>JAJHZJ010000163.1:600000-966278 GCA_023548195.1 Bettongia penicillata ogilbyi | reverse complement strand
CATCATCATTATTATTAGCCTACAGTCACCAGAATTCTAATCCAGTGATAACATCTTTCCCTGAGTAAGTCTTCTACTGCACTCCTGCTTACATGAAGTAATGTTTATACAGCAATGCTAGGGTGTGCTGGGAAATGCTTGATAACTGGGGGTCTCTGCAGGAGAAAGTGTGTGTCCACCCATACTTTTGAGTTTAACAAGCATTATCGGGGGGTGGAGCCAAGACGGCGGAGTAGAAAGACTCACATATGCTAGCTCCGAACCCACAGCCCATATATTTCCTGCAAGAAGAAATCCCCACAAATTCTGGATCACTGCAAGGCACGCAGAAACACAGTGGAAAAGATTTCCATTCCAGAGAGCCCTGGAGAGCCGTCCCCAGGGTCTGTCGTACCCCGGAAAGCGGAGTCCATCCCTGAGCTGCCCTGGCCACGCAGCCGAGAGGAGCAGATCTGAACAGGCTTCAGGGATGGAACCTCCAGCAGCCGGGAAGGTCCCTCTGCCCACAGACGCTACAGGTCAGTGAGAGAGATGTCTGGACTGGCCGAGAGGGGAGCGGGGTGTCTCCATGGCTCAGGTCCCCTTGGGAGGAAGCGGCGGAGGCAGAGGCAGGAGGCAGAGGCAGCAGCAGAGGCAGTGGCAGCAGCAGAGGCAGCGGCAGCGGCCCAGGACTCCCAGAGCAGCAGGCAGAAGCTCAGGTCTCTGCATAAACCCCCTGAGGGAACTGAGCCTGGGAGGCGGCCCTGCCCCCACCTGAGCACCAGAACTTAAGCTCACATTGAATAGCAGCCACATCTGCCGCAGAAAGCCCATTTGAATCTCAGACCCCAAGCACTAGCTGGGCGGATCTAGGCAGGGGCGGACAGGAATCTCAGAAGTCAAGTAACTTGTTGGGAAAATGCCCAGAAAAGGGAAGAAAAATAAGACTATAGAGAGCTTCTTTGAGCGGCTGCAAATGTTCCCTCCTTTTAATTCTGATGACGAGGAAATATTCTTACCATCAGGGAAAGACGTGGAGGTCGGGGCCTCTGTATCCCAGACATCCCAGGTGGATGTCTGGTGGGCTCAGGCCTTGGAAGAGCTCAAAAAGGATTTTGAAAATCAAGTTAGACAGGTGGAGGAAAAACTGGGAAGAGAAATGAGAGAGATGCAAGAAAAGCATGAAAAACAGGTCAATACCTTGGTAGAGGAGACCCAAAAAAATGCTGAAGAAAATAACACCTTGAAAAATAGGCTCAGTCAATTGGCAAAAGAGGTTCAAAAAGCCAATAAGGAGAAGAATGCTTGCAAAAGCAGAATTAGCCAAATGAAAAAAGAGGTTCAAAAGCTCACTGAAGCATTATCAACACTTTCTTAAATCTATACAATTAATAGAATAATAAATCAATCTTTAATGTAGAGGTGTTGCTTATTTCTTATGTGTCAGTGATTACCCTGAAAATTTAACATTTGAATTTAACATTCAACTGAAATTATCTCCTCTGCAGCTTCCAATGATCTCTTACTTGACAAATCTTATGGTTTTTCCTCCATTCCCATAGATTTTGATTTTTCTATCACATTTGCATTTGTTGATCATCTTTTCCTCCTAAGTATTCTCTACATGTTTGAAATTTGTGACACTTATCTCTCCAAGTTCTCCTCTTGTTTTTCTGACTCTCTCAAAATATTTGTTGAATCCTCTTTCTGATTCACTCTCCTGACTTAGGGTGTTCTGCAGTGGTCTATCCTGAGAAGGGTTCTCTTTTCTCTCTATACTCTCTCACTTAGTTATCTCCTGAGTTTCCAATGACTCCAATATCTCTATACACATGAATTTCAGATTTTATCTAGTCCTAATCTCAATTCTACAATCTACAGTCCCACTTCACTAACTGCTTTTTGAGCCTCTCCAAATGAGCATCCTATACATATATAAAACTCAACAAGCTCAAAACATAATTCATAATCTACCCCTCTCCAAGCCTCCATTCTTATTAACTTCACTGTGCCTATTGAGGGCAACACCAGTCCTCCTGACGTCTTTAACTGCCTTAACTCAATCTCTTCCTTGAACTGTCACAATAGCCTTTGAATTGATTTCCTTGCATCAAGTCTCCTCTCCAATCCACTTTTCATTCAATTACCAAAGGAAATTTCTTAAAGCACAGGAACCATGTCACCCTAGACTTCTTAAACTCCTATGACTTCCTATTACTTCAAGAATCATATACAAGGCCTCTGGTATTCAAAGTTCTAATTCTGAGTTTCTGGACTTTAATATATTGCCTCTGCTGTGGTCTCACTCAGGCTGATATCTTCCTCCCTGCTAAGGTTTTCATTAATCTGGAAAATGCATCTCTCATGCTAGCCTCCTGGCAAGGTTTTCCTGTGCCCTTCATTTTGGAGATGAGCCCAGGTTATACAACCTTCACTCCTTTCCCAGTTGTGCCCTGACTTTCCATCCCTTTAATGCCATGCTTCTAAAGTAGTCTTACCCTGGTATCTCTTTCAGTGCCTGGGGATTTCTCACCCTGGAACATCCATTCAACATGTCAATTCCCTTATTCCACTGCTAAGATCCTCCTAGATCCTCCATTTTGAAGGGAGTTCTAGGTCAGCCATTCTTCATTCCCCTTCTCCTGTATTTCTGATTTTCCAGATTTTAACATCAGTTTACCACAGAAACACCTTCATCTTCTACTTGCCCTCTTCAGCTTTCTTTTTGCTTGTATTTGTGTCCCTAGTGTTTAGCACAGTGTTTGGTACACAGCAAGTTCTTAATTAATGCATGTTGCCTTTTCTCCTTATATTTTACTTCTCATCAATCACTCTACATGTGTTTTTTTTAATTGGATTACTTACTGTTTGCTTGTACATGACAGTCCATCATTCATCTTCATATTTTTATACTTGCTTTTGCTTAATGCCTGGAAAACACTTCCTCCTCATTTTCAATTCTTAAATTACCTGATTTTCTATAAAATTTTGATCAAATACCACTGTCTTTAGGATGCTTACTTAATACTTATTGATTGGCTGACTGATTGGTAAATGATAGATCCTAGACTTAAGTTCAGGCATTCTATTATGGAGTATAAATTGATATGGGGGAGAGACATTAGAAGTAGAGTCATCAGAGACCTAGATTTGAATCATACATCTGATTCTAACTAGTTATAAAATTGAAACAAGTCATCTACACTCTTCAACCCCAGTTTCCTTATCTATAAAATATGAAGAAAATAATATCTGAATTATCCCTTTCAGAAGGTTGTTATAAGTATTAGTTGAAGCAGTGTTTCATCATTTAGTCCAGTCATACAATCATGCAATACATATTTTTCCCTTAGTATCTCTAAAAGTAAACACATGAGTAGGGTAATATACATTGGAATTTGCCCCAGAGTAACAAATTAAAAGGTATTGGAGAGAATTTGTCATACTTCAGCAAGTTAGAAATAGCATGGCTTATTAACTATGGAACAAGAATAATTAATTTAAAAGGAAGTACCTAGATGCTATGCGGAGAAAAATCCTTCCTTCATATCCTGTGGGTGCTTCTCCAGATTTAGTTAAGGGATAGTGTTTTCCATGATCACCCTCAAAGCATACTATCTTCTTTTTTTCCTTCTTTCTCAAATTTCTTTGTGAGACATTTTTTTTGAAAATCAGTAGTAAAAGATACAATAGTCAATGATTATAGGAATCTACTGTTTATCAAACCCAAAGATTTCTAGGATAAGGACTCACTATTTACCAAAAACTGCTAGAAAAACTGGAAAATAGTATTGCAGAAACTCAGCATAGATCAATATCTTATACTGTATACCAACATCAAGTCAATATTTAGATAGAAATTTAGATAGAAATACTGATACTATAAGCAGGAGAGCAAGGAATAGTTTACCTTTCAGATTTATGGAGAATAGAAGAATTTATGACCAAAGAAGAAACAGAGAATGTTATGAAATATAAAATAGATAATTTTCATTCATTAAATTGAAAAGGTTTTGCATGAACAAAGCCAATGCAACGAAGATTAGAATAGAAGAAGAAAGATAGGAAACAATTTTTACAGACAGTGTCTGATAAAGACCTCATTTATAAAATACAGAGAGAATTGAGTCAAATTAATAAGACTACAAGTGATTCCCTAATTGACAAATGGACAAAGAATATGACTAGGTAGTTTTCAGATGAAGAAATGAAAGTTATTGATAGTCATATGAAAGAAAAAATATTCTAAATAATTGATTTAGATTGATAGCATTGATGCTGTATTGATTAGAGAAACGCAAATCAAAACAACTCTTAGACACCACATCACACCTGTCAGATTGGCTAACATGACAAAACAGGAAAATGATAAGTGCTGGAGAAGATATGGGAAAATTGGATCACTAATGTACTGCTAGTGGATTTGTGAATCGATCCAACCATTCTGTAGAGCACTTGAGAACTATGTCCCAAGAGCTATAAAACTGTGCATACCCTTTGACTCATCCATACCAATTCTAGGTCTATATCCTAAAGAGATAATGAAAATATGAAACCCATATGAACCAAAAAATAGCAGCTCTTTTTATGGTGGCAAAGAATTGAAAACTGAAGGGATACCCATCAATTGAGGAATGGCCAAACAAGTTATGGTATATGTATGTAATGAAATATTATTGTGTTCAAAGAAACTACGAGCAGGCTGACATCAGGAAAACTTAGAAAGACTTACTTGAGCCTAATTCAAGTGAGTAAAACCAGGAGAGCAGTGTACACTGTAACAGGCAGATTATTTGATGACTAACTTTGAAAGACTTAGCTCTTTTCAGCATTGCAAAGATCTAAGACAACTTTACAAGACTCAGGATGAAAATGCTATCCACATATATCCACATACAGAGAAAGAACTTTGGAGTTTGAATGCAGATGGGAGTATACTATTTGCTCTCTTTTATTTTTTTGCTGCTTTTTTGTTTCTTCTTTTTTTGTGATTCTATTGGTTCTAATTCTTCACAATAAGACTAATGTGAAAATATGAACAAAATCTTATGGAAGTGAGTGTTGAAAACTAAAAATAAATATTTTTAACAAAAGAAAGATAGTAGTGAAGGTAACCATATTTTTCTCTTTTTTATATATAAAGCAAGTTGAGGCTCAGAGACATGAAGTGACTTTGCTGAGGTTCCCCTGTAAGTCTCATAAACTTCCCTGAGCCACAGTTTCCTGATGTGTAAAATGAGACAGTTAGATTAGGATGTCCTCTGATATACTTTTCAACTGGAGAGCAATAAAATGATAGTTCCATTAGAAAGAGAAGGTAAATTCATATTTGACTTAGAACAAACAGGTGATGATCACTACCCTCCTATAATATGTACCTACTCATATATACACTTATATTTAGACACACAAAGCTACCCACACATACTTAAGTACACATATTGCTTTATAATTTCCACAGTTCTTGGTGAGATAAAGTGAATAAAACGCTGAATTTGGAGTCAAAGAAACTAAACCTCTGCTTCTTACAGTCTGTATAATTTTAGAAAGTTAGCTAAGGCTTCAGGATCTCAGTGTGTTCATCAGTTAAAATGATGGGGTGGGCTATTGTAGATGACCTCTGAATTCCCATTCAATTAAAAATCTCCTGTCCTCTTAGGGAGAAAGGCTTAATTTTGTTTTGCTGATTTCCTTTGTTTTTGACTATGAAAACTGGTCAAGCAGTTGTCATTTTCAAAGGGTTACTTGAATACCTTGGTATAATATTTTGAGAAGTTTAGGCTTCTGGCACACTATTGTCTTCCAAGATCCTTTAGTCTGGGCACTTAAATCACTCTGCCTTAAGCACCCATACATATGTCTGAAGTGAAAAATAGAGTGGTTACAAAAAGTCTCTCTTGTACTTCTCAAACCATCTGTCTACTCCCCAAACTCTGTCAAAGCAAGACCAAATAGCCCAATTAGGAGGTTTTTGCTGTTTATTTACCTTCCCAGAATCCTTTCATTTTTAACCTGCCTTAGAGAGCATCCAAGTAGAAGCAGCAAAAGAAACAGTTGAAGAGCTAACACTCTCAGAATACTTTATCTGTAAGGGGAGGCAGGGAATAACCCTGATTTCTATTTCTAGGTGTCAATTTTTCTTATAGAAAAAATATCTCTGGAACAATAAGAGAATGAGTAAACTAGTATCTAAGGCCTTTTTTCAGTGAGCCTTGTCTAGGGAAGCTTAAGGACATGACTGGGGAGGGAAGGGGCAGTTGATGCCTCTTTTTCTTTTTTTCCTAAGGAAAAAAGGTCAAGATTCTAAAATGGGTTAGAGGAAGTAAAATAGAAGAAAAAATTCTGTTTACTTCATCTCATGAAGTAAAAGAAATATCATAGCACCTAAGAGAATAAATATTTATAAATTGGGGATGCATAGAGAGTATAAAAGACCTATAGGTCCCTCACTGCAAGTTAAATAGATTACCTAAGATTGATAAGTTCAGTGATGGAGCCAGGGCAGTCAAGTAGTCTAAGGTCACTCTTTTAGACAAGACTATCTCTCAAGGTCTTGTTGCTCAAAATAAGTCAAGAGAGTGACATTACGGTGAAAAGAAGAGGACCCCATTTTGAGCTTCATTAGCAATAACTGGCATTTCCATGACACTTTAAAGTCTATAAATTTCCCCATATGTGTTATCACAATTGAGTGTCGTGAAAACTCTGAGAGACCACAAGAATTTCTAACCCCACTTGAGATGAGGTAATTGAAGATCATAAAAGTTAAATATCTTGTTCATGTTCAAACACCTAATCCATATTTTCCTAATTTCAGGTTCTACAATCTACTCGTGCTTTATATAAGCAGATTGCCTAGAATTGAGATGGAGACTGCTTCACTTTCTTCTTGCTTCATCAGACCACAAGTGCTCAAGTAATGAACCATAGTAGGAATAGTCGACAAACTGATATGAAACCCAGGAATGTGGACAAGTTGATGTGTAACCAAGGTAGGGAATCTAAAATGGTCGAGGGACTTAAAATCATGGTATATTGAGATCATTTGAGGAACATACAAATATTTGATTTGGCTAAAAGAAGTTATAGACAATTTTGAATTGTTCTGTAAAAGTAAATAAAATGGTCTTAACCATTGATCCAAAGATTACACTTCTATACTGTATGGGAATTGCATTATTCAAGTCAGTCTAATAGGGCAGATTTAAGATTAGAATGAAATGAGGCATCTATGTATCATACAACATTTAACAACATTTAACAAAAATATTCATTCAGCAATAATATGGAAAAGATATGCAGCAAATATATTTTTGTTCACCTGGAAATGGCTTCCAGCTACTCACATGGTAAGATTTGTTTACTGATGTTGATGAAACATCAGGCAGACCATCACACCTGAGAACTCCTAACTACTCATATGATGTCTTATGTCATTAGTAAGTTTCAGGAGTGGTTCAAGTTATAGTGCCTTAGAAACATCAAGTCTAAAGGATGATTAATGAACCTTGGGGCATGTGTAGAAACATTCTTGCTGTGAAATAGGTCCATCTGTCATTGTTCCTTACCATATTATCAGTAGATCTTAACTTCTATCACATAAGAATAGACCCCCCCTAAAATGTTCTAAAACAACAGAATAGATACCTTATTTAATAAAATACTCATAGTAATATTTATTGTGGTAGTAAAAACAAAATAAAAATTCAGAAACAAAATAGGTGCCTATAGATTGGGAAATGACTAAGGAAATTGTGGCACATCTTCAGAATGGAAAACAAAACATTGAAGTGAAAATTTCAGAGAAACATATATGGCAGATTGGTCAAAACATATGTAGAGAGAATGCTGTGTCCTGCCCCATTCAATTTATGTAAATGCTCTTGCTGAGGCATTTTCCGTGAAATGTTCAGTCTCCTTGACAATTCCAGTGAGCTGCACACTTTGGACTCTGAATAAATCGCATGTATGACTGGACATTTCAAGTTGGTCAATATATATATCCCCTATCTAGTTCCTCCTTCCAAAATAAAAATTCAGGGACTGTATTAAAGAAGTGTGGACGTTGAGCAGAAAGAACAGTATATATTTTAACAATATATATTTTAATTGACCCTTTCCTCTTCCTGTTTTGTTTTTTTGTCTTTCTCCGGCAAACTCTTTTGATTTGTTTTTCTTGACGTGATCACAGATAATGTAAAAGTGATTCTGATATGGATAGCTGTACCCTTGTCAGTAATTTCAGAAGTTTGAGAAGTTAGAAGCTCTTGGAAGGAGACCTAACAGGAGATAAACTCTGAAACAACTTCTCAGAAGAAAAGATCACCACCTCTAGAAGAATGTGCCATGGCCTGCCAGGAAATAGGAACTTTAAGTAAATGCTCTAGGAATGTAGAGCTCAAATTAAGGTAAAAAAAATCGTTTTTTATCCCCTTTTCAGTCTCCATAGAGATTAGGATAGGAATTATTGGGTATTATAACATGCATTTATTATTGTCAATGTGTGCTTATGTGCTTTTTACAATTTAAGCATTTTTTTTTTGGTGGAAGAATTTAGTAAGATGTCTTTTGCCTGCTTTGCTCTGTAAATCAAGTACTTTTCAAGAAGGGATACTATTGATTCATATTATGGAGGCTAGAACCCAAGCCAAGTCTAAGCATAGCTTAAGAGTTTGTACCCCAAGTTCTACTCAAGAATGTGGGCATAATGAGCCAGAAAGTATGGAAAGGACTTGACTAGTGTAATTCAGAGGTCAATATTTCCTAGACTTAAACTCAGTTCACATGAGCCCAGAATTATTACCCTTTTCTGGTATAGAGATCACTAATCCTTTGGTTCCATAGGTCTATTACCTAAGAATAGAATTAGAGGTACTGATGCAAAGTGAAGAAAGTAGAATAAAAATAATTGTAAATGCATACAGGCATATACATACATATAAGCATGTATGTAAACATATATACACACTAGTTAAAATTATACAATTTAAAAGAAAGATACAATGAAACACATTGCTTTGAAATTGTAATGATTAAGTTTCATCCTGCAGAAGAGTTATAAAAGTTTACATCCCACTTTTCATTTGCAGAAGTAGGAGACGTGGGATTTTCCACATATTGTCAGACAAGGCCGATGTGTTGTTTATTTTTTAATGACTGTCTTTTTTTTTAAATGTTAGTTACATCAGAAGCATGACTAGGTAGGGGGTTGGTATATAGATGTAAATGAAGGTGATGTGAAAACAAAAATGCCTCTATAAAGTTTTTACAAATAGAAGTACTTAGAAGAGACATGATAGTTGTCTTCAAATATTTGCAAACCTCAATGCATAGTGTAAATGTGGGCTATTGTGAGTATACTTATTTGAAAGACTGCCCTGTTGAAGAGGAGATAGATTAAATTTGGCCCCAGAGAGAAGGCCCAGGACAATAAATAAAAGATACAAAAAGACAGATCTCACTTCAACAAAAGGAAATTTAAAGCGGCCAGAGAGGAATAGGTTTTCTCAAGAAGTAATAAGTTTCAGTCTTCAAGTGGAGGATGGATGCTTATTTATGAAAGATGTTATGCATGACATTCTTTTTTGAGGATCGTTTGTATTAGATGTGTTCTGGGCTTCCCCTCTAACTCTGAGCTTCTACAATTCCATGAAAACTCTGGTTTCTCTAACCAGCTCCAAAATCACTGCCATATGGATATTTATTTTCTAAAGTAGATCTTGTGAGACGTAGTTCTCAAGCAAGTCTTCTTTGGTATCCATAGAACAGGACCTTAGATGTTCAATTTCTAATGACAAAAAAAATCTAATAGGGTTCCTCAAATTGTATAGAAAAAAGTAAATATTCTTTAAGGCAGAGTCATTTTATGTAATGTTTAAATCCAGAATCAATTTTGGAGACACTGCAAAGAGCTCTAAGACAAGTTTCTATGGTGGGAATACTGAAAAAAGTTCCTCTGATGGACCCACAGCTGGCATCTGCAGGATCCCTAAGATTAGAGAGAGATATTGTATCAGGGCAATTTCCTACTTGTTCCACTTCTATTGCAAGTTTAAGAACTGCTTTTATTGGTAGATATTCAGAATAGTATTTTTGGAAACCTAGAATATAACACCTGTGGCTAGATTCTTTTGAGCACATGTATTTTAGGAGACTTTAAATCTCTATTTTAATTTTTCATATCACCTACATTTAATTCTTCTATCCCCAAGAGTTTTCCTTATAATAAAGCAACAAATTGAAAAATTTGATAATTTATGCACCATCCCATACTCATTATTCCCCACAAAGAAATGTGGGAGATGTCTTCTCATATATCTTCTTCAGGAATAAGCTTGGTCATTATAGTGATGGTGCATTCAATTTCCATTTGTTGTAGTTGTTTATTTTAATACTATTTATAATTCTAAAGTCATTGTATGTATAGTTTCCCCATTTCTTACTACACTTGATGTGAGTTAATATTTCTCTGCCTTTGATAGACTCATTGTTTCTTAAACACAATAATATCTGATTATATTTACATACTACAGTATATTTAGTTATTTTTCAATACATGCGCATCTCCTTTGTTTTCACTTCTTTGTTTTTTGCTTTTGTTACTATAAAAAGTGCTATGTAAATAATTTGAAGTATGTAGATAAGTCCTTTTTTATTGTATCACTTACACCCTTAGAGAATATGACAAACAATGTAATCTCCAGGTTGAAGGAAATGGACATCTTACTGGAATTTTTTCATAGTTTCAAATTGAGCATACGTATTTTAAAGGCTACATACAGTTCTGTAGAAGCAAGCAGCCTGGCATAGACAGCCTATTGCACAGGTTCTTAAATCTGCTTTTCTAAAAGGAAAACAACTTTTCAGAGCATTTACCAACAGAGAAAATAAAAGCGAGAAATAATGACCAACAAACAGGACTTCCAGATATCTGACCATAAGAAATACATATGCCACAGATTAACAGAGAGATCCAAATGGCTATTGCATACATACATAGTTACCAGAGAGAGAAGTACCAATATCTTGGTTTTCAAAGCTTGGGGAGCTCCTTAACCCAGAGTCTCATCTGGCATACGAACCTTCTTCCAAAGAGTAAACTCCAAAGTAAAACCTCACTTCAGAGTATATGTACATTTTTCAGACCCAGAGGGTAAGACACTCGTGACCCAGTGCCTCATTAGAAATGAACAAAAAAGTATCTGAGGCCTATTAATGGGAGGGGAAGATCTTTAACTGTTAACATTACTAGCCCATACATTTTTGCCCACTGCATACTTACTTGCCTACATTAGGAACACTTCAAGAAACATTCTTTAGAGGCTGGATGCTATGAAAAGTGAATAAACAGAAAGTAGTGTTGCTTACGTAAAAAGATAGTGAATATATCCACTAAATATATACATATATGTAAAAATATATATTTTAAAAAGTGATTCTTAGATCACATGTCATAATAATTATTTTGAATATTAAGCATATGCCAAGTGCATATTTTAAATATGAACACTTGTGGAATGTAATACAATTAACAGGCAGGTCATAAAGTCCAGATACTACTCCAGAGTATATCACTGAAAATCTGTGATCTTAACCAATTTCAATTCTCAGAAATTTAATTCTTCAATTGAATAATTGTGTCTTTCAGGTCAAAGAATGTCTTTGAGATTTGATCCATCCACAATTCAATCCATCTATCAAAAAATATTTGTTGACCACCTACTACATGCAAACACTCTACTGGGCATTATGAGATGGAAAAATGTAAAAGGAACGGCCACTCTCTTCCAGAAGCTTAATTGGTGTGACAAGACAGACAGATATTGAAGATCACTAGCAACACAATGCAGCATACCATAAGAAATAAGATACATGTCATGAAGGAGAGAATATTGAACTTGGTATAAAAAAAAACAAAAAACAAAAAAACCTGGTTCCTATATCTGCTTTTATCGTATACTAGTTACAAGACCATGGGCAATTCTCAGTGCCCCAGGTAACTCTCTACTAACAAGATAAAAACAGATCCTCATTTGGCACACATGTGAGTTTTTAATGACAAGAATTTCCTCCATGTGAATGAAATTTGAGATCCATACCTATGCATACATTCATAATACATATAAGTTCAAAATTATGGATGTTTCAAGAGGTCAAGGAAATGAAAGGGCACCCTAGGATAGGGTGGTTAAAGAAGATTTCATGAAGAAGTTGGTAATTAAAGGTCATGTAGCATTCAGATAGTCTGAAAGGAGGCAAAAAACATATTCCATGCATATGAATCATGTGAGACACAAATCATAAGCTCATAATGTTTTAGAATTGGAAGTGCCCTTAGAGATCATTTAGCGCCACTCCCACCGCCATTTTACAAATGAGATACATTTGCACGAGAGGTCAAATGAGTTGTCCATGATTTTACAGGTAGTGATAGGACCTCTATATCTCCATCCTAGTCTAGATTATCCATTTATATTCCATTATTCCCTACATAAATTACAGTCTGACTCAGGAATGTACTAGAGTCACCTTTTTTTCTCTCACACATTCATTGATAAATTTTCAGGGAATGTTTATAGAAATTGGCAAGTACCATAAATCACAAATTGATTCGTTGTTTTGTTAATTGTATAGATTTAAGGAAGAGGTAGAAATAAGATCAATAATGGAATTTAAATTTAAAAGTATTTAATGAATACTCTTTTTCCCCAACTCAGAAATCCAGGTGTCAAATATTTACCAGTATTCCCTACTCTAACTTTCGAGTAATGTCTAGAATCATAACATCATATCTTAAGATTTTTAAGGAGCATTAGAAGTCACACCATCCATCACTTTCATTTCTAAATGAGGAAACTAAAGTCCAGAGAGGAGGAGGGTGTCCAGAACATTCTAATTCTGTTAACTAATACTTTTATATTTCAATTCCTTGTTTCCTACAATGTTCTTTGTATTTCTATCCTTTAACAGGATAGAATATACTTGTATATAAAGTGAAGTGTCACACAGAATGATCTCTAAGGCCTCCTTTGTTTCTAGAGTTTTCAATTCTAAGATATTTGTTTAGATAATAAATTAATCTATCAATCAGCAAGTATTTATTAACATCCCATTTAATTCAGTAGAACTTGTTGCCCTGGGGCTTGATGGGGCTGTTCAAACCACACGATTTCAAATCTCACTGGGGTATAAACACGGAAAGGATTCAGATTGCTTATCACAATTTAACACTGTCCCTTTCTGTCTTCATTCCCATCAAGGCAGGCTTTTTTGCTGAGGTTCCAGAAGCACTCAGAGGAGACTAATCTCTTCACTGCCAGAGGAAATAACTTCCACTTGTCTCTTTTAGGAACACATGACCCCTTTGGTCTCTCCAGACCGAATGCAAATTAGGTCTTCAAATCAAATGGGTCCAGGATACAGATTTTTATTATGTATCAGCTGTTTGATTTTCCAGGTCACACTGCTGTTTGGCCTTCATTCACAAAGAGAACCGTGACTTCAAGATGGTGATGTCATGATATGCAAATAAATTGGATTTAAGAGGGCTATACAAAGTCACTAGCTTCATTTTCTCCTCCAGAGCTATCTGGATTCAGTGGCCAGATTTAAATAAGGACAATTGGAGGTGACCAAGGATGGCCTTTTCAAGCTAAGGTCTTTAACAGTTCTCTGACTGAGGCAAAGTCCATTCATTGATAATGGCTTAATAAAAAATGAGATGGAGAATGGCCTCTTAAAAAGTAGTAGTGGGAGGGGAAGACCCTCAGGGTTTCTGACCAAAACAAAAACAATTGCTATTTGCTTTCATTCTGAGGCAATAAGGACCCAAACAATGACCAAATAGAGTTTAGCCTGGGACCCACTGTTGGCCAATCAATGAGAGTCAGAATGAGTTGGGATTAAGGCTATAAGAGAAAAGAAAAAAAAAATCAGAAATTAAAATTTATGTTCCTTTTTTGCAGAGTACCCCAGGTAAGGATGTAATAATCTATGTGGACAGAGGAAGAGAGAGAGAGAGAAAGAGAGAGAGAGAGAGAGAGAGAGAGAGAGAGAGAGAGAGAGAGAGAGAGAGAGAGAGAGAGAGAGAGAGAGAGAGGGAGGGAGGGAGGGAGGAAGGAAGAAAGAAGTGAACAAATATAAATTCATGTTACCTCTTTTCTGCAACCTAAAAGAAGTCTGACTACAGATATTTAATTTAATAGCATTTAAGATTTTAATATTTTTACAAGATATGTTTTTAAACTTTTATTTTGTATTCTATTTTCCCCAGTTACATAAAAAAAGAAATTTAAAATTGTTGTTTTATTTTTTTAGAAAATCTGAGTTCCAAATTTTCTCCCTTCCTCCCTCCTCACCCACACTCATTGAGAAAGCAAGCAATTCAATATAAGTTATATATGTGCCGTCATGCAATGCATATCCAAAATAATCATATTGTGAAAGAAAACATGGCCAAAAAAAAAAAAAAAACCTCAAGAAAAATAAAGTTTAAAAAAGGCATGCTTCAGTCTATATTCAGACACTATCAGTACTTTCTGTGGGGATGGACAGTGTTTTTCATCCTATGTCCTTCAGAGCTGTCGTTATACTCTCATTGGATTGTGAGAACAGCTAAGTCATTCACAACTGATCATCTTACAATATTGCTGTCACTTTGTACAAAATATATTTCACTTTGTATCAGCTCATGCAAGTCTTTCCAGGTTTTTCTGAAAACAATGTACTCATTTCTTTTTTTAAATTTTTAAAATGTTAAAAAGTATTATGTTTATTTTTCATTTTAATTATTAATTTATTTGTTTTCAGTTTTCTACAATCGCTTCCATAAATCTTAGATTTTCTCACTTTCCATTCCCCTTCTTCTCCCCCCTGTCTCCAAAAAAGCATGCAATATTATATGGGATCTACACATACCTTCTTATTAAACACATTTTCATACTGGTCATATTGCATAGAAGACTTAAAATGAATGGGAGAAACCATGAGAAAAACCATAACAAAGCAAAACAACACAAGAGAAAATAATGTACTTCATTCTGTGATCCAATTCCGTAGTTCTTTCTCTGGATATAGAAGACATTTTACCTCAAGAATCCATTGGGAATGTTTTAGGTCCTTGCTTTGCTGAGATGGGCTAAGTCTACCAGAAAAGTTCCTCACACACTCGGTTGTTACTGTGTACCTTGTTCTCCTGGTTCTGCTCCTTTCATTCAGCATCAGTTCATAGATGTCCTTCCAGGCCTCTCTGAAATTTTCCTGTTCATCATTTCTTGTAACACAATAGCATTCCATTACTTTCATGTACCACAATTTGTTCAGCCAATTGGTACTGTCCCCAACTGATGGGTATCCCCTTGATTTCCAGTTCCTGGTCACCACAAAGAGAGCTGCTATGTATATTTTTGTACATGAAGGACCCTTTTCCATTCCTATGATCACTTTGTCATACAGTCCTAGAAGTAATATTGCTGGGTCAGAAGGTATGCACATTTTTGTTGTCCTTTGGGCATAGTGCCAAATTGTTCTCTAGAATAGTTGGATCAGCTCACAGATCCACCAACAATGAATTAGTGTTCCAACTCTCCCACATCTTATCCAACATTTATCATCTTCCTGTTTGTCATGTTAGCCAATCTGATAGGTATGATGTAGTACCTCAGAGTTGTTTTGATTTGCATCTTTCTAATCAATAGTGATTTGGAGCATTTTTTCATATGACTATAGAGAGCTTTAATTACTTCCACTGAAAACCGCCTGTTCATATGCTTTGACCAGTTATCAATTGAGGAATCACTTGTATTTTTGTAAATTTCACTCAGTTCTCTATACATTTTAGAAATGAGGCCTTTATCACAGAGACTAGTTGCAAAAATTCTTTTCCAGTTTTCTGCTTCCATCCTTGGTTACATTGGGTTTGTTCATGCAAAAATTTTTCAATTTAATGTAATCAAAATTATCCATTTTGTGCTTCATAATATTCTCTTGTTTTCTCATAAATTTCTCCATTTTCCATACATCTGAAAATACACTATTTCTTGCTCACGTAATTTGTTTATAGGATCAATCTTTATACCTAGATTATGTATACATTTGGACTTTATTCTTGTGTACATTGTCAGGCATTGGTCTAGGCCCAGTTTCCTTCACACTTTTATCCAGTTTTCATAGCAGTTTTATCAAACAGTGAGTTTTTATTCCAGAAACTGGGGTGTTTGAGTTTATCAAACAGTAGATTGCTGTATTCATTGGCCACTGTCTCTTGAGTACATAAACAATTCCATTGCTCTACTCCTCTGTTTCTTAGCCAGTACCAAGTAGTTTTGATGATTGCTACTTAATAATAATTTGAGATCTGATAGGGCTAGACCACCTTCCCTAGTATTTCTTTTCAGTAATTCTCTTGATACTCTGGAACTTTTGTTCTTCCAGATGAATTTTTATAATAGAAAATAATAATCTAGTAGTTTGATTAGTCTGATGCTGAATAAGTAAATTAATTTAGATGGAATTGTCATTTTTATTATATGACCTCTGCCTACCCATGAGCAACTGATGTTTTTCCGCTTATTTAGATCTGACTTTATTTTTGTGAAAAGTGTTCAGTAATTGTGTTCATATAGTCCTTGGGTTTTTTTTGGCAGGTAGACTCCCAGATCTTTTATATTGTCTACCTTAGCTTTAAATGGGATATCTCTTTCTTGCTCTTGCTGTTCAGTTTTTTAGTAATATACAGAAATGCAGATGACACATGTGGGTTTATTTTGTAACCTGAAACTTTGCCAAACTTGCTTATTATTTCAAGTAGTTTTTTTTTTTACTTTATTCTTTGGGTTTCTGTAAGTATATCATCATATCATCTGCAAAGAGTCATAACTTAGCTTCTTCTTTGCATATTCTAATTCCTTCAATTTCTTTTTCTTCTCTTACAGCTACAGCTAACATTTCTAATACCATATTGAATAACAGTGGTAATAATGGACACCCTTGTTTCACCTCTGAAATGCATCTAGCTTATCCCCATTACACATAATGCCTGCTGGCAGTTTTAGGCAGATATTGCTTATTGTTTTACAGAAGACTCCATTTATTCCAATGTTCTCCAGTGCTTTCAATAGGGATGGGGATAGTATTTTGTCCAAAGCTTTTTCTGCATCTTTTGAGACAATCATGTGGTTTCCATTAGCTTTGTTCCTGATATGATGAACAATGATAATAGTTTTCCTAATACTGAAATAGCCCTGCATTCCTGGTAAAAATCCTACCTGATCATAATATATTATTCTCACAAAAAGTTGCAGTATTCTTTTTGCTAATATCTTATTTAACATTTTTGCATCTATATTCATTAGAGAAATTGGTTTATAATTTTCTTTCTCTGTTTTGCTTCTTCCTTTCCTTCTTTCAGAGTCTCTCCTTTTTACTCCCCTCTACCTTTACTACTTTTTCCCTCCCTTTTATTCTTTTCTTTCCCCTTTCCCCTCCTACTGCCTGTAGAACTAGTTATATTTCTATACTTAACTGAGTTCATTGTTCCCTCGAACTAAATCAGATGAGCAAAAACCTCAAAAATGCTCATCTCCCTGCCCTCTTTCCCTCTACTGAAATATGGTTTTGTGTCTCTTTCTGTGATGTAGTTTACCATTTTAATGCCTCCCTCCATTACACATCTTCCATCACAATCCTTTCACACTCTTAAATCACATTTTTGTCATCACATCATTTACCTTATACACTTTCCCTCTGTCTATGTATATCCCTTTTATATAGCATAATAAATATACAGTTCTCAAGATTACCAACTATGATCTTTGTTTACGGGGATGTAAACCCATATTGAATAACAAGTTGTTTTTTTTTTCTTCTGCTGTTTACCTTTTTATGCCTCTCTTGGGACCTGTATATAGAGCTCTGACCTTTCCATCTGGAAGGTCTGGAAATCCCTTATTTCACTGAATGTCTGTCTCCTTGCCTGAGATATTATGCTCAACTTTTCTGAGTAATTGATCTATGGTTGTAGTCCCAGCTCCTTTGCCTTATGGAATATCATATTCCAATCCCTTCAATCTTTTTATGTTGAAGCTGCCAGATCCGACGTGATCCTGACTATAGCTCCTTGATGTTTAAAATGTTTCTTTGTGGCTGTCTGCAGGATTTTCTCCTTCACTTGATGGTTCTGAAATTTGGGAATGATGTTGTTTGGTGTTTTAGTTCGGGATTCCTTTCGGGAGTTGAACAGTGGATTCTTTTGGTGACTATTTTGCCCTCTGAATCTGGGAATTTTGGTCAGTTTTCCTTGATGATTTCTTGGAAGATATTGTCCAGTCTCATTTTTTCATCATGGCTTCTGGTAGACCAATAATTCTTAGATTTTCTGTCCTGGACATATTTTCCAGGTCAGTTGCTTTTCCAATTATATATTTTACATTTTCTCACATCTTTTCATTCTTGAGATTCTGTTTGACTGATTCTTAATGTCTCATGGATTCATTAACTTCTAATTGCCAGATTCTAATTTTTGTCAAATTGTTTTCTTCAGTTAACTTTTGGGTCTCCTTTCCATCTGTCCAATGGTTCATTTTAAGGAGTTATTTTCTCCAGTTAGTTTTTGTACTTCCTTTTCCATTTGATCAATTTTCCTAGTTACATTTTGTGCTTCCTTTTCTATTTTTCCAATTTTCATTTTTTTGAATTTTTAAAATGCTTATGCATTTATTTTTAGTTTTCAAGATTCATTTTCACAAAATTTTGAGTTCCAAATTTTCTCCCCATCTCTCCCTTTCATCCACCCCAAAACACTGTGTATTCTGATTACCTCATCCCCAAATTTATTTATTTAACTTTTTACATTCATTTTCACAAAATTTTGGGTTCCAAATTTTCTCCCCTTTTCTCCCCTCCCCGCACCCCAATACACCGAGCATTCTAATTTTCCCTCTCACCAATCTGCCCTCTCTTCTATCATCCCTCCCTTCTCTTGTCCCAATCTTCTCTTTTGTCCTGTAGGGCCAGAACACTTTCTATTCCCCATTAACTGTGTTCCTTAGTTCCTAGTAGCAAGAAAAATACTCAACAGTTGTTCCTAAAACTTTGAGTTCCAAATTCTCCCCATCCCTCCCTCCCCACCCATTCCCTTTGGGAAGGCAGGCAATTCAATATAGGCCATATCTGTGTAGTTTTGCAAATGACTTTCCTGATAGTCGTGTTGTGTAAGACTAACTGAATTACCCTCCATCCTATCCTGCCCCCCATTGTTTCTCTTCTGTCTTTTGATCCTGTGCCTCCCCGAGTGTTGACTTCAAATTGCTCCCTCCTCCCATTGCCATCCCTTCCATCATCCCTCCCTCCCTGCTTATCTTCTTCTCCCCCACTATCCTGTACCGTAAGATAGGTTGTCATACCAAAAATGAGTGTGCATTTTACTCCTTCCTTTAGTCGAATGTGATGCAGGTAAACTTCATGTTTTTTTCTCAGCTCTCCTCTTTTTCCCTCCACTAAAAATCTCCTGCTTGCCTCTTGAATGAGATATAATTTACCCCATTCCATTTCACCCTCTCTCCTCCCACTACATTTCTCTCTCCCCATTTACCTTAATTTCTTTTAAGATATGATCCCATCCTATTCAATTCACTCTGTGCTCTCTGTCTCTATATGTGCATGCATGTGTGTATGTGTGTGTGCGTGTGCATGCATGTACATGTGTGTGTGTGTATGTGTGTGTGTGATCCCAACAACTACTCAGATACTGAAAAGTTTTAAGAGTTACAAATATTGTCTTTCCATGTAGGAATGTAAACAGTTCACTTTTGGTAAGTCCCTTCTGACTTCTCTTTGCTGTTTACTTTTTCATGTTTCTTCTCATTCTTGTGTTTGAAAGTCAAATTTTCTTTTCAGCTCTGGTCTTTTCATCAAGAATGTTGAAAGTCCTCTGTTTCATTGAAAGACCATATTTTCCCCTGAAACATTATACTCAGTTTTGCTGGGTAGGTGATTCTTGGTTTGAGTCCTAGTTCCTTTGACTTCTGGAATATGCTATTCCACGCCCTTCGACCCCTTAATGTAGAAGCTGCTAGATCTTGAGTTATCCTGATTGTATTTCCTCAATACTGGAATTTTGTCTTCTTAGCTGCTTGCAATATTTTCTCCTTGACCTGGGAATTCTGGAATTTGGCCACAGTGTTCCTAGGAGTTTCTCTTTTTGGATCTCTTTCAGGTGGTGATCGATGGATTCCTTCCATACTTATTTTGCCCTCTGGTTCTAGAATCCCAGGGCAGTTTTCCTTGATAATTTCATGAAAGATGATGTCTAGGCTCTTTTTTTGATCATGACTTTCAGGTAGTCCCATCATTTTTAAATTGTCTCTCCTGGATCTATTTTCCAGGTCAGTTGTTTTTCCAATGAGATAGGTCACATTCTCTTCCATTTTTTCATTCTTTTGGTTTTGTTTTGTGATTTCTTGGTTTCTCAGAAAGTCATTAGACTCCATCTGTTCCATTCTAATTTTGAGAGAACTATTCTCTTCAGTGAGCTTTTGAACCTCTTTTTCCATTTGGCTAATTCTGCTTTTGAAAGCATTTTTCTCCTCATTGGCTTTTTGAACCTCTTTTGCCAATTGAGTGAGGTTATTTCTCAAGGTGTTATGTTCTTCAGCATCATTTTTTTGGGTCTCCTTTACCAAAGTATTGACCCGTTTTTCATGCTTTTCTTTCATCTCTCTCTTTTCTCTTCCTAGTTTTTCCTCCACTTGTCTAACTTGCTTTTCAAAATCCTTTTTGAGCTCTTCCAAGGCCTGAGCCCACCCAACATCCACCTAAGATGTCTGGGATACAGAGGCCCCGACCTCCACGTCTTTCCCTGATGGTAAGAATATTTCCTTGTCATCAGAATTGAAAGGCGGGAACATTTGTACCCCCTCAAAGTAGCTCTCTATAGTCTTGTTTTTCTTCCCTTTTCTGGGCATTTTCCCAGCCAGTTACTTGACTTCTGAGATTCCTGTCCACCCCTGCCTAGACCCACCCAGCTAGTGCTTGGGGTCTGAGATTCAAATGGGCTTTCCGCGGCAGGCTGAGCTAGCCTATTTTAAAGGTATTATTCTCTTCAGTATTTTTTTGTGCCTCCTTCTGCAAACTGTTGACTCACTTTTCATGATTTTCTTGCATCATTCTCATTTCTCTTCCCAAGTTTTCCTCCACCCCTCTTACTTCATTTTCAAAATCCCTTTTTTTTTGCTCATCCTTGTCCTGAGACCATTGCAAAATTTTGCAGGTTTTGTGTGCAGAATCCTTGACTTTTAAGTCTTCCTTTGATGGTATGCATTGTTCTTCCTCATCCAAAAGGTTGGAAAAATATACCTGATCACTAAGAAAGAAACCTTTTATTATCTTTCCCCCCCTTTTTGCCAGACAGTTACTTAACTTTTGAGTCCTTTGTCAAGAAGAGAGTATACTCTGGGGATCTGTAAGTTCTCAGTTCCTCCAAGGTGACACAATCAAGGTAAAGGAGTTTACTCCTCTCCTGGCCTACACTCTTGTCTGTGAACAATCTCTTCTGCCCAGGATCTGCAAGTAGGTTTCTCTATCCAGAGCCTTCACCAGCTTCATGATCCAGTGCTCCTCCTCACCCCAGGACTGCCACATAGGGCTGATCATCTGCTCAATTCCCCCAGGGGCTTTAGACTGAGGGCTTCAAAAATGAACCCTGCCCTTGCTGCTGTTGGTGAGACCAGGTCATGTTCCCTTCTCACCTAGGTGAATGAGCTATCTCACTGACATTTCAAGCTGTCATTCACATTTGTGAGTTAAGGAATCTGAGAATCACAGCTTCTGCCAGTGGCACTCTGAAGTCTGCTCCAGTCTTGTCTGAGCCATGTCATGCAGCAAAATGCTTGATGTGATATACCTTTCCTATTTGCCTTCCAGGCTGTCTTTGGCTAGAAATATCTTTCACTGTTGTTTTGTGACTTCTGCTGCTCTACAATTTGTTTAGAGTCATTTTTACTGGTATTTTATGGTCTATTGGGAAGAGCTACTACAGGTCTGTCCTTCTATTATGCCGTGTTGGCTGAAAACCCCCTCCCTCAAATTTTGCTTTTTAAGGAACTGTTCTCTTCTGTGAATTCTTTTTCTCATATTTTAAAATCATTGGCTAGTTTTTCTTCTTTTTCTCTACTTTGTCTTTTAAAATCCTTTTTGACCTCTTCCAACAATGCTCTT
This sequence comes from Bettongia penicillata ogilbyi, assembly GCA_023548195.1. Classification (NCBI taxonomy): domain Eukaryota; kingdom Metazoa; phylum Chordata; class Mammalia; order Diprotodontia; family Potoroidae; genus Bettongia; species Bettongia penicillata. The sequence goes on along the minus strand of JAJHZJ010000163.1, from coordinate 944,087 downwards.
TGGGCTTGCGACCAGTTTATATTCTCTTCAGAAGTTTCAGATGGGAGTACAATCTCAATACTGACCTCTTTAGTATTCGTGTTTTGGTCCTTGTCCGCAGAGAAAGATTCTATGATCTTTTCTTTTCTGGCTTGCTTCTTACTCTCGATGATCACCCTTTCCTGGCTTTAAAAGTAGATCTCTGCTTCTGGGGCACAGGAGGCTCTGTCCCACAGTTCTTGTGCCTTGAAATTGAAGTTTTGTGTATTATGACCACTGATTCTTTCTAGAAGCTAAAATACTGCATCTTACTTGGTGTTGAACTGTTTAGTGTATGATAGCAGAGAACAGGTGAAGTCTTTCTAGGTTTCCCTGGAGTTGCAAGCTGTGTTACGTATGGTTGAGGGGTGATCTGTCCACATGAGGTCTCCTCTGCTGAGCTAGAGCATAGGTAAGCTCAGTGGTTAATGTGTCCATATGCACTGGAGTTTTCCTGATTTCCCTGGGGTGCTGAGGCATGCTCGTGGTTCTGTTGCTGGTGGTTTAGAGCTCCACCTCCCTGGGGCTTAGGATCTCCTCCCAGTTTGCTGAAGTGGTATTATCAGGGACAGTTCCAGTCCTTCACTGGTCCTCTTCAACCACATCAACAGGGACCTTCCTTTGATATTTTCCTAGCCTCACAGGCTAAGTGAGTGTTTACCCCTTCACCTGATCCCACTGTTGCCAGAGTTTTCTTGGGGAATTAGTTTCTGGGCCATCAAGGTCAGCAAGAGGAGGGAAATAGCAATTACTCATCACTCCACCAACTTTGTTCCCAGTCCTTATTAATTTCTTCAATGATGCTACCCAAGATCTTTTCTTTTTATCCTGGCTCAGGTTGTCCAATAAATCTTAAATTACCTCTATGGTATCTATTTTCAAGGTCAGTTGTTTCCCCATTGGGGTGTTTTACATTTTCTTCTAATTTTTTTCATACTTTTGAATTTGATTATTAATGTTTTGTAGAGTCATTTGCTTCTACTTGGCCAATTCTAATTTTTAGGAAATTATTTTCTTTTTTTCCCCAATATTTTAAATTTAATATCTATCTTATTTTTACAGTTATGAAACTATTTTTAATTTTTTAAATTTTATTTATTTATGTTTAGTTTTCAACATTCATTTCTATAAGATTTTGAGTTCTAAATTTTCTCTCCATATGTTCTATCCCTCTCCTCTCTCCTCCCCATGTTGGCATGTGATCTTATATAAGGTATACATGCACAATCATATTAAATATATTTCTGCATTAGTCATGTCATAAAGATGAATTATAACCAAAGAGGAAAACCATGAGAAAAAAGAAGCAACCAAAAAAAAAGAGCAAATAGTATGTATGCCTCAAGTTGCCTCAATCTGCCTTCAGACTCCTTAGCTTTTTCTCTGGATATGGATAGCATTTTCCATCATAAGTCTTTTGGAACTGTCTTAGATCCTTGCATTGTTGAGAAGAGCTGAGTCTGTCTAATTTGATCGTCAGACAATTTTACTCTTATTATTATGTACAGCATTTTTCTGGTTTTGCTCACTTCACTCAGCATCAGTTCCTATAAGTCTTTCCAGGGCAAAACTTTCATTTTACAGAAGGGAGGCTAAATGTGTTAAAATCAAACAAGGAGTATGAGAGCAAGAACTATAATTCAGGGCTTCTGATTTGAGTCAAAGTTCTTTCCACTGTGCCAAATTTTTCAGCCATCACAAGTCATAGCAGAAGTAACTCCAGGTGGCAGAATCCTTTATCTTCTTTATCCTTCCTCTATTTCCATTTCAAGGACTGGTCCCTGCTGTGTCCAATAACTTTGTTGTTCAGTCATTTAGGTTGTGTCTGACTCTTAGTGACCTCAGTTGGGGTTTTCTTGCCAAAGATTCTGAAGTTGTTTGTCATTTCCTTCTCCAGCTCACTTTACTGATGAGGAAACTGAGGCAGAGAGGGTGAAGTGACTTATCCAGCATGAAACAACTGGTAATTTTCTGATGCCAGATTTGAATTCATGAAGATGAATCTTCCTAATTTAAAACTCGGTGCTCTATCCACTAAACCACTTATAAACTTATCTCTTTCTACAGTTTTTCTCATGGTACTTTTCTTGGTACACCATTCAGGACCTTTGCAGGCTTCTCTTTTTTCTTGTATCTGAAAGTCAAATTTTCTTTTCAGCAATGGTCTTTTGATCAAGAATGCTTGAATATCCTTTATTTCACTGAAATTCCATTGTTTTTCCCCTGAAGGATTATTCTCACTTTTGCTGGATAGGCGGTTCTTGGTTTTAATCCTGATTCCTCTGACCTCCAGAATATCATATTCCAAACCTTTTGATACCTTTATGTAAAAGTTGCTAGATCTTGTGTTATCCTGATTGTATTTCCATAATACATGAATTGGTCCTTCTGGCTGCTTACAATGTTTTTTCCTTGACCTGGGAACTCTGGAATTTGGCTACAATATTCCTCAGACATTATCTTTTGGAATATTTTTCAAGAGGCAATCAGTGGATTCTTTCCATATCTATTTTACCCTCTGGTTCTAGAATACTGGAACAATTTTCCTTGATAATCACCTGAAAGATGATGTATAGGCTCTTTTTTGATCCTGGCTTTCAGGTAGTCCAATAATTTTTTTAAAATTCTCTCTCATGAGTTCTTTTTCTTGATCACTCGTTTTTCTAATAAGACATTTCACAGTATCTTCTATTTTTTCATTCTTTTGGTTTTGTTTTATAATTTCTTGATTACTCACTTAGTCATTAGCTTCTGTTTGCTCAGTTTTAACTTTGAAAGAATTATTTTCTTCAGTGAACTTTTGGATCTCCTTTTCCTTTGGCCAATCCTCTTTTTAAAGTCATTCTTCTCCTCATTAACTTTTTGAACATATTTTGCCATTTGGGTTAGTCTATTTTTTAAAGCTTTATTTTCTGTAGTATTTTTTGTGTGACTCCTTTAGCAAGCTGTTGATTCATTTTTCCTCATTTTCTTGCATTACTCTTATTTCTCTTCTCAATTTTTTCCTCTACTTCTTTTACTTGATTTTCAAAATCCTTTTTGAACTCTTCCATGACCTGTGACCAATTCATATTTTTTCTTGGTGCTCTCTTTTTTCTGGTTGTATGTTTTGATCTTCTTTGCCACCAAAGTAAGATTCTGTAGTCTAAGTTTTTTTTTTTTTTTTTTGCATATTTTTACACTGTTTGCTCAAGATCCCAGCCAAATATATGACTTTCTAACTCTTTCTCCAGGTAGAACTTCCGGTGAGTATAGGCATGAGTATATTGTCCCAGGCTTCAGGGTTTTTTTTATCAGCTGTTAAATCCCCCACTCTCTGTGGGCCCAGATTTCTGGAAGCAACTGCAGTAGCCTCCACAGCTACTTCTGTCAGTATAAGCACCCCTTTCTCCTCTGCTCTGGGTCTGTGACTGGACCCCAACAAGACCAAGTCCCACAGAGTTCTCTCACTGACCTTTTATCCTGTCTTTGGCCTTTGAGGGTTGAGAAATTCAGAAATAACTACAGCAGCCAGCAGTTCAGTCCCCTGAGACCTACCCAAACCCATCTCCATACCAGTATGACCCATGCTAGACTGTGTTCTTCTCTGCTCCCAGCCTGGTGTGACAGAAGTCTCTCATCAACCCTCTAGGTTTTGCGGGGCTGAAGATTTGTTTCACAATATCATCTGGGGGTTCTAGAGCTCTAGAATTTGTTTAGAGGCATTTTTACAGTTATTGAATGAGTTTGGGGGGATAGCTCCAGAAGGTCTCTGCTTTCACTCTAGCATCTTTGTTCCCAAAAGAACCCCCAGCCCCTGGGAGTTGTTTTCTCTAGTTAGCATTTGTGCCTTCTTTTCCATTTGGCCAATTCTATTTAAGGAGTTGTTTTCTTCACAGGATTTTTTTCCATTTGGCCAATTCATTTCTTTTCATGGGGTTGTTTGCTACTGTCAATCTTTGTGCTTCCTTTTTTTTAGCTGTTGACATTTCCCCCCACAATTCTCTTGCATAATTCTCATTTCCTATTTTTTTCTTCTGCCTCTCTTACATGATTTCTAAAATTCAATTTGAGCTCCTTCAAGAGGACTTTTTGGGCTTGTGACCAGTTTTACTCCCCTCTGAAATTTCACAAGTCGGCATTTTGACATTATTTTTCTCTTCTGAGTTTGTGTTTGATTCTTCTCTGTGTATGGAAGTAGCTCTTTATGGTCAGGGTCTTTCTTGGATTCTTGAATTCTTTGGATTCATTTTTTAAAGTTAAGCCCTGCTCCTGGGGCACAGTGAGCACTGTCCCAAACTTTTTGTGCTGAGGTGAGTGGCCTGATCATTGGTTTTCTGCTCTGAAACTTGAGGTGCACGTGTCTTGCCCATTGCTCTGGGGTAGACCAGTCTGCTTTTGCCTTTTGTGTTCTGGGTTCTTGGACTGGGAACTTGCTTTCTGCTTTGGAGCTGGAGGTCTCACAATTTGCTTTCTGTGTCACTAGCTTGCTGACCCAGCACTGAGGGGCTTCAGATGCTGATCTCTGTTGTGACTCTGAGTATCCCACTGGCTTGCCTGGACACTGTATGCACTGGGCTGTGCTTCCTTATTACCCAAGTAAAATAGACACTTCCAAATTCCTTCTAAGTTATCTTGAGGTGGAAAATTGCTTCTCTCTGTCTTTTTGTGGGTTCTGTCACTTCAAAATCCATTTAGAGGCTTGACTTAATGTTGTTTCTGAGGGAAACTAGGGAGAGCTTAGGCAGCTTCCTGGCTTCTCTCTACCATCTTCTCCCTCCAACTTTTGACAGGTGATTCTCTCCCTTTCTTTTCCACTAATTTCATTTTCCTCCAACTTATGTAGTTTTTTTGCCTTATTTTTTCCTTCCACCTCTTTAACAACATTTCCTCTGTACTCTTTATTGATCTTGTCTTTTGCCTAGCTCATTAAAGAGGATATTTCACTACCAGTTCTTATATTTTTATCTCTCTACATTTTCTCTCTGATTAGTATCTTTCGACTCTCATGGCTTCATGCATTATTGGGAGATATTTCCTGTTTCATATCTTAAGCCTTCAATAATTTTCTTAGACTCCAGACCTGTATCTTCAGCTTCCTATATGACATTTCCACTTACTTTACTGAAACCTGAAAATCTCAGTATGTCCCAAATTAATCTTAATAACTTTTGCTCTAACTTTGTAATATCATCACCATCTATTACACCTCCCATGTTCAAGCATTGGGGTTATTTTTGAGTATTCCTTCCCTTTCATCTTTTACATTCAATTATTTAGCTACCAAGTTCTGTCAGTTTTACTACTAGAATGTCTAGCAAATATTCCCCCTTCTCTCTCTATTTCCTCTGTCACCACCCTAGGAGGTTATTATTACCACTGCATTGTCATGTCCTTCTACCACACAGGAAGATTCAGGAAGATTAGAAGCATGTCTCATATAATCTTTGAATGTTCTGTAGCACCTAGCAGAGCACTCTGAATATGGCAAATGCTTGATATTCATTGATTTCATCAGTTTGGATTTGCTTTCTCTAGGTCTTCATGCCCTTTGCTTGCCTATGCCTTGTTTTGCTCCATTAGACTGTGACTTCCTTGAGATTAGGAACCATTTCTTGTTGTTGTTACTGTGGTTGTCATTACTTGCACACCCAGCAGTTTGCACAGTGCTCACACATGGTAGGTACTTAATAATTGCTTCTTGTCTTGACCTGGAATATAAGTGTAGCTCCACCTTCAGTGAATGGTCTTCAAAATCTAATCCCAGTCTTTTCTGGGTGGGATTTTAGAGAGGAATCCTCTCCTACACTTCTTACTCATAGTTAAAATTCTACTGTGAGGATCCTCTTGCTATTCTCTAACACTACTCTATCCTTGTTTGTACAAGACATGTCTAGAATAGTGAGAAGGCCATTATGGATAGAGTAGATGGTTAGCATATAGGAGGAGAAGGACATAAGTTTAGAAATGTAGCTTTGGGTGGTATTACAAGATAAGGAATCCTATGTGCCCTGGCATAGAATCAGGGAGAAGGAAGTATAGGATTTTCAAGGAGGTTACAGCTAGGTGCAAATCCTAATTTATTTCTATGTCCACAAAATCTTCCATTTTAGACTACTTCTTTCTATTCACACATCTATCATGTTAGTAAAGACCCTAATCACTTCTTGCCAGGATTACTTTAACAGCCTATTAATTGGTTCCCATGGTTTAATTTTCTCCCTATTTTTGTCTTCCTTTGTATACCTGAACTTAGCACAGTGCCTAGAACACAGTAGGTACCCAATGAATGCTTATTGACTGAGTGACTGGCACTACTGTCACAAAGATTTCTTCTTAAGTGCAGTTTTGATTAAGTCATTGGCCTACTCAATAAAATCCGGTCATTTTAGCATTTAAAGCCCTTTTCAACCTGTCCCCAAATCATTCTTTCAGCTTTACTTTACATTATGTCCCTCCTATGTTCTATGATCTAGCCAAACTGAACCTCTTTTTCTACTGCACATATGAGACACTAACTCCTCTACCTGTACCTTTTTATTGACCATTCCATATTTCTGGACTCTACTGCTTCCTCACCTTGATTTCTCAGAATCTCTCAAGTATCATCTTATATGTAAATAATCCCTCCAGCTACTAGTGTCTTCCCTCCCACATTATTTTGCATTTAATTACTTTATATTTATATTTTTATTTTTCATATTTATTATTTATATTTATCCTATAGATACATACACATGAACACACACATATAGAAGCGTGTGTGTGTGTGTGTGTATTCACATGCATATGTTTATATATCTAAACTCATTGATTTTTGGAATTGTTTCCCTCCTCTTTTTAACTTTAACACTTAACATAGGGCCTTGGACATACTATGTGTTTAATAAATACTTACTGATTGTTATATTAGTAACAAATACATTAAAATAAAGTTTTAGGAAGTTTCTGTAACTCATATTTTCCTCCAAAAGCTTCTAAATATCAGGGAAGAGGGAAGAGACAAGTTAGTAGTCAGAGATGCTCAATTCTCTAAATCATTATAACAGCTCATTTCCTGAAGTCCAAGAGGATAACACAAGTGAACTGGGCCCCTCTCCTTATCATTCAATTTTCCAGCAGTTGTTCTCACTGGCTGAGGAAACACCTCTTGGTAACACCTGTGATTTTGCCCTATTACATGGATCCATGTCCAGCTGTTAAATACCACATTCACCTGGCTGTTATTTATTCCAATTTCGGACTATGGCCCTAATACAATTTGCTTTCACTTCTCATACTCCTCTGTTCCATATTTGTCATAGGGGATCGATTTCAGATTTACTAAGGAAGTATTAATTGCTTAAATAATATGCAGAGTGGGCTAGATTCTGGTCAGGCCAAACAGGGAGTTGAAACATTGGGGAAGTGGAGAGAAAGAGGGGAAAAAGTACTCACAATGCTATTTGGTGGATATGGATTCAGAGGAACATTTAAAATAAAAGGTGACAGTTTTTAGTCTTATCAGGATGATGGACTTCTTTTCATTAGGAGTGAAGAGTGACAGGGAAGGCAATGACAGACAACCATTTTAGAACAATGACATCCTATCTTTTTAAAAATTCCCACCACTCTCACCTCCCTCCTGTTAAAAGTGCTATAGGGCACATACTGATTTATTAAAATGAATTAAAATTAATTTTGTTTTCAGAGCATTTTAAGAATTTCACAATACTCCTTGAGATAATTGGAGTCATTCCAGAGTGTTAGAAGTTTTTTTTTCCCTTTATTCTTTTCCTTTAATTTTTTTTTTTTTTGAGTCCTGCAGATTTATTAAAGGAAATGCAATGTTTCTACAAGAAGGTAATTCAGGTCCAGGTCATTGCCATCAGAAATGACAGAAGGATTATCTCTAAGAAGCATTAGAGAGAGGAAGCTGGTGGTTCAGTAGACAGAGTGCTACGTCTGGAATCAAGAAAACCTGAGTTCAAATCCAGACTCAGATGCTCACTACTGTATTGATAATGTCTTTTTGCTTATTGTTAATATAATTTTGCTTTTAAATGGGAAGATCTTCCCTACCCATTAATGGGCCAGCCCATTAAAAGGGAGTTTGATTAGGGAAGATTTGTAGGAAGGCCCACACCTTTTGTTAATTTTCTTTTTTTTTTTCAATATAAATTTATTTATTTAACTTTTTACATTTATTTTCACAAAATTTTGGGTTCCAAATTTTCTCCCCATTTGTCCCCTCCCCCCACCCCAATACACCGAGCACTCTAGTTTTCCCTATCACCAATCTGCCCTCTCTTCTATCATCCCTCCCTTCTCTTGTCCCCATCTTCTCTTTTGTCCTGTAGGGCCAGATGATTTTCTATTCCCCACTAACTGTATTTCTTATTTCCTAGTAGCAAGAACAATACTCAACAGTTGTTCCTAAAACTTTGAGTTCCAACTTCTCCCCATCCCTCCCTCCCCACCCATTCCCTTCAGGAAGGCAGGCAATTCAATATAGGCCATATATGTGTAGTTTTGCAAATGACTTCAATAACAGTCGTGTTCTGTAAGACTAACTGTATTTCCCTCCATCCCATTCTGCCCCCCATTGTTTCTATTCAGTCTTTTGATCCTGTCCCTCCCCGAGTGTTGACTTCAAATTGCTCCCTCCTCCCATTGCCCTCCCTTCCATCATCCCTCCATCCCTGCTTATCTCCTTCTCCCCCACTTTCCTGTACTGTAATATAGGTTGTCATACCAAAATGAGTGTGCATTTTACTCCTTCCTTTAGTCGAATGTGATGCAGGTAAACTTCATGTTTTTTTCTCAGCTCTCCTCTTTTTCCCTCCACTAAAAATCTCCTGCTTGCCTCTTGAATGAGATATAATTCACCCCATTCCATTTCACCCTCTCTCTTCCCAGTACATTTCTCTCTCCCCATTTACCTTAATTTCTATTAAGATATGGTCCCATCCTATTCAATTCACTCCGTGCTCTCTGTCTCTGTGTGTACATGCATGTGTGTACGTGTGTGTGCATGCACACATGTGTGTATGTGCGTGTGTGCACGCATGTACGTGTGTGTGTGTGTGTGTGTACGTCTGTGTGTGGTCCTACCGACTACCCAGATACTGAAAAGTTTTAAAAGTTACAAATATTGTCTTTTGTTGTAGGAATGTAAACAGTTCACCTTTGGTAAGTCCCTTATGACTTCTCTTTGCTGTTTACTTTTTCATGCTTCTTCTCATTCTTGTGTTTGAAAGTCAAATTTTCTTTTCAGCTCTGGTCTTTTCATCAAGAATGCTTGAAAGTCCTCTGTTTCATTGAAAGGCCATATTTTCCCCTGAAGTATTATACTCAGTTTTGCTGGGTAGGTGATTCTTGGTTTGAGTCCTAGTTCCTTTGACTTCTGGAATATCCTATTCGACGCCCTTGGATCCCTTAATGTAGAAACTGCTAGATCTTGTGTTATCCTGATTGTATTTCCACAATACTGGAATTGTTTCTTTCTAGCTGCTTGCAATATTTTGCCCTTGACCTGGGAACTCTGGAATTTGGCCACAATGTTCCCAGGAGTTTCTCTTTTTGGATCTCTTTGAGTAAGTGATCAGTGTATTCCTTGAATACTTATTTTGCCCTCTGGCTCTAGTATCTCAGGGCAGTTTTCCTTGATAATTTCATGAAAGATGATGTCTAGGCTCTTTTTTTGATCATGGCTTTCAGGTAGTCCCATCATTTTTAAATTCTCTCCTGGATCTATTTTCCAGGTCAGTTGTTTTTCCAATGAGATATTTCACATTCTCTTCCATTTTTTCATTCTTTTGGTTTTGTTTTATGATTTCTTGGTTTCTCAGAACGTCATTAGACTCCATCTGTTCCATTCTAATCTTGAGAGAACTATTTTCTTCAGTGAGCTTTCGAACCTCTTTTTCCATTAGGCTAATTTTGCTTTTGAAAGCATTCCTCTCCTCATTGGCTTTTTGAACCTCTTTTGCCAATTGAGTGAGCCTATTTTTCAAGGTGTTATTTTCTTCAGCATTTCTTTGGGTCTCCTTTAGCAAGGTATTGACCCATATTTTATGCTTTTCTTGCATCTCTCTCATTTCTCTTTCCAGTTTTTCCTCCACCTGTTTAACTTTATTTTCAAAATCCTTTCTGAGCTCTTCTATGGCCTGAGCCCACCGGACAACCACCTTGGATGCCTGGGATACAGAGGCCCCACCGTCCACGTCTTTCCCTGATGGCAAGCATTGTACTTCTTCATCAGAAAAGAAAGGAGGAAGGAACATCTCTTCCCCAAGAAAGTAGCTTTCTGTGGTTTTATTTTGCTTCCTTTCTCTGGGCATTTTCCCAGCCAGTTACTTGACTTCTGAGATTCCTCTCCACCCCTGCCTAGATCTGCCCAGCTAGTGCTTGGGGTCTGAGATTCAAATGCTGCTTCCCAGCCTCTGGGCTTTCCGTGGCATGGGAGTGGCTGCTATTCAATGTGAGCTTAAGTTCTGGTGCTTGGGTGAGGGCAGGGCAGCCTCCCAGGCTCAGTTCCCTCAGGGGGTTTATGCAGAGACCTTTGGTAATGGACCTCCTTCCTGCTGGGGAGGGGGGTAACGGGCCGCTGCCGCTGCCTCTCCCACTGCCTTTGCCTCTACCTCTGCTGCTGCCTCCTGAGGGGGCCCGAGCCACAGAGACACCCTACTCCCCTCTTGGCCAGCCCAGACGTCTCTCTCACTGACCTGGAGCACCTGTGGGCGGAGGAAACTTCGCGGCCACCAGAGATTCCATCCCTGAAGCCTGCTCGGATCTGCTCCTCTAGGGCCCATAGCCAGGGCAGCGCAGGGCTGGGCTCCGCTGTCCGGAGCGTGACAGACCCCTGTGGACAGCTTTCCAGGGCTCTCTGGAACGGAAATCTCTTCCGCTGCGTTGGTATGTGGCTTGCACTGCTCCAGAATTTGTGGGGAGTTCTTTTTACAGGAAATTTGTGGGCTGTGGTTTCAGAGCTAGCATACGTGAGTCTTTCTACTCCGCCATCTTAGCTCCTCCCCCCCTTTCATTTTTTAAGGGAGAGAAATGTCATGATGCAGTGACCAATGTGGGCAAGGATTGTCATACAACTTTAATATACATCATTCATGGTTTCTGGCCTCAGTTTAAGAATTTAATAAAATAATAGTTGATTATTAACAACAATAACAGCAAAAGCTGAAACTAGCATTGCATTTTAAGTTTGCAAAATGATTTCCTTACATGTCAAATCATTAGCTTGTTTAATTTCTTATATGCCAGTATTTCATAAAATGTGTGAAATGTTTTGACAAATTTAGTATCTTAATTTTACTTTTTTCCTTTTTGGTTTGATTTATTATTTTTCTCATTTGTTAAATTAGATATAAATGTCAGACTAGTGACTGAACTTGGGCTGTCTAAAGATAAATAAGGTCATGAAAGTTAAAGGTAAAAAAGATCTTTGAAACCAGCTTATTGAGTCGCCATGATTTAACCTAGGAAGACACTGAAACTGAAAGAACCAAAGTGTTTGGTTAACAAATGTTGAGAGGGAGCTTGTAACCAAGATTCAAACCTAAATCCTCTGAACTTTTAATAGGCTTCATCAAATCAAGTCCATTTATCAATAGCAAATGACTATGAGGAAATTACAAACAAAGGTCACATTTGTCCCTCTTTTTTCCAGTGTCTCTTTGTTGGAACTCAGGTCTCAGTTTATGGCAGCCAACTTTTCTTTCACCTCACAGCAGATAGAGGAAATAATGAGCAATTGCTGCATTTTGAACCTAGAATTCAAAACCCAGAGCTGGAAGGGACCTTAGAAATGAGTGAATACAGGAGCTGCACGAATTCCCTGTGCCTTATCTATGGCAAATGTTCCATATGCCTCCAATTTGAGATAGTTTTCAATGTTTGGGAAACTCATTCCCTTCAAGTTCATTCCACTTCCATTTCTGACAATTCTCTTAGGAAACTTTTTTGCCTTTTTCCCCCTTGAGTCAAACTGAAATCTTTGCACTCTACACATTTCTCTCATAGTTTCAAGTACTTTCTTAGGGAGATAAACTGATAGAAGTCTATTCCCGCTTTCAAGACAGTTGTGCATATACTTTAAGCTTGCTGCTTTTGTGCCTTTTCTTACATATCTGAATTCTCATTTAGAAGGAACTGCAGTGACTTTTTATTAAGAACCATGCCCAGAAAAGAATAATAGCTAGCACTTATAGTGGGTTTTAAGTTTGGCAAAAACCCTTTACCAATATTAACTCTTTTGATCTTCACTGTAACATTGGAAGATGTTATCCCCACTTTATAGATGAGGAAACTGAGGCAGACAGAAGTTAAATGATTTCTTCAGAGTCAGACATCTAGGGTCACAAATCTGGGACCAGATTTGAACTCAATTCTTTTTGTTCAGTGAGCTTTTGAACCTCCTTTTCCATTTGGCTAACTCTGCTTTTGAAAGCATTCTTCTCCACATTGCCTTTTTGAACTTCTTTTGCCAGTTGAGTGAGCCTATTTTTCAAGGTGTTACTTTCTTCAATATTTTTTTGGGTCTCCTTTAGTAAGGTGCTGACCTGCTTTTCTTGCATCTCTCTCATTTCTCTTCCCAGTTTTTCCTCCACTTCTCTCACTTGATTTTCAAAATCCTTTTTGAGCTCTTCCATGGCCTCAGCCCATTGGATATCTACTTTGGGTGTTTGGGATACAGAAGCCTTGACTTCTATGTCTTTCCCTGATGGTAAACATTGTTCTTCCTCATCAAAAAGGATGGGAGGAGATACCTGTTCACCAGGAAAGTAACTTTCTATGGTCTTATTTTTTTCCCCTTTTCTGGGCATTTTCCCAGCTAGTTACTTGACTTCTGAGATTCCTCACCACACCCACCTCACCTCCAGATCTGCCCACCCAGTGCTTGGGGGCTGAGAATCAAATGCTGATTCCCAGCCTCAGGGCTTTCAGGAGGGGCAGGGCTGCTATTCAGTGTAAGATTAAATTCAGGTGCTCAGTTCGGGACAGGGCTGCTATTCAGTGTGAGATTAAGTTCAGCTGCTCAGGTCGGGGCAGGGCCACCATACAGGGTTCAGTTCCCTCAGGGCTATTATGCAGAGACCTTCAACAATGGATCCAAGCTCCTGTCTGCTTTGGGAGCTTCTGTCACCCTGAGTTATGGAGACACCCTGTTCCTCTCTTGGCTGGCAAAAAAAGCTCTCTCACTGACTTTTGCACCTGTGGGTTGAGGGACCTGTGTGGCTGCTGGAGATTCTGTCCCTGAAGCCTTCTCAGATCTGCTCTTCTGGGTGCTGCATGGCCAAGGCAGGACTGGGCTCTGCTCCAGGTCTGGTGTGTGATGGACCTTTGGTGTCAGTTTTTTCAGGGCTCTGTGGAACAGAAATCTCCTCCACTCTGTTGTTGTGTGGCTTCCTCTGCTCCAGAATTTGTTGGGAGTTCTTCTTTACAGGTATTTTATGGGCTGTGGGTTCGGAGCTAGCATGTGTGAATCTTTCTACTCCACCATCTTGACTCCCCTCAATTTTTTTTTACTATAAGTACAGTATATGTCTTAATCTATTGTGCCACTTAGATGTCTAAAAACTGCTCTGGTATTCATCTTATATTCGATTGAAGAATGGCAATGAGAGGGAAGCCACTACCTTTCAAGACAGCCTATTTCATTTTAAATCCCTGAGTTATTGGAGTTTTTGTTATCTGGGTCTACATTTCACTTTTGTCTATATACATTACTATACTACTTAGCTACTCATAGTTCTTTCTGCAGTGAAATGGAATCTAACTCCTCTTTCCATGGGACTAGCTTTCAAATAGATGAAAACATTTCAGCTATTTGAAGGGATTTAAGCAGGTTTACAAAGCTAGATAAATATATGAGGTCATGTTTGAACTCAAGTCTTCCTGATTTGATGTTTATCGTTGTACTCATTTACTACTTGGCTGCCTTTAGAGCTGGACTTGGGGTCAGGAAGACCTTGATTCAAATCTCACCTCAGACACTTACTAAGTATGTAGCACTGGGAGGGGTATAGAGTGTGTTCAGGGAAGACTAGTACCTCTGATGTGAGGGCTACTGAGCCCTTTTCATAGTTGTTTTCAACCTTTGGTGTCCACCTGATCCACTTAGCTCTCACCTGTGGTTCAAGGAAGTTGTAGGATATATAGTGGCCACACCCTGGGAAAGAGTTTCATCAAACAGGCTCAAACAGATTGAGGATAACCACGGGGTCTCAAACTTGTCAGAGAGGTAGGGGATTGGCAATCCCAAACATGTGAAGATTTTCCTTGGTGGAATGGGTGATTGAGAATAATTTGTTCCCAAAGCCATGAAGGCAGTTAAAACAGGTGCTATGGAGTGCTGGGAGCTTGGTTTGACATTTTTGAAGATGCCAAGATACTGTTGCATCTTGAGCCATCACCAGTCATCTTGACTCTATACTGCCACTGTACTGGAAAAACTCTGGAAGAGAGGGAGACTGATGACTTCATGAAATCCGTCTCACTGAAGTCCAATTTATGCATGAATTCAAAGACATCAACTGTACCATTGTCAAAGTCCCATGACAATAGGCAAGTGACGATGAAGTGGGTGCAGGTACACTGGGTGCTGTAGTCACAACCCTGCACTTAGGTATTCCAGGAAATATGGTCATCTTCTCACTGGAAGCATCATGGATATTTGGCAGCCCTTTGGGTATCTCAGCAGCCTATTATGAATCACACTGCCCATCTCCTGGTGTGAGGAAGGGGCTACAATCAGTGCCTAAAAATTCTCTGCTCACCCAACCCTGGCCTGATTACCATGGCAGGCAGCGATGCCACTTGGTGGTCAGAACACAAGAAAATGTGCAAAACTTCTACAAAGATGATTCCATTCACTATTTGGTACATGGAATGTGTGCACATTTGTAGACAACACAAAATCCAATAGACCGGAAAGACAAACAACTCTAGTGAGAGAACTCAGCAGATACCACATCCAAATAGTAGCCAATAGTACATAAGTCTGGCAAATGAAGGCCAGCTAATTGAAGCTGGTGCTGGAGTGGCTAAAGTAAAAGTGGAGCACTATGAAGCTGGTATAGGTTTTGCAATCAAAACTACTCTAGTCAACAAACTTGTATGCCCACTAAAAGTCATAAATGACAGGATCATGACAATGTGATTGCCACTTGCAGGAAAATACCATGCCACCATTATTAGTGCCTGTATTCCCACCATGATGAACCCTGATGAGGTTAAAGAAAAAAATTATGAGGACCGGGATAATCTCATAATCAATGTGCCAAAAAAGGATAAACCTGTAATTCTGGGTGACTTTAATGCTAGAGCAAACTCAGACTACCAGATGTGGCTGGGAGTCCTTGAAAGGAATGGAGTTGGAAACAGCAAAAACAATGGTCACTATTGAATTTCAATATTCAGTACTGAAGACTTGTGCATTTCATGATTTTTTCATCACAAACCTGTCTTCTGTTTAAGTAAGCACAAGAAAATTTCATGGATATATTTTCATAGCAAACATTGGTATTTAATAGACTAGTTAATTGTAAGGAGAAGAGACAGGATATGAGAGTGTCTAAGCAATGTGTGGTACAGAGTGCTGGACTGGTCATAGACTTAGCCTCTCTAAGCTAAGTATTCACATTCAACAAAAATGATGGCCACAAGGCAAAATGACTACCAGATGAATTAATGTCAACAGATTAGAGCTCTTCTCTGAGAGGGAACAACTTGTTGCTAACTTGGAGGTAAAGTTGAGCCAAAGCACAGTTGGCAATGGAGGAGGAGAAAAGGAGTGGGCAGCTTTCAGAGACTTGGTGTACAACACTGCATTTGTTCCTCTGGGTCAGAACACTAGCAAACATCAAGACTGTTTTAGAAGAAAATGATAAGGAAATTCAAAAGCTGCTAAATGAAAAAAAAAAAAAACAAAAAAACGAGCAACAACAGGAACACCATAGGGTTTATCAGCAGGATAATCCATGCATCTTTAAGAAAACAGCATTTAATTACATCAAAAATAAAGTAGCAGCAAACCTTTGAGAGTGGAAGGATTCTTGGCTCAAAAAGAATGCAGAATAAATTCAGTTTTATGCTGATAGTAACAAATTATAGCATTTTATGATGCCCTGAAGGCTATTCATGGGCCAAAGACCTATGCTGTAGCTCAGCTACTCAGTGTTGAATGAATCACATTGATTATTGATAAGGACATGATCCTAGAAAGATGGGCTGAACACTTCCAAAAGACCATCCTCAATCAATGATGAAGCCATTGGCCATTTTCTTCAGGTTGAAATAAATCCTTCCCTGGTTGAAGTTCCAACTGAAGAAGAGGTTTTGAATGCCACTATACTCCTTTCAGGTGGCAAAGCACCTGATACTGATTCTGTTCCAACTGAGCTTTACAAGGTAGGGTCCCATTGCACATACAAAAGCTGACTGAAATTTTCCAGATTATGTAGCAAAAGAAGACTATCCCATAGGAGTTCAATGACACCTCTATTGTTTATCTGAATAAAGTTAAGGGAAATAAATTGTCCTATGACAATCATAGGTGTGTTTCTCTCTTGCTAACAAGATTCTTACCAGAGTAAGACTATAACTAGGCAAATCACTTAAACTCTGGCTACCTCAGTTTCCTCAGTGTTGTAAAGATCAAATGATCTATAACACAGTTACAGCCTATTTATGTTTGACCAAAATTGTTATCAATGGCTAATTTATGTGATGAAAGAATCAAGATTTAAAATTATCGTGACAGGCTATAATGATGTATGAATCAAAATAAGATAAGATCTGATAAGGTACACTTCAGTTCAAACAATCACTTTCAAAAATATAGGATAGGAGAGACATGGCTTACTGATAAGTCCTTGCAAAAAGACTTGGACGAAGGTGCTAAATGGACTGTGAGACCACACCTCTCAAAGTGTGACATGACTTCCAAAAAGCTTATGTAAATTTTAGTTTGCGTTAGTAGATCTATACTGTTTAGAGCTCTTTATTTCATAACCCTGATTTACTCTTCCCTGTTTCAGCCACATCTATATTATATACAGTTCTAACTACCGCACTTTATATCAATGACAAAACAGGAAAGCAGGCATTTTTTTTGAAGAACCCATTCTTACTTTTAGTGATGGTCACTTTGTCTTTTAAACTCCTTGCTGTATCTGAATGCAATAAATTTCTAGATCCTTTTTTGCTGTCTGTCAATTCGAAGCTCACTACACTATATTTGAAGAATTTGATTTTGCCCCTTAAAAAAAACTTGGGCATCATTTTTGACCTCCAATTCTCTGGCACCTCTATTATTCTCCACTACTTTATAAAGAATGATGAGTCTGCAGTTAAATCTACAACCTCTTTCATGTAATAACCATGGCATGTGAATAGATAGATATAGATATTTAGCGAAATCTTATAGTATTACAGTACAAGACTATTGCTTATAAAGTATTTATTTTTAAATCACAATTGCTTAATCCTTTCATAAATGACAAAAAGTTCCAGGTAAAAATAAGAATGTCGCATGTGTTCTACTCACAGTAATGACTAAAAATTTTTAGTGAATAAGGAACAATCTGTAAATGGATAAGTAAACAAACATATAGATAGATGACAGATAGATGATGAATAGGTAAACTAAATAAATATTCACCAGTTGGTTTCCAAAGGCAGAGGCATATTTTATTCTATGAGTCACTTTCATCTTGTCTTTCAACACTCATAGTCGAATAATTTAATTAAAATATGTATGCCAATTTTTGTGCTACTCTAGTGGATGAAGAATTACAGAGTTTCTATAATGAGTTGGACAAAATACTCTAAATGGTGTCATCAAAACTTTTCATTCTTTTTTGCCTCAGTAGGAAGGTGTTCTGGGGACAGTAAAGTCCAAACTATATGCTTGAAGAAAATATACTTTGTAATCAAGAAATGCAAAAGCCTAAACTTTGTAGACTACTAACAAGTTTCCATAATGTGAATATTTTCTCTAAGAAAAGAGTCAGCACAGGACAGGATGAACAACAAAACAAAACAAATTATGATGTAACAAAAGATAAAATTGAATAATGTTATAGGACAGGACTTACTAGTTTTTATAATAAGCGTTATTCCAGATTTGACTATCTAAAAGCAGGCGGATCATTGGAGTGTAGGTTGAAATCAATACCAAATAAGGGACAATGCTAAATATGGGCCAGTAATGTTACATATAAATGAACTGAACCACAATTGCAATTGAATAAAACAAAATGCAAACTGAAAAAAAAATGAGACATGGGTGAAAGGTAATTTGTAAATCTAAATTGTCACAATTTTATCAAGAAATTTATTCTGTCCCAAATTTTCACCTAAATAATGAAGGGAAATAAAGGTATATCAATAGACATTTGATCATAACTGAGGAAGATGTGGCAGTCAAGTATATTCCGGTTTAGAGAAGTTCATTATTAAAGCATTGAGATAAGCAAACAGAAGAATAAAAAAATACAAGCAGAGTCTCCACATAGAATAATGAAAAACTAGTTTTCCTATTAAAAGAAAAAACAGGATTTTCAGCCAACATTCTATAAGTTTCTTCTAAGTCATATCAGATTTGAGAATGTTCACAAAAACTGGAAAAGCATAACTATCTACGAAACAGAACAGTACTCTATAATGGTATAGTGTCCTGTTTTTATCAGCACCAAAAAAATGGAACTACCACACTAGGACTCTGCTATCTCAGTCTTCAATGACACAAAAGAAGTGACAAAACTATTAAGAAGGTTGGATAGCACACTCAGATACTGGATTGGATGAAACATTACATGAAATATCCATTACAGAGGTAATCCCTTGAATATATTGTTTGCTGTTTTTGCGTAGCAGCACTTACACATACACATACCTTACAGTTTATTTGGGGAAACAGAAAATGCAGTTGTTTAGAAAGCCTAATGACTTACTTTGAAATGTGTGTATTTGTATGTGTATGTGTGTTCAGATGCCATAGGTGAACTACAAGCTGCAGCCAGAAATGAATCAGGTAAGGATTATCAGGAGGGATTGCTTTTTGGGAAATTTCAAAGTTGTTTTAATGATCCCATACTGCTCATTGCTGTGAAAATAAAACTTCTTTCTAATACTAAAAATTTCTTGCTAATATCTTAAGGATATGAATAACGCAGCTCCGTGATCTCAGGAAAATCAAAATTGTAGGTGATTAAAAGGGCAAGAGCAAAATGTATTGAAGTCTATTAATAGGCTACAGAGTATTGAAAAGGAAGTTATCTGTAAAAGGTGATAAAGAATGCAACAAAGATACATGTGACAGGGGAAAAAAATGTGCAAATTATGTAGCAAGAGATGAGGCCACAAGACAAGAACTCGTAACCTTCACTTATACTAATATTGACTTTCAAAAATTTAATTACATCTTTTGTTTTTCATCAAATTCTTTTACAAACATATCCCTTCCTAATCCTCTACTCAGAAAGATAATCTTTCCCTCATTTTAACAACAAATTAAAAATAAGAGGCTTCAGTGCAGTGAAATTAGCTAAGGAATTATATGCCACCTTTCCCATTCATAGTTCCCCACTTTTGCAAAGAAATGAGTGACATTTTCATATTTTTTTCCAAGACTAGTAATTACACAAGCCTAGTAATTACAGTTATATAGAATTTGTGCTGATTTTGTTGTAATTCTTTCTTTTTGCATTGTTATAGTCTTGATATACATCAATAAATCTTCCCTTGGCATCATTTCTGTTTTCATATATTTCTTTGTTTTCTTCATATTCATCATTTAGTACAGTGAAATAATATTCTACCATATTAATTCACTACAATTTAATTAACCCATTTCCCAGTTTTTGGCATTCCATTTGTTTTCAGTTCTATGCTACAACACAAAGTGCTGCTAGATATTTTATTACTACTCCTTTCTCCCATTAAAAGTACACAATGTATATTTCCAGATCACTGAGTAGATAGTCTAGGAATTATTTGTAGATATATGAAAAAAGATATATGTGATACACATGTATGTATGCATGTGGGAGGAGAGAGAGAGGAAGAGAGAGAGCTTTGAGGAATCATGAGATCATATGTTTAAAAGGGACCTGACCTCAGAGGTCATATAGACTAACACTTTAAAAGATTAAGGAAAAGAGACCTAGGGATGATTAGTTGCCCAAAGTCACATGATAAGTAGCAAATGTCCACAGGTGGCCACTTATGCTGATGGAGGGAGCATCCATACTGATGAACTTGCTAATCATTGTTACTTATGTTTTAGACTACTTTACACTTTGTACATTATGTTTAATCACACAGGTTTTAACTTCACTGAACTATTGATTGTCCTTTTTGCTAACATGACAGCCAAGTGAAATGATAAAAACTGGAGGGAGAAAAGGTACCAAAAATATTTATAACTGCTCTTTTTGTGGTGACAAAGAATTTGAAATCAAGGGGATACCCATCAGTTATGGAATGCCTAAACACATTGTGGTATATGATTGTGATGAAATGACTAGTAGTTTGGTTTCAGAAAAACCTGGGAAGATTTTTACGAACTTAAACAAAGTGAATTGAGAACAACCAGGAGAATGTTGCACACAGTTAACATCAATATTGTGCGTGAGGAAGATCAGCTTTAAAAGACTTAGTAACTCTGATCAAGACAATAATGTAAGACAATTCAGGATTTACGATGAAACATGCTATCCAACTTCAGAGAGAGAACTGATGAACTCTGAATGAGGATTGAAACATAGATTTTTTAAAAAATCTCTTCAATGTTGTTTTATTTTGTGTTTCCTTTTGAAAAATGGCTAAAATGGAAGTATATCTTCCATGGCTTCACATATATAATCAATATCAAATTGATTGCCTTCTCAAAGAGGGGGAAAAGTGTGAAGGAATAATAACTTGGAACTCAATTTAAAAAATGATTCCTAAAATGTATACATGTAATTGGGAGATAAAAATAATTTAAATGAATATTTCAAATGCATCTTTAATTAGTAAATATCCTTACATTTTTCACTTACTACTAAACCCTTATTTGCAGAGCTACCCTGCTCTGCACTCAGAGCTCTATTGTTTTTGAAAAATATTATTCCCTTCCCTTCTGAAATTTCTGATGTGTGTAGAATAGATTTGTGTTATCCAAATTCTCTTTTTATTATATTTAGAGGTCTTTTTTCTGATCCCTTGCTGAAAATGTTTCTGAATGGAATTTCTAAATGAAACCATTATTTGTCTTGGAATATATATATATATATAATATATATGTATATATTATATATACATATAATATTTCTTTTTTGTTCTACAAGTGATATATGAATTCCTTTAGTTGCTATTTCACTTTCTTTTTTTAGAAGTTCTGGTCAGTTCTATTATTTCCTGCATTACGGTGTTTAAATTTTCAGCCTTGTATTTTTTTTTTGAGATCTGTGATTCTTAGTTTGTCTCATGCATGCTATATTTGATATAAGTATGATTTGCTTAGACAATAAGCATATTTTCTTTTAATGTTATTGTTTTTGCCTCAACTTTTTTGATTGTCTTTCACTTGTGTGTATTTGCATTGCCAATCTATTTTTTGTTTGTTTTATTTCTTTAGTGAGAATTGCCATTTCAGATTCCCACTGGTAAACTTCTAATCTGTCATTTATGTTGTGCAGGTCATAAATTCTGTGTGTGTCTTGTGTATACACAGCATTTTATACATATGTGTATAAGCATGCATGTATATATGTGTATATATGGCTGTATATGTAAGTGTACATATGAATATGTGTATATGTGTAATGTGTATCATTTCTGCCTTTAAACACCTCAGAAAGTGTGTTGTGGTTCCATGGTCTCCCCAAATTCTATAGGGTTCTTTGTTTCCAAAATGTGTTGGATCATTTCACTTTGTTTAGTCATACTTATTCATAGATGCCTAAATTTGTTTAGTAGATCTGGTGATCATATTCCTTCTGCTGATACTGTTTTTCTTGTTGATTTATTACCTATGCTCAAGGTATTTTAGATGTCTTTTTTTCCTGGGATAGTTTGAGACTTTTTTTCCCTTTTGTTTTCCCATATTCCTCACCTTCTGACTCATTCCCTTCTGATTGTCATTTCCTTGGAGGATGAATCACAAAACATATTAGCCTATCCCATGTTAAGACATTCATGGTTCACCAGTCTAGGAATCTCAACCACGATACTTTTGACTGGTCAGTACTGGTCCTAGTTATATATTTAGCCCTTTCCCTCAGCCTTAGTGGAGTACTGACCAGTTCTCCATACTCAATGTCATGTTCTTCTCCCTCTGTTTCTCAGTTCTCTAGACTAGTGTCAGTAGCTGCTACACTGATGCTACAGGGATGATTTCTGGGTTTTGGGTCTCCAATGTTCTGGGAGGAGTTTGAGATAGAGTGTGTAGTGAGATCTATTTGAAACCCACACAAGTGTCCTGCCTTATTTTCTGTTCTTCTATTCTTCTGTAGAGAGCAGAGATATTTTGCAATACAGAATGCTATTTTTACCCTGGATACAAAGACCTCAAGAAACTTCCATAGCTTGAAGACTAGATCTTCATAGTACTGGAAGGAAATGATCATGCATGGGGGTGGGTTTATTGAGAACACATATGTTGGGTTCTTTAGCCTACTACTGTGATCTTGTTGCCTATATGGCGGATATTGGTAATGGAACTGGTGAATCACATCAGGATAGGTGTTAATTATTTTGTTTTAGTTCCCAGTATCCTGGATCATGGAGATAGTTGAAGTTGGTTTATCATTGATGCATAATTTGTTTTGTAGATATTGGAGAGATCATTGATATTGAGAAAGTGTCTAGTCCTCCATTTGTTGATCACATGACCTAGACTAATATATAGTCTTATGAATTTTTGCCACCCAAATATACACAGAGGTCCTAGCATAGTGCCTTGTGTACACACACACACACACACACACGTGTGTGTATTAATGTATTTACAAACACATTTGATATATATTCATTAAAAAAAAACAAATAAATGGAATGGAACGTCCAAGTTCCAGTCTTTAGTAGTATCAAATGTGCAATATATAATCAGGTACTACAACACTTTCCCCTCATTCCTCCCCCTCATATTCAAGTTAATTTGGACAATGTTTGTGTCCAATACAAGGTTTAGATGGAAATATATGAGAATGGCAAGTGAGAAAGAGTAAAGAAAGGAAAGAAAGGACCTGCAGCTACAAAAGCAGTAACAACCAGCCCAGAGGAGAGCAATTTTTCAGTTTTCCATTAATTTTGTAAGAATAATCAGAAATACAGGATTCTTTCTTGCAAAACTGATAGATATGAAAATAGTGATACAGTACCATGTACATGAAGAAAAAGAAAGTTGGAAAGAGAGAGAGAGGGGAAAAGAGTGAAAGAACAGAGAGTACACGGAGAAGGAGAATTTGGGGGTAAAGAAGAGCAGAGAAAAAGAAATAACTGCATACACTCCCATACTTTTCAACTAGCAGGGAACAGAAATGCAATGTTGGGATGGGGTCCATGGTAAGACCACTTTGTCACCAGAGAAATCTTTATATTCCGTATTAAAGCTGAAAAACCTGAGGAAAGATAGACATTCATACATTTTAGATACAACTTTTGCACATCTATATATGATTATAAATTTTTCTGGGGCATTAAAATTAAATCTAAAAATGTTGCTTTTCCATGGTCACACCATGTAAAATCTGATTATTAGGGGTTTTTCTGATCAAGCATTGTCAAGGTGCTTTGAAATGTTTGTTCTGATGTCAAAGACTAAGAATTATGCCTTGTTCCATCATTTTAGCTGTTTGGTGCCTTGAACTTGCTAGCGGCCTTATTATATAGCACTCTGAAAACTCAGCAGTTAAATGGGTAACAAGAGAGGGAAATGATGCATTGGTTTCCTGTGTAAAAAGTAGTAATTTGATATTACGATGTAACTTTGAGGATAAATGAGCAAATTAGTACTTATTTTCATATTTGGCTGTCTAGGGAGAAATATAGAAGACTAATCTTGAAAGAGAATGGGTATTTGAAGGTTGAACCTCAGAGTTGATTCTGTATGTAGAGTGAGTGATCCTAGGTTGTTGGGGAAAATGCCTTCTAGGACAAGGAGGCAAACTCCTGGCTCTATAACTTACTGGTGAAGTCCAGGGACCATGAGTCCTCATACCAATTCCATTGGAACAGTACTAGAATATGGAAACAGCAATGATAAGTTCTGCAAAATGTGTACATTTGAGTGTTGTACTCATGAGCAGCCCTCAATATCACTCAGAAAGAGAAACAAAGACTTTCTTTTTTAAAGTTGCTTAGAGAGAAATCGATTGCATAGAGGTCAGGTGTGAGTGAGATTAATGGCAATGTTCTTTCCAAATAATCCATAAGCAGTTCAGTCCTTACCTTTTATGGTCTTTATTCCTTCACTGTCATCTCTCTACATTGTTCCTTATGAAATTCTTCTTTAATTGTTCACATGCTTTTCTTCAAATTTTCACTTTTCTTTGTATGCTTTTCCCCTCTCTTCTTTAATTCAGATATATCTGGTTCTCTGACAGATATTGCATAGCTGGCACCAGGCTACCCTTCCACTGTTGTTTCTTCCACCTAATATGTACTTGTATGTATATATATATATATATATATATATATATATACATATATATACACATATATATGTATGTGTGTTTGATATTAATATCTGTATATGTGAGAGTTTTTGGTTTTATATTCTATTTTGTTTTCTTACATTTTATTGAAAAATACTTCTTTTATATTATAATTAACCTTGTATTTGTAAATGGGCATTGAATCATAGCATACTATTTGATTTTATGTAAACATATATACACATACATGTGCATGCATGTATATATGTGTATATACATACACATATATGTGTATATCTATATCTATTCATATCTATCTATATCCCCATGACTCTTTAGTCACAATGACAAAGCAAGAAAATAAGAAAATTCCTGAAGTGTACCTGAATTCACCATGCCATGAGAAATGTCCTGTCCCAACAGATAAAAGCCATGCATTTCCAACTGGATCAAAGGTTGAGTTGTACCTTTGAAATCACAAAGCCATACCAAAAATTAAACTTGGCAAAGTGCTATGAAACCCTCAGTCTAATATTGAAAATTAGGAATTCTGCTTTCTTCCATCATTTTAGCTTTTTGATGCTAACCTTGAACTTAATAGGAGCTCTATCATATAGCACTTTGAAAATTCAGCAGTTAAAATAGTTAACAGGAAAGGAAAATGATGCATTGAAAGTTGAAGTCATTATCACCACACATTATTTTTTTCTTTCTATATAAATCCATTTCTTCTAGAGTTTAAGAACTCAGTTCTCATAATGATTCATTAAATATAAACTTTAAAAAAAAAAAACCCACCAGAATCCCAGTAGCAGAAACAACATTACAATGCTAATACAGTCAGTAGGAGGCCACAGTAATCCAGATTATCATACATAACTGTCTGATGGAAAGTAATTTGACTTTTATTGTGCTCCTAAATGAAATTATTACATGATCTATAGATTATTGAGCCCCATGGCAATACAGGATAGCGAGGTACTATGCGCATCTTTTGCCTTGATGAGAGTAAGGTTTATAAAACAGTTTACACATTAAGAGTGAGTAAAGAAGACAGTAATACTTAGCTATAATCCAGTGTGACTAAATAAATTACTTACCAGCAACCATAACTGTGACAGGGAAAATGCTGCATGCAAAGCATTTATTCATTAACAACATGCTTCTAATGAAGACACAGTGCTAAAAAGTACTCCCGTGTGAGTTCTGACAAATTTGAGATGATGAGCTAACTCCTCTTCTATTATTGCCTTGTTCTGTCCCCCTAGTTATTCCCTAAGCAATCCACTACTGAACACATCCCATTTCATAGGAGTTATTTTGTTGCTCAGGGGACATTTCATTTTCCTAGCAAATTTACCTAGCATCTTCTTGATAAAGAGAAAAACAACAATGGTGATTTTGAATTTGTAGCCTTGGATCCAAGAGAAAGCTTTAGGATGACTGGGGAGGTTGTTTATTGAAAATACCTTTTCAAAGGGGAAGTATGAAAGCATTTAGCTGGAGTCATAGAATAAAAAAATCTCCAATAACTTCCTTTTGAACTTCCTATAAACACCCAAGTTACTATTGTATAGCAGTGAGTAGAAAAGACATTATATTTTGAATCAGATTCTTCACAATGTAGCACTATAGTTTAAAGGGAAGTACACAGAATTAAGTTTCAAAAGATCTAGCTAAAGTAAAAATCTGATCTTCAATCCAGTTACCTTCATATGGGGTGACACTTTCTCTTGTAGCATTGCAAAGGCTACCACTGCTACTCCTTGAGAGCCTATTTTGGCCTGTGTAAACTTCAACAGAGTGAGTTGTAAGGGGACTCATCCTTGAAAAAGAGTGGAGAGTTATATTCACAAGTAGCAGAAGTCATGAGGGAGGCGGGGAAGAAAGGAAGTTGCCCCATTTCCTCACAGTACTGGTTTTGTGTTTGCACTGTCTCTCTCAGACCTTACCTATATATTGCTATATCTTCCCAGAAGAATTGATGCCAGTTCTGGAATTCCTCATTATGACCTGAATTCTCATCTCCTTTGCATACTAGACAACTATACTGCATTGGGCAACCTGTCTAGGCTATTGTAATTTTTTAAAAAGGAAAATACAAAGGATTCTAGACTTACAGGGTATAAGTTAGAATCTTAACTCCATTCTCACTGCTTGTGTGACTTTGGGTGAGACACTTCACTTTCTGGGCCTCAGTTTCCTCATTTCAATGCAATTATTGGACTAATTGAGCTCAGGATGACTAACTCAGTGGCAGGAGTGGGCATTTCCAGACATCTCATCCTACAGACACCAAAGTCAAGTTTTAGAAAGTTAGCAGGAAAGGTGTAGCACATCAGGGAAAGCAAGGATCATAGTATAGCACAGGTTACTGCTGCACAGTCACAGTCCTACAAACCAGTAGCAGGTCTTGGGAATTACTGAATTGGCAGTCACAGTGGCTCTCAGTCCACAGATAAGAAGGCGGTTAAATATCTGGACATAAGAAGATTACAGGGGTCTCTTTGCTAGTACGGAGACAAGGCTCTGTTGCTTTGCCCATACTCAGATCTAGGTCACAGCCACTGATGATAGTCACAGGATGAGGAGGAGCACAAGCACACCAGAGCTTGCAGTTATAGTGGAGTGAGGATCCACATCACAGTTTCAGGGAAGAAAATAGTGTTTATCATGAATCACAGACCTGAGCCCAGGAAAGTGGTAAACTCTTGTTGGATCACACCAACTTGAAAAAGTTGAGAATTTACAGGTCCCTAGAAGTGTCTCTGAAAACATAAGAAGAAGTGCCCCTGAAGTATGGGATAGTGTCCCCTCCACTCTGGAAGCAGAGCCCCAGTTTAACAAAGTTATAAGATTCAAGTAATAGACTGGAAAAATGAACAAATGATAGAAAAAAATCTGACAGTAGGTGGCTATTATGGTGACAAGGAAGGTCAAACCCTATACTCTGAGGAAGATGACAAAATCAAAGTTCCTGTAGAAAAAGCCTCCAATAAAAATATGAATTAGTCTCAGGACATAGAAGAGGTTAAAAAAAGGACTTTGAAAATCAGGTAAGTGAGGCAGAAGAAAAAATATGGGAAGAGAAATGAGAATGATGCAAGAAAATAATAAAAAATGAGTCAAAAGCTTGGTAAAAGAGACACAAAGAATACTGAAAGAATAACACAATATCTACAGATTAGGACAAATGTAACAAAAAGCAAATAAGGAAAATAATGCCTCAAAAACTACAAATGACCAGATGGAAAAGGAGGAACAAACGTTCAATGAAGAAAATAATTGCTTAAAAATTAAAATGGGGCAAATGGAAGCTAATTATTTTATTAGAAATCAAGAACTAGGAGGAGCCAAGATGGCGGAGTAGAAAGACTCACGTATGCTAGCTCTGAAGCCACAACCCATAAATTTCCTGTAAAAAGAACTCCCCACAAATTCTGGAGCAGTGCAAGCTGTGCAGCAACAGAGTAGAGGAGATTTCTGTTCCAGAGAGCCCTGAAAAACCGGCACCAAAGGTCCCTTGCACACGGGACAGCAGAGCCCAGCCCTGCCTGGACAATGCAGCCTGAAAGGAGTAGATCCAAGCAGGCTTCAGGGACAGAACCTTCGGCAGCCATGAAGGTCCCTCCTCCCACAGGTGCTACAGGTCAGTGAGAGAGACTTCTGGGCTGGCCGAGAGGGGAGCATGGTGTCTCTTCCTCAGGAGGAAGCAGCAGAGGCAACAGCAACCAGGAGCTCCTGGAGCAGAAAGGACTTCGGATCCATTACTGAATGTCTCCTCATAAACCCCCTGAGGGAACTGAGCCTGGGAGGTGGCCCTGCCCCCATCTGAGAACCTGAACTTAATCTCTCACACTGAATAGCAGCCCCACCTGCCACGGAAAGCCCTGAGGCTGGGGAGCAGCACTTGAATCTCAGACCCCAAGCACTAGCTGGGTGGATCTAGGTGGGGTTAGATAGGAATCTCAGAAGTCAAGTAACTGGCTGGGAAAATGCCCAGAAAAGGGAAAAAATATAAGACCATAGAAGCTTACTTTCTTGGTGAACAGATATTTCCTCCTTTCCTTTCTGATGAGAAAGAACAATGCTTACCATCAGGTAAAGACATAGAAGTCAAGGCCCCTGTATCTCAAACATCCGAAATAGATATTCAATGGGCTCAGGCCATGGAAGAGCTCAAAAAGGATTTTGAAAAGCAAGTTAGACAGGTGGAGGAAAAACTGGGAAGAGAAATGACAGAGATGCAAGAAAAGTATGAAAAACGGGTCAATACCTTGGTAAAGGAGACCAAAAAAAAAATGCTGAAGAAAATAACACCTTGAAAAATAGGCTCACTCAATTGGCAAAAGAGATTCAAAAAGCCAATGAGGAGAAAGAAGAATGCTTTCAAAAGCAGAATTAGCCAAATGGAAAAAGAGGTTCAAAAGCTCACTGAAGAGAATAATTCTCTCAAAATTAGAATGGAACAGATGGAGTCTAATGACTTTACAAGAAACCAAGAAATCACCAAACAAAACCAAAAGAATGAAAAAAATGGAAGAGAATGTGAAATATCTCATGGGAAAAACAACTGACCTGGAAAATAGATCCAGGAGAGACAATTTAAAAATTATGGGACTACCTGAATGTCATGATCACAAAAAGAGCCTAGACATCATCTTCCATGAAATTATCGAGGAAAACTGCCCTGACATTCTACAACCAGAGGGTAAAATAAGTATTGAAAGAATCCATCGATCACCACCTGAAAGAGATCCAAAAAGAGAAACTCCTAGGAACATTGTGGCCAAATTCCAGAACTCCCAGGTCAAGGAGAAAATCTTACAAGCAGATAGAAAGAAACAATTCCAGTACTGTGGAAATACAATCAGGATAACACAAGATCTAGCAGCTTCTACATTAAGGGATCGAAGGGTGTGGAATAGGATATTCCAGAAGTCAAAGGAACTAGGACTCAAACCAAGAATCACCTACCCAGCTAAACTGAGTATAATACTTCAGGGGAAAATATGGTCTTTCAATGAAACAGAGGACTTTCAATCATTCTTGATGAAAAGACCAGAGCTGAAAAGAAAATTTGACTTTCAAACACAAGAATGAGAAGAAGCATGAAAAAGGAAACAGCAAAGAGAAGTCTTAAGGGACTTACCAGAAGTGAACTGTTTACATTCCTACATGGAAAGACAATATTTGTAACTCTTGAAACTTTTCAGTATCTGAGTAGTTGGTGGGACCACACACACACATACACACACATGCACATACACATGTATGCACATGCGCGCGCACACACATACACACATGCACACACAGAGACAGAGAGCACATAGTGAGTTGAATAGGACAGGACTCTATCTTAAAAGAAATTAAGGTAAACGGTGAGAGAGAAATGTAGTGGGAGGAGAGAGGGTGAAATGGAATGGGGTAAATAATCTCTCATTCAAGAGGCAAACAGGAGACTTTTTAGTGGAGGGAAAAAGAGGAGAGCTGAGGGAAAAAATGAAGTTTACCCTCATCACATTCGACTAAAGGAAGGAATAAAATGCACACTCATTTTGGATGAAAACCTGTCTTACAATACAAGAAAGTGGGGGAGAAGGATATAAGCAAGGGGGGGGGTGATGGAAGGGATGGCAATGGGAAGAGGGAGCAATTTGAAGTCAACACTCGGGGAGGGACAGGATCAAAAGACTGAATAGAAACAATGGGGGATGGAATAGGATGGAGGGAAATACAATTAGTCTTACACAACACGACTATTATGGAAGTCATTTGCAAAACTACACAGATAGGGCCTGTATTGAATTGCCTGCCTTCCCAAAGGGAATGGGTGGGGAGGGAGCGATGGGGAGAATTTGGAACTCAAAGTTTTAGGAACAGCTGTTGAGTATTCTTCTTGCTACTAGGAACTAAGAAATACAGTTAATGGGGAATAGAAAGTCATCTGGACCTACAGGACAAAGGAGAAGATGGGGACAAGAGAAGGGAAGGATGATAGAAGAGAAGGCAGATTGGTGATAGGGGAAATTAGAATGCTCGGTGTATTGGGGTGGGGGGGAGGGGGTATATGAGGAGAAAATTTGGAACCCACAATTTTGTGGAAATGAATGTAAAATGCTAAATAAATAAATTTATATTAAAAAATTAAAAAAAATAGAAATCAGGAAATAAAGCAAAAGAAGAAAAAATAAATGTGAAATATCTCATTAAAAAAAGAAACTGACCTGGAAAGTGGATCTAGGAGAAATATTTTAGAAGTTATTGTAAACTGAGAGAGGGAGAGAGAGAGAGAGAGAGAGCCTAGACAAGATCTTTCAAGAAAATATCAAGGAAGGGGTGGAGCCAAGATGGCTTAGTAGAAGCAGAGACCTGCCTGAGCTGTCCCCCAAACCACTCAAAATGCCTGTAAAAAATGACTAAACAAATTCTAGAGCAGCAGAAGCCACAAAATGACAGAGTGAAACAAATTTCCAGTACAAGACAATCTGGAAGGCTGACAGGAAGGGTCTATTGCACTAGTCTTGGAACTGACCTCAATCCAGGGTGAGCAGTACTTGCACAAGCAGGACATTGAATCCCTGGTCGTTTCCAGACTTCAAAACCCACAAACACCAAAAGCAGCCTTAAAGATCACTGGGAAAATCACTCACCTGTTTGACAGAGGAATGTGGTGTATTCCCAGCCCCAGTCCCAGTCCCAGGGCAGTGGCATCCACTGCCACAGTGGTGGCTTCTTCTGGAACTCTCAGTCTACAGATGGTGGGAGAATCAAGTGGTTGATCTTGGTGCCAGTTCTGGGAGTTGAACCAGGAGCAAGGAGGGGTGCTGTTGTGGCAGAGTTGGTGGTGCCTGGGAAGAGGAAATCCTGTGTTTCCAGGGTAGAAAAGAGTGCTTATGGTTGCTTGCAGATCAGGAAAGGAGTAAACACCTTTTCTTGGAGCATACCATTTAGGAGGAAGTGAGAATTTATAGGTCCCTTGAGATATCTCTGAAAACAGTTGCATAAAACCCCTGAAACTTGGGATACTATATCCTTCACTTAACAAAGGGCCCAAAAGTCAAGTAATTTCCTGGGAAAATGACCAAAAAGGGGAAAATAAGACTATACAAAGTTACTTTCTTGGTGAAAAAGTATTTTCTTACAACAAGGAAGATCAAAACATACAACTGGAAGATCAAAACATACAACCAGAGGAACACTGCAAGGTCAAAGGTCCTAACCAAAACCTCCAAGAAAAATATGAAATGGTCTCAGGCCATCAAATCACTCATAGAGGATTATGAAAATCCAGTAAGAGAAGTAAGGAAAAAATTAGGAAGGGAAATGAGAGCAATGCAAGAAAATCACGAAAAATGAGTCAACATCTTGCTGAAGAAAACCCCCCCAAAAAATTGCTGAAGAAAACACCACCTTAAAAATAGACTAATCCAAATGCCAAAAGCCAATGTGGAGAAGAACACTTTAAAGAACAGAATTGGTCAAATGGAAAAGGAGGTCCAAAAGCTTACTAAAGAAAATAATTCCTTAAAAATTAGAATGGAGTGTATAGAAGCTAATGATTTTATGAGAAATCAAGAAATTATAAAACAAAACCAAAAGAATGGAAAAATAGAAGACAATATGAACTATCTCATTGGAAAAGCAACTGACCTGGAAAATATATCCAGGTATGATCATTTGCAAATTAATGGACACCTGAAAATCATGATCAATAAAAGAGCCCAGACATCATCTTTCAAGAAATTATCAAGGAAAATTGTCCTGATATTGTAGAAACAGTGTATATAATAGAAAATAAAAGAATCTATCAATCACTTTCTGAAAAAGATTCTAAAGCAAAAACTCTGAGAAATATTGTAGTCATATTTCAGTCTCCAGGTCAAGGAGAACATATTGCAAGCAGTCAGAAAAAGACAATTCAAGTATTGTGGGAATACAACCAGGATAACACAAGATATAGCAGCTTTTTCACTAAAGGATCAAAAAGGTTTGGGTTATGATTCTCTGGAGGGCTGAGAAGCTAGGATTAAAACCAAGTATCATCTACCCAGTCAAACTGAACAACATACTCCAGGGGAAAAATATGAAATTTCAGTGAAATAGAGAACTTTCAAACATTCCTGTTGAAAAGACAAGAGTTGAATTGAAAATTTGACTTTCATATACAAGACTCAAGAGAAGCATGGGAAGGTAAACGGAAAAGAGAAATCATAAGGAAACTATTAATTGAACTGTTTACATTCCTAAATGGAAAGATGATATTTGTAACTCATGAGAACTTGATTAGCATTTGGGTACTTGGAGGAAATTAGATAGATGGATAGACAGACAGAGACAGACAGACAGACAGATAGATAGATAGATAGATAGATAGATAGATAGATAGATAGATAGATAGATAGATAGATAGACAGATAGAGGGCACAGAGTGAGTTGAACATAAAAGGATAATATCTAAAAATAAAATTAAGGGGTGAGTGAGGAATATATTGGAAGAAGGAG
Source organism: Bettongia penicillata ogilbyi (assembly GCA_023548195.1). Taxonomy (NCBI): domain Eukaryota; kingdom Metazoa; phylum Chordata; class Mammalia; order Diprotodontia; family Potoroidae; genus Bettongia; species Bettongia penicillata. The sequence goes on along the minus strand of JAJHZJ010000163.1, from coordinate 910,947 downwards.
AAAGGGAGAGATAGAATGGAGTCAATTATCTCACATAAAAGAGGCCAGAAAAACAGTTTCACTATGGAGATGAAGAGGGACGAGGTTAGAGGGAATGAGCAAACCTTACTGTCATTGGATTTGACTTAAGGAGAGAATAACATACACACTCAATTGAGTATCTTACCCTACAGGTAAGTAGAGGGGAAAGGGATAAGAGGTGGAAGGGTGATAGAAAGGAAGGAAGATTGGGGAAGGGGCAGTCAGAAGCAAATACTTTTGAAAAGGGACAAGGTCAAAGTGGAGAATAGAATTAGTAGGAGTTGGGATAGGATGGAGGGAAATATAGTTAATCTTTCACAACATTACTCTTATGGAAGTATTTTGCATAACTACACATGAATGTCCTATATTGAGTTGCTTGCCTTCTCAATGAGGGAAGAAGGAAGAGAATTGAAGAAAGTCTTAAAAGCAAATGTTAAAAATTCTTTTTACATGCAATTGGGAAATAAGATATATAGGAAATGGAATATAGAAATCTATCTTGCCCTCTACAAAAACATAAAGAAGAGCTGGGTAACTGCTGGGGGGAGATAATAGGGAGGGTAGATGATGGAAGGAATAATCAAAATGCATGCCATATTGGGGTGAAAGTGAGGGGAAAGATAGTGAGAAAAACTGGACCTTAAAGTCTTGTGTAAATGAATGTTAAAAACTAAAAAGAAATTAATTAATTTTAAAAAGAAGGCACAAGTGTGAGTTGAATATGAAGGGATGCTACCAAAAAATAAAATTAAAGAGTGAAAGATTAATTTAGTGAGGAAAAAAGAAAGGGAGAGATAATATAGGGTAAATTATCACACATAAAATTGGCAGGAAAAAGCCTTTACAACAGAAGGGAAGAAGGGCGACTTGAGGGAGCGTGAGTGAACTTTACTCCTATCAGAAATGGTTCAAAGAGGGAAAAATACACAGTCGATTAGGTATAGAAATCTTTCCTATCCTAGATGAAAGTAGAAGGGGATAAAATAAATGGAGGGAGGTGATAGAAGGGAGAACAGATTGAGAAAGGGGCTAAGCAGAAGCAAATCAATTTTGAGGAGGGATAGAGTGAAAAGAGAGAGAGAAAATAGAATAAAATGAGGGTAACAGAATAGAGGGAAATATAGCTAGCAATATTAACTGTGAAAAAAATGAAAGAAAATTCTCTGATAAAGGCCTCATTTCTAAAACATATGGAGAACTGAGTCAAATTTAGATAAATAAGAGTCATTCCCCAATTAATAAATTATCAAAACATGTGAATAGCTTTCAAATGAAGGAACCAAAGCTATCTACAGTCATATGAAAAATGTTTTAATTCTTTATTAATTGGATAAATGCAAATTAAAACACTTCTGCAGTACTACCTGTTGAATTGGCTGATAAAATATAAATGGAGAGTGAAAAATGTTGGAGGAGATGTGGGAAAAGTGAGACATTAATTCATTGTTGGTGGAAATATCAATAACAAAACAAATATAAATCATTTGATTATGTAAATGGATGCAGAAAAAAGCTTTTTTAAATTGCCATTTTACAATCACTATTATCCAATATTGTACTAGAAATGTTAGCTTTAGTAATAAGGGGACAAAAATAAATTGGTGGAATTAAACTAGGCAAAGAGGAAACAAAATCATCACTCTCTACAAATGACATGATAGTATACTTAGCGAATCCAAGAAAATCAACTAAAAACCATTTGAAACTAGCAACAATTTTACCAAAGTTCAGGATTTAAGATAAAAGCCACATAAATGATCATAATTTCTATATATTACTAATGGAGCCCTGGAGTAAGAGATAGAAAGAGAAATTCCAGGTGATATAACTGTAGAAAATATAAAATATTTGGGAGTTTAACTGCCAAGAGAAACCTAGGAGGGCTACAAAAATGTGCATACCTTTTGACCTAGCAATATTGCTTCTAGGACTATATTCCAAAGAGATCATAAAAATGGGAAAGGGTCCCACGTGTACAAAAATATTTATAGCAGCTTTCTTTGTGGTGTCCAGGAACTAGAAATCAAGGGGATGCCCATCAATTGGGAAATGGCTGAATAAGTTGTGGGGTATGAATGTAACAGAATACCATTGTGCTATAAGAAATGATGAACAGGAAGATTTCAGAGGGGCCTAGAAGGACTTACATGAATTGATGCTGAGTGAAAGGAGCTGAACCTGGAAAACTTTCTACACAGCAACATCCATAGTGCAAGAGGAGGTTTTCTGGGAAACTTAGTCCTTCATAGCAATTCAAGGACCTAAAAAATTCCCAGTGGACTCTTGAGGCACAATGTCTTCCACATCCTGAGAAAACTATGGAATTGGATTGCAGATTGAAGTAGACCATTTCTCTTGTGTTGTCAATTGTTTTGTTTTGTTTTATGTATTCTCCCATTCATTTTAATTCTTCTATGCAACATGACAAAAGTGAAAATTTACTTAATAAGAATGCATGTGTAGAATCTATATAAGATTTAATGCTGTACCAGGGAGAGGGGAAGGGAGGGGGGAGTAAGAGGGAGAGAGCAGGGAAAATGTAAGATATATGGAAGTGATTGCAGAAAACTGAAAACAAATGAAATAATTTTAAAAATAAAGAATAAAATAAATAAAATAATGTAAACCCATAAAATAGAGATACTCAGGAACTATATGAACATAATTGCAAAATACTTTTCAAACAAATGAGGTCAAATCTAAACATTTCAAAAATATCAATTGTTCATGAGTAGGCCAAGTTAATACAATGAAAATGACAATTCCACTTAAATTAATTTACTTATTCAGAGCCATAACCATCAAACTTTCAAAAAATATTTCTTAAAGTTAAAAAAAATAGTAACAAATCTGATCTGGAAAAGAGGTCATGAACATCAAGGGAATTAATGAAAAATAATGAAAAGGAGAGTGACTTAGTTGTACCAGATCTAAAATGATAATGTAAAGTAGCAATTATAAAAACTTATTTGATATTGACTAAGAAATAGACTAGTGGATGAGTGGACTACATAACGTATACAAAACACAATTATAAAAGACTACAGTAATGTATTTTTTGACAAACTCACAGAATTTAGCTTCTGGGATAAGAATTCTCAATTGTCAAAAACTTCTAGGGACAAAAGGAAAATAGTATGGCAGAAGCTTGGAATAGACCTACATCTCATATCTTATACTGAGATAAGGTCAATGTGGGTACATGATTTAACCATAAAAGGTGAGACTATAAACAAATTAGGAAAGGAAGAAATAGCTTACCTGTCATATTTATGGAGAAGGGAAAAATTTATGACCAAACGATGTTGAGAATATCACGACAAGCAAAATAGATAATTTTGATTACATTAAATTAAAAAAAAAATTGTACAAAGCCAACATAACCAAGATTAGAAGGAAAGTAGAAAACTGGAAAAAATTTTTTAAAGTAAGTATTTCTAATAAAGGTTTCATTTCTCAAATATATAGAGAGCAGAGTAATGCACACACACACACACACACACACACACACACACACACACACATATATATATATATATATATATATATATATATATATATATATATATATATTTTACAAGCAGCTCCTTACTTGACAAATGGTCAAAGGATATAAACAGGCAATTTTCAGATGAAGAAATAAAAACCATCTGTAGCCACATGAAAAAATGTTCTAAAGCACTACTGATTAGAGAAATGCAAATTAAAACAATTCTGAGGTACAACCTCTCACCAATCAGATTGACTAATATGATAGAAAATGAAGATGATAAAAATTGAAGAAAATGTGGATAAAATTGGGATTTTGATTCATTGTTTTTGAGTTGTGAACTGATCCATTCTAGAGAGTAATTTGGAACTATGCCCAGAGGATAAAACTGTGCATATACTTTGATCCAATAATACAAGTACTACATATGTATCTCAGAGAGATCAAAAAGGGAAAAGGACACGCCTGTATTAAAAGATTTATAGCAACTCTTTCTGTGGTACAAAGAAATAGAAATTGATGGGATGCCCATCAATTGGGGAATAACTAAAGAAGTTGGGATATATGAATATAATGGAATACTATTGTTCCATAAGAAATGATGTCAAATTACTTTCAGAAAAACAGTTGGAAAAATTTATATGAATTGATGCTGATATGAGGAGAATCAGGAAAACATTGTACACAGTAAGAGCAACATTGTGCAATGATCACCTAAGATAGACTTAGCTTTTCTAAAGCAATACAATGATCCATGCCAATTCCACAACACTCATGGTGGAAAATGCTATCCTGATAGAGAGAAAAATCTATGGAGTCTGAAGGTATATTGAAACATACTATTTTTGCTTTTTTTTTTTCTTACTCATGATTTTCCCCTTTTGTTTTTACTCTTTTTTTCCACAAGATGACTAATGCAGAAACATGATTAATATGATTATTCATATATAACCTATATCAGATTGCTTGCTGTCTTGCGGAAGGATTATGGAAGGGAATCAGAGAGAAAATTTTGGAATTCAAAATCTTATTAGAGTGAACATTTAAAACTGTATTTACTTGTAATTGGAAAAAATGAAATACTATGAAATGAAAAAAAGAAATTGATACTTTCTTGAAAGATAATGTCTACATTGTTTTTTTTTAATCATGGTTTCGTGATTTCAATCCAATGATTTTTAAATTAGTTCTCCTAGAACTATTTTCCAGCTCAGTTATATTTTTTTTTATCCAGAGATATTTCATGTTGTCTTTTACTTTGTTGTTGTTTTGGGTTTGTTTTACTGTCCTTTGATGTTCCATAAAGTCATAAGCTTCCACTTCTTCAGTTCTCATTTTTGAGGATTACTTTCTTCAGTGAGCTTTTATACCTTTTCCATTTGGCAAATTCTACTTTTTAAGGAATTCTATTCAGTGAAATTTTGTATATTGTTTTCCATTTGGATACTTTTGCTTTTCAAGATATTCTCCTCATTGAATTTTGTACCTTTATTTAAAAACTATTTCACCTATTTTGTTTTTTTAAGATATTATTTTCTTCAGTCCTTTTTTGCCTCCTTTTCCAAGCTTTTGATGCTTTTTCATCATTTTCTTGCATCACTTTTACTTCTCTTTCAAATTTAAAATCCTTTTTGAGCTCTTCCATGTTGCTAGACCAATGCATATTTTTTGAGGCTTTTAGTCAGAGGTTTTGCCTTTGTTTTCTTCTGAGTTTGTGTTTTAATCTTCCTTGTCATGATAGTGACTTTCTATATTCTAATATTTTTTTCTGTTGTTTTGGTCATTTTTTCAGTCTATTTCATGACTTTTAGGTTTTTGCTAAAATGGAGCTCTGCTTCCAGGGTAGGCACACTTCCCAGGTATAACTGTTTTCAGAGTTACTTCTAAAGACCTGAAAGTTTTCAGCTCTTCCAAAGTGGCATGGTCTAAGGATTGGTGTATTTACTATTCTCCTGGCCTATGCTCTTTTCTGTGAGGAAACACATGCACTCTTTTCTGCCCTGAAACTGTCATACAAGTCCCTACTCTACTGTGTCCTCAATCTCTAGTGTACTAGTGCTCTTCCTCTCTCTGACGCTGCAACCAGTTGGTGGCAATCAACACAGATTTGAGTATGGGCAATGAAACGGAGTTCTGTCCCCAGTGCTAGCAAAGCAACTAGTGTAATCTCCTGACCAGTTTGACCTCCTTAACATGTTGGGGCTAAGAACTTTGGAAGCAACTGCTACTGATGATTTTTTCAGTTGCTCCCAAGGCCTGCTTCTGGGTTGCCAAGGCCTGGTCAGTTTTGGTTCCCTCTCACCATGGTGCAATAGACCTTTCCTGGTGGCTTTCTAAGTTGATTTGGGATGGAAAACTGTTTCACTGTCCTTCTATGTGGTCTGCCACTCTAGAATTTGTTTTGAGGCATTATTTAATGATTTTCAGAAGATCTTTGAGGAGAATATCTATGAGTACTTTTGTGAGTAACGGCCTTTTTCCTGCCATCTTGTCTCTCTCTATTTCCTATAGTTTTAATGTGAATGCATGTATATTTGGAACAGTTAGAAGAAATTGTCTGTGGTCTTGTCTCAGAAGTAAAAATCAAGAGGAGAGTAGACTACATTGCTTGCAAGGTATTGAAAAGCTCTTCTTTAACCCCACATTTCCCATGAAAGCAAAGGTCTATGTTTTCAAAACTGATATTTTGTTGGTGCCATTATATGGTGTTAACAAATGGAAAAATACTGCCTCTGAAGTAATATCACAGAGAAAATAATACAAATCATCTTCATGGGGTGGGAACAGGATACAATATCTGACAAGGCAGGTAAATAAGCATTTATTAAGCACATACTATGCCAAGTTCTGTGTTAAACACTTTAGATACAAATATAAGCAAAAATGAAGGTATCCCCACCATCAAGAAGTTTATATTGAAAAGGGAAGACAATATACAAAATGAAATATGAAAGTCAAGAGAGTCGAGGGGAGGAGAAAAATTACATAGCAATATGGTATTGAAGTCAACAATGTCAAACACTTCTGGGAAGGGAATGAAGTTTGGCTGTTCTGTTCAAAATGGAGGAACTGGGAAGAACTCACCAATTACAGAAAAGAGACTCCATGGTATGTGTATATTCCAAGGTAAGACAATCTCAGGAGCAGATGAATATTCCAGTTACTTTGAAGAAGAACAGCTTTAAAGACAATCATCAAGAAATTTTATTACTGGAAGAGAAACTGACCTTGTCAAAAAGCAAGACGAATGAATCTCAGGTGGTTGTTTAGTTGTTTTCAGTTGTTTCTGACTCTTTATGATCCCTTTTGAGGTTTTATTGGCAAAGATACTGGAGAGGTTTGCCATTTCCTTTTCCAACTCATTTTACAAATGACAAATCTGAAGCAAATGGAGTTAAGTTAATTACACAGGATCACACAGCTTGTAATTATCTGAGGTCAGATTTGAAGTCAGATCTTCCTGATTCTAGGCATGGCACTCTATCCACGGAATATTGGAATAAAGCAAAGAAAACCTGCAGGATGTTAGGAATATTCCCTGTGGTGAAGTTTTGAGAGGACCCAGATAAGAGTTCAACAGGGTGGCAAGGAATGGATTGGTTATAATGATCATTTCTAGAGAAAATTAATATTGAATTTGACCATATGTCAATGACAATTCATATAATATCACAGTTATATATTCCTTTTAATTTTATAATGGCCAGAACGCTGGACCATTAAATCAGAGGAAAATAAATATAAATCAGAGACATAATTCAGAGACCATCTAGAACAACTCCCTCATTTTTCAGATGAGGCTAATGATGTCCAAGAAGAATATGTGACCCATGTAAGTTCAAACAGACTGTGAATAGCAAAAGTGAGGAAGAATTTAAACCTGTATTCTTTGACTGTAAAGATAGGGCTATTTTATCTCTTTCACAAGAAAATGGAATTCCTGGATTATTTGCATAGTTCCACCACTTATTATGTGACCATGAGTAAATTGATTAATTCTATTCAATACATCTTAACAAATATTCATTAATCAGTATGTGTAGTACATTATTCAAGGACTGAAGGAAAAAATATACAATGTAGACCTTAATCTCAAGAAAATGATAATCTATATATGATGCAAGAGAAAGTGTAGTTAGTATATTGGAGAGCACAGAGAAAATGCCAAAAGGACCTTTGAGAGGTATGGAATTACCCTTAGCTGGGTTTAGAATAGATCAGGGAAACCTTTATGAAGTGAGTGGCACTATTTTTTTCAAGTCTCACATATGAGTGCAGTTTTTAAAAATTCTGTCTTCTTGAACATGTTGAGTCTCTCTGGAAGTAAGGGCATTAAAAAGGAGATAGGAAGAAAGGATCTGTTCTAGGTATTATGGAGAATTTGAGTACAGGCCCAGAAATGAAAGTGAGCAAAAACTAATTCATGAAGAGTAGTTCAGTTTCATGCAAAGTAACTGAGTGATGTGAGAAGAGGAGGCATGAGAAAACTCTTGGCAAATGGATTCAGTTTTGTCAGTGAAATATGAAACAAGATCCTCAGCTGAAATATGTTGAGAGAAGGAGAGAAGGGAGCCTTAAGGAGGAATGAAATATTTGGAATAGAAGTCATGGTGAGTTGGATAATAAATTGATTTTAGTGATGTAAGAAGATTGTCTTGCTACATTAAAGGACTAATTGAGATTATGAAACACCAGGAAAATCCTGTCTTTTTCCAGTAGACATTGCATCCCTGGCTATCTTCTACACTGGTGATTGCTCCTTTCCTCATGTCTCATCAACAAACTCGCCCAGCAGGAGCTGGAATCATATTTCCAGTGGTCTGAAACATCCAGAGCCTACCTCTGCCATTGTCACTTAATAATCTCTCCTTTTTGTTACATGACATTCATCTATATCATGTGGTCCAAATTTTTGTGGCTGTGTCCTAGAAGCCCCAAAATCACTTTTCCTTTTGTTCTCAAGGAGTTCAGTACCTGACATCAAATCTTTCTCTCCAACCCAATCCCTAGTTTCAGACTTAGATGCTTCATTGCATACACTGAAGTCCCTTTGAACAATCATTTATCCTAGTTAATCGCTTACTCAGCTCTCATGATTTATAATATCCCATGAAGATGGTCACGTCTGAACTTTCACCATTCTCTATAACTGACACATCTAACAAGTGATTTTGAATTAATCAGTTCCCACTCTGACCATAATCTTCTCTTCTTTCTCTTCCCTTTGATCTCATTGAACTTAAGCCAGTTTTTATCCTCACCAAAATTTTCAATCCTTCTATTCCTTTCATTTTTTCTTTTCTCTAGTCTCTCACTTCTCCACTTTTGATGATTCTCCCCCTTTTTTGATTATACTTCTCCCTTTCGATTATTTTTGACAGTTCATTGTTTGACATTGTTTAGTTTAATTACATGAAATTTTATTATCTATTATATGAAGTCATTTTACTAAACACTAGAGTTAAAAATATCCTTTTCTTCATAGAACATACATTCTATTAGACTTTTCAACTACTGTCTTCTATTTTTGACTGCCTTATTCTATTTTCTATGACTATCCACAGACAATGCCCCTTATGGCTAGATAACCCCCCACGATATCCTTTTCCTATACTTTTTTTTCTTGAGGAACTGAAGAAGTTATGAGATTGACTGTATCTACTACAAATTTGTATCATCTAATCTCAAGTGGGCATTTGCTATAGACATCGAGATTGTTATTCTTGCATGTCTGATCCAACTACCTTCAGTGTCTATGTTAAAATTTCTCTACTTTCTTCATGCCTACAGCGTGCCCTCCCCAACCTCACTCAGCAGGTATCCTTGCATTATTTTTACTGAATAATAGGGGGGAATAAATTATCAAGGTTCTTCTTGAACTTTCCTTATAAGTCAATTAATCATTCTCTCTTCTTTTCTCTGTCTCCTCTCTGTCTGTTGCATGTGTTTCTCTCTATCTTTCTCTGTCCTTTAATATGTTCCTCTTTATGGGCTCTTCCCTCCCTGTCTTAAAATGCTCATATCAAGCCAGAAAAAACCAAAACTAAACAAAAAAAGAACAAACCTTCACCTGACCCACAAACTGTCCCCCACCCTGTTTCTCCCGATTGGGTTTTAATGGCAATATATTAACCCACTTCCTAATATGCCACTCGCTTCTCAGTCTCTTGTCATCAGCTTTCTGATTTTGCTTTCCTGGAGCTCCTCTCTGTTCAATGCAATGGGCCCTTTTATAGCCCTCATCCTCTTTAATTTTTCTGCAGCACTGCATCAAAAGAGAGTCTTCTAGAAACTCTTCTCCCTGGTTTCTGTAGCTTAGCTTTTCTCTACTTCCTATTCATTTTGTCTAACCATTTTCTATGATTTTTTTTTTCCTAGACCATCATGCATCTCCTTCTGTGTGAGTATGGTTATATCTCAGGGCTGTGTTTTCTTCTCTATGTACACATTTTCTCTTTTTTTAAATATAAATATCCATGCATTCAAATACCAATTCTATAAGACACATATGACTCAAAAATCAATACATTCATATTCCAGTATGTTTTGTTCACTTATCAATTATAAATAAATCCCATATATATGACATTAATTGTTAAATAGTTATTATGTACTAAGCACTGCACTAAATGCTAGGCACTTTGCCATCAAAAAATTTACATTACAAGGAGAAAAACACATAAAATGAAATCTGGAAACATTCTAGAGGGCTATGTTTATGCTGACATTGCATTTAGATAGCTAGAAAACTATCTTGAGGTCTGGATCCAGGCAAAATAAGGTGATAGCTGTCCTATGAACTCCAAGGTGGTTACAAGGGCAGAATCTATTTTAAGTCACAGGGAAAGATAAAATGGATGCTCAGAGTGGAGATAGGATGTTATGTAAATGGCCAGTGAGATATAAAGTTTCTAGTACTTATCTCTTCCTGTGTGTTTTATTGACATGATAAATTCAATGTGAACAAAGAGGTCTCATTAATATCCCTTATAAAACTTGACCATTTAGCTAATTCTATTGTGGATACCATCTTCTTTTTCCAGGATTTTTACTCGGGATTTTTACCTGAGACATTCTTGATTCTTATTTCTTTCTTAACCCCTCTCCTATATTCAATGTTTCCAAGGTTTATGAATTTTATTTCTACAGTCTGATACAACATTATTTTCTCAGTCCTTGTTAATTCTTGTCTAGACCACTGTAACAACTTCCTAATTAATCACTCTCTCTTCTCTTTCATTTACAAATTATCCCCTACAAAAGTGGCAGCATGATCTTCCAAATGTACAGGTTAGATCATGTCTCTCAGCTGTTCAAAAATCTTTAGAGGCAATCAGTTGCCTATGAGGTAAAATGCAAACTCCTTAGCCTGGTATTTAAACCATTTACAATCTGCTTTTCACCTGTTTGTCCAATTTTACTTCAAAATCCTCAAAGTATTCATTGTTCCAGGTCACATAAACTAGTAGCCATGTCATAAACACAACACTATCTTGAAATTGTGCAAATTTTCCCAAACTAAAGGAAGTTAGGTTTTTCAATGAATAGAGCACCAGAATTGGATTTAGGAAGACCTGAGTTCAAATTCAATCTGAGGCACTACTAGCTGTACATTTCTGGACAAGTCGTTTAACTTCTGTTTGCCTCAGTTTCTTCATCTGTAAGATAGGGATAATAGCAATACCTACTTTTCAGGGTTGTCATGAGGATCAAATGAGATAATATTTGTAGATTCTTTAGCACAGTGCCTGATGCATAGTAAGTCAACTAAATCTTAGCTATCATCATCATCACCAAATCCTTTTCTTCCAAGACTTAACTCAGATACCACCTCCTCTCTGATGCCTTACATAATTTCCTTTAGTTGTTAGTGTTTTTTTCTATTGTGCCTTCTTCCCCATAAAATATATATTATATATATATATATATATATATATATATATATATATATATATATACACACACATGTCTTAAAGGCAAGGATTACTTTTTCTTCTCTTTGCCCTCATTGTATCTCACACAATAGCTTGAACATAGTAGATGCCTAAAAATGTTTGTTGATATGAATTAGTTTAGTTTTTCAGTTATACAACATGGAAATTACTGAAGTTTTGAAAGTAGAAGCTTAATATACAGTAATCACAGCAGTGTGTCAGGAAGATTACATGGTATGAAGAATGGGGAGGATGAAGTGAGTCTAGAGATAGCAAAAGCATTGAACACTATCTTTTAATAATTTATGTAAGAGAGAAGAGGGAAAACAATGTGGATGGAAAGCATGAAGGGAGGGAACTGTCATCTCAACTACTATAGTTAGATATGATGGGGGGAGGAACAAAAATCATGGATGATTTCAAGAATTTGAGCTTTATTAAAGAGAATATGTTAGTACCATAAAGAAAATTAGAGAAATTGGGGGTTGACCCATGTTTAAGAGGTTAGGTTTAGAGCCTTTTTAAAAAAAATTTGCAGTATTGACATACATGATGGTAGAGAGGTGCAGCAAGCAGGTAGCTGGAAATATTGAACCTGAGTTCTGGAGAGAGGCTTAGTATAAAGGTATAGATTTGGAAGCAAATCTGCTTAGAAGTGATAATTGAAATACGAATGAAAATAATTGCCATGGGAAAGACTGAGAAAAAAAAAGAAAAGAGGACTGAAGACAGATGAGTCATGCAGATTTCTCTAAATGATTGCCTTCTGAAGAACAATAGGAGGCATGTGAAGGTTAGGTTTTGGCAGTAGGCCAGTTACTAAGTAAGGTGAACTGTCAGATAAAGTCCCTGATCAATGAGGGACACATGAAAACTTGTAGATAGAAGAAAGTCTGAGAACCAGAATATTATGGAGTGCTGATGATGCCTGATAGGTATTTAAAAAACCCTAGCATTAAGCAAGAAAACTAGCCCCTTCAGCGACATGCCAGGTTTTACTTAGAATCAATGAACTTCAGCCCTACAGTTCCCTTACCTAGTAATAAATAATGATGCAAAGGAGGGAGTGGGCAAATCAGGAGTTAGGGTTATGAGAACATCTTTTCCTGGGACAAAATAATGTTCTGGGACATTATATAAAACACAAATAGGCATGCAGTTTTCTCCAGATTGGGGAAAGCAAAGGGTTAATGAGATTTGTTTTGTTTTATTTTTTTCTGTTTGAAATTTAGCCCTAAGCTTTCTGACAAACTACGTTGCTTTAGAGCTCTCAGAGACTCACATTTGTTTTGCATGATGGGGGCTACCAGCCCATCCCTCTGTCTTCTTTGCCCTCTCAGGCCCCCATTCTAAATGCAATTCATAGACCCCAGCAGGGCCAGCTCTTTCTGAATGCAGGGACAAGACAACAACACTGACTTGGAGTATTAAAAATACATTTGGCCTGTGAGTCTATTTGGTGTTTTGCAGCTGATGACAAATGGCAGAAGCAGTGAAGTGCAGGAGTAAAAGATGGGAACATGTGTGAGATGCTGCCTGTTGGGCTGATAGCCATGTTGTATGCCTTCTGTCATGCTCCTCTCACTTTTGTATTATCACCAGCCTGCTGAGCTTATGACCAGTGAGGTTGAGGAAAAAGCTCCCTATTGCTTTGGCTTTTATGACAGGGCCCTTGACCACTTCCCATCTAATCTTTCTTATCACTTTTCTATTTCTTCACTGTTTTTTTTCTCTTTTCCCGCCCCTAAAATATTGACATTTTCCATAGTTCTCTCTCTCTCTCTCTCTCTCTCTCTCTCTCTCTCTCTCTCTCTCTCTCTCTCTCTCTCATTCTCTCTCTCTCTCTCTCATTCTCTTTCTCTCTCTCTGTCTCTGTCTCTCTCTCTCTGTCTCTCTCTCTTTCTCTCTCTCTGTCTCTCTCTCTCTCTCTTTCTCTTTCTTCCTACAAAGTTCAAAGTTCGAATTGTTATTTCTCTGCTGATGACACCATATCTATATCTCTAGACTTGAATTGTCTTTTTCTTCCACATTTCCAGATACTTTTTGAACAATACCTAGATATTCTATCAACTAGTAAAAATCAACCTGTTCAAATCTGACCTCACAATTTTCTCTCAAAACTCATGTTTAATTCTTTACCTATTTCTAACATTCATATGTCTATTTCTCTGTTACTCATGCTCAAAATCTTAAGCCTCCTTCTCTTACATCCCCCTCATCAAATATTTAAAAAATCATCTCCTTTCTGCCTCCAAAATATATTTCATAGCTATCTTCTCATTTCTATTACAACTATCCTCATTACTTGAAGCTCCTATGACAGATTATCTACACTACAACAATAATTTCCTCACTGGAATCCTTGCCTCAAGTTCCCTCTATTTTAAGGTCCTACAGATTGCTTTCATATTAATCTTTCTAAATCATACCCTTTACTATGTCACTGGCCTACATATGTACACACACACACACACATACATCCCTTCAATGGTTCTTCACTTTCTATACAATAAAATCTTAGCCTATTTTTGCCATGTCCCATCACATATTTTTACATATCCTATACTCTGCATAACCTGTACTTAACATCATTTGTCAAAAATGCTGCAAACTCTCCTTCCATGTGCATTTGATCCTATGAATCTCTTCACTTTTATATCCATACCTGTGAGCTCTGCTTGTCCAAATCCTATCCATACTTGAGATTAAACTTGAGTCTTTTTACCTTAGTCGTGTAAGCAAAAACAAAACAACCTTTTCCTTTTCATACATCCTATTATTGTCTCTTCCTATAGATGTACATTCTACCTTACTGTAGAGTTATGGATGTCATCTTTCCTATGCATTAATAAATTCAGCAAGACCAGTATATCTTCCTGGTCACCGTATCCTTCACTGAAGCCATCACAAAACTATATGCATTGAAAGTTATCAAAATAGTTATTTATTGAATGCATGTATTATTAGTGAAATATAATTCAAAAAATGATCTTCTCAGTTAAAATGGATGATTTGAAGCCCATTGCTTTAACAGCATGGAGCTGTTTCTATTTATATGATTACCAGGGATTCTGCTTATTTGAATATTTTGATAGGTGTTCATAGACTTTCCACTATCTTAGCAGGCATGACTTTTGTTCTTTATGTGACATACAGACAGGTAACTGGAGTAGAAGCCAGAATATCTGAGTTCAAATCTCATTACTGACACTTAACCACTTATGTGTACTTGACTAATTTAGGGTAACAGAAAGAAGATATTGTGGTGCAGAGGAAAGAACATTTTGCCATAAATTCTGCTAGGAATTTTTGATACATATGGCACTTTTCTTCATATTTTCTTGCTTGGGCATATGACTAGCAATGGGTTGACTCTAGATTTAAAAGCACACATTTTAGTGACTTTTTAAAAGTAGAGATCTCAATTGCTCTCCAGAATACTTAGACCAAATTACAGCTCCACCAGTGATGTTTCATTGTGCCTCTCTTTCCACAATATCTGTTATGTTTATTATTTCCATCTTTTTTTTTAGTTTTACCAAATCCCTGAATTTTTATTTTATTTTATATATGTGGGAATTGTATCTCTGCTGGATTAAGTGAAATTCCCAAGTGTAATTAAACTAGTAAGCAAAAAGTTAATATATGAAACAAATTATTTGGATTCTAATTATATTGCTCATTAACTATACCACAGATAGTTCAATAAGATTAATGAGGGGGTGAAGCCAAGATGGCGGAGTGAGAGCAACTACTCACCTAAACTCTTAGACAAATTCCTTCAGATACCTCTAAAAAGAGAATCTGACCAAATTTTGGAGGTGCAGAATCCAATAGGAGACAGACTATGGCAAATTGACAGACCAGGACAGACTGGAAGGTTGACAGGAAAGATTTGTTCTGAGGGGATGAGCCCACAGCACGCAGCGCAACACATTCTGCTGCAAGGTGGTGGAGCAGGAAACGCCTGGAGAAGTCTGAGGCAGCAGGAGCATGGCAGAACAGAATTGGATAAGTAGAAACTAATAACTCTATGGGACATCAAGAATCAGTCAAACAAAATCTAAAGAATGAAAAGATAGAAGAAAATGTAAAATATCTGATTGGAAAAACAACTGACCTGCAAAATAGATCCAGGAGAGAAAAATTTAAGAATTATTGGCCTACTAAAAAGACACAATGAAAAAAAGAGTCTGGAAAATATCTTCCAAAAAATCATCATGGAAAACTTCCCAGAAGTGCTAGATCCAGAGGGCAAAACAGTCATCAAGAGAATCAGCCATTCACCTCCCAAAAGGGATCCCAAACTAAAAACACCAAGAAATATCATTGCCAAATTCCAGAACTAGCAAGTGAAGGAGAAAATGCTACAGGAAGCCAGAAAGAAACTATTGAGAAACAACAGTCAGGATCACACAGGACTTTGCAGATTCTACATTAAAAGACTGAAGGAATTGGAATACGATATTCCATAAGGCAAAGAAGTTGGGACTACAACCAAGGATCAATTACCTAGCAATAGCAGCATAACATTTCAGGCAAGGAGATGGATATTCGATGAAACTAGGGATTTCCAGACCTTCCTGACATAAAGGACTGAAATCAATAGAAAACTTGATCTCCAAATGCAGTTCTCAAGTGAGGAATAAAAAGGTAAACAGGGAAAACAAAACTTGTTACTCAATTTGGGCAAACTGTTTACCTCCCTATAAGGGAAGATGATGCTTGTTAAAACTGGGAATCATACATCTATTATGAAATATAAAAGGGATATACATAGAGGAAATGGGTATAAAGTAAATGATGTGATAATAAAAATATGATTTGAGCGTGCGAAGAGATTTTAACAGGAGATGTGAAAAGGAGGAAGCAGAAAATGGCAAATTACATCACAGGAAGAAGTACAAAGTTATAGTAGAGGGAAAGAGGGGAGAGAGATGAGCATTGTTTGAAAGGCACTCTCATCTGATTTGGTTCAAGGAGGTAACAATAAACTTATTTAAGTATATAAATCTAACTAGCTCTCTAGGCAGTAGGAGGGGAAAGGGGAAGAAAAGGGAGGGAAGGTAAAAAAGGAGGGAAGAAGTAGTAAGGGTAAAGGGGAGTAAAAGGGAGGGGGGCTGAAAGAAAGAAAGGAAGATTGAGGGAGGCTGTGGTGAAGAACAAAAATTCCATTGGGGAGGGGGAAGGGGGAAGGGAGAACTAAAAGCACAAATGGTAGGAAAGAGGATGGAAGGGAAGACATAGATTATAATCATAACTATGAATGTGAGTGAATTGAACTCTTCCATAACACAGAGATGGACAACAGAATGGATTAAAAGTCATAATACAACAATATGTTCTTTACAAGAAACACATTTGAAAAGGGGGGATACACACAAGGAAAACATGAAAGATTAGAGCAGAATATATTGTGCCTCAGCTGATGTAAGAGAAGCAGGGGTAGCAATCCTAATCTCAGACAAAGTAAAAGCAGAAATAGATCTAATCAAAAGAGGTAAGGAGAGAAACTATATCCTAAAAAGCACAATAAACAATGAGGCAGTATCATTACTAAATATATATGCTCCAAGTGGTATAGCATCCAAATTCTTAGAGGAGAGGTTGGGGGAGTTGAAGGAAGAAATTGACAGCAAAACTATGCTGGTGGGGGGATCGTAGCCTCCTCTTCTCTGAACTTGAAAAGTCTAACCTCAAAATAAAGAGGAAAGAGGTTATGGAGATGAATAAAACTCTGGATAAGGTAGATATGATAGATCTCTGGAGAAAATTGAATGAGAATAGAAGGGAATATACCTTTTTCTCAGCAGTACATGGAACATATACAAAAGTTGACCATGTTCTAACCTCACAATCCAGTGCTGAAAGGCAGAGATAGTCAATGCAACCTTCTCAGATCATAATGTAATAAAAATTATGTGCAATAAAAGGCCATGGAAAGATAAACCACAGATTAATTGGAAACTAATTAATCAAATCCTAAAGAAGGAGTGAGTTAAACAAAAAATCATAGAAACAATCAACAACTGCATTCAAGAGAATGACAATAATGAGACAACATATCAAATCTTATAGGATACTGCAAAAGCAGTTCTTAGGGGAAGTTTTATATCTTTGAATGCCTACATGAATAAAATAGAGAAAGAGGAAATCAATGACTTCCAGCATGCACCCGAAAAAGCTAGAAAAAGAACAAATTGAAAATCCCTAAGTAAGAACCAAATTAGAAGTACTGAAAACCAAAGGAGAGATTAATAAAATTGAAATTAAAAAAAAACTATTGAATTAATAAATAAAACTAATAGTTGGTTTTATGAAAAAAATTATAAAATTGATAACATTTGGTCAATCTGATTAAGAAAAAGAAAGAAAAAATCAAATTACTAAAATCAAAAATGAAAGGGGTGAACTCATCTCCAATGAGGAGGAAATTAAAACAATAATTAAAACAATTACTTTGCCCAACTTCATGTCCATAAATTGGACAATCTAAATGAAAGGAATGAGTATTTTCAAAAATACAAGTTGCTCAGATTAGCAGATGAGGAAGTTGAATACTTAACTCCATCTCAGGAAAAGAAATTGAACAAGTCATCAATGAACTCCCTAGGGAAAAGACTCTAGGGCTGAATGACTTTATAAGTGAATTCTATCAAACATTTAAAGAACAGTTAATTCCAATACTATAGAGATTCTTTTTGAAAATTAAGGAAGGAGTCTTCCTAAATTCTCTTTATGATACAAATATTGTTTTGATACCTAAACCAGGAAGAGACCAAACAGAGAAAGAAAATTATACACTAATTTCTATAATGAATATAGATGTGAAAATTTTCAATTAGATTTCAGCAAAACAAATACAGCAACTTATCACTAGAAGAATACATTATGATCAGGTAGGATTCACACCAGGAATGCAGGGGTGGTTCAATATTAGGGAAACTATTAGCATTTTCGACCATATCAGCAATAAAACTAAAAGAAACCACATGATTATCTCAACAGATGCAGAAAAAGCTTATGACAAAATACAACATCATTCCTATTGAAAATATTGGAGAGCATAAAGGGAATTTTTTACAAAATAATAAGCAGTATCTACCTACAACCTTTTGGAAGCATTATATGCAATGGAAATATGTTAGATGCATTTTCAGTAAGATCAGAGGTGAAGCAAGGATGTTCATTATCACCACTATTGTTAAATACAGTACTAGAAATGTATAGACAAGATAAAGAAATCGAAGGAATTAGAATAGGCAAAGGAGAAACTAAGTTATCACTCTTTGTATATGATATGATTATATACTTAGAGAATCCCAGACATTCAAGTAAAAAGCTACTTGAAATAATAAACAATTTTGGCAAAGTTTCAGGTTACAAAATAAATCCACCCAAACCTTCTGCATTTCTGTATATTCGTAACAAAGCCCAACAGCAAGAGATAGTAAGAGAAAACCCATTTAAAGTTAGGGTATACACTATAAAATATTTGGGAGTTTACCTGCCAAAACAAACCGAGGGACTATATGAACACAAGAACGAGACACTTTTCACACAAATAAAGTCAGATCTAAGTAAGAGGAAAAACATCATTTGCTCGTGGGTAGGCCATGTCAATACGATAAAAATGACAATTCTACCTAAATTACTATGTAGTGCCATATCAATTAAACTATCAGGTAATTATTTTCTAGAGCTGGAAAAAAATAGTATCAAAATTCATCTGGAAGAACAAAAAGTCCAGAATATCAAGGGGACTACTGAAAAGAAATGTTAGGGAAGGTGACCTAGCACTACCAGACATAAAATTGTATTATAAAGAAACAATTATCAGAACCACTTGGTACTGGTTAAGAAACAGAAAAGTAGACCAGTGGATTAAGCTTGGTACTCAAGACACAGTAGATGATGAATATAGCCATCTACTGTTTGATAAACCCAAGGACCCTAGCTTCTGGGATAAGAACTCAGTGTTTGACAAAAAATGCTGGGAAAACTGGATAAAAGTGTGGTGGAAACTAGGCTAGACTAATGCCTGACATCGTACACAAGAATAAAATACAAATGGGTATATGATCTAAGTATAAAGATGGATAGCATGGACAAATTGGTAGAGCAAGGAATAGTATATTTATCAGATTTATGGGTAAGAGAAGAATTTTTGACTAAAAAGGAGATAGAAAGCATTATGAAGTACAAAAATGGATAATTTTTATTACATTGAACTGAAAAGTTTCTGCCCAACCAAACACAATGCAAGCAAAAATCAGAGGGATGTAGAAAACTGGGAAAGAATTTTTATATCTAATGTTGGTGATAAAGGCCTCATTTCTAGAATATATAGAGAACTGAATCAAACGTACAAAAATATGTCATTCCCCAATTGATAAATGGTCAAAGATATGAACAGGCAATTTTCAGAGGAAGAAATTAAAGGTATCTATAGTCATATGAAAAAGGCTCTAAATCACTTTTGATTAGAGAAATGTAAATCAAAACAACTCTGAGGTACCACATCATCCCTATCAGATTGGCCAACATGACAGAACAGAAAGTTTATAAATGTTGGCAAGGATGTGGGAGAGTTGGAACACTAATACACTGTTGGTGGAGCTGTGAGCTCATCCAACCATTCTGGAGAACGGTTTGGAACTATGCCCAAAGGGCTACAAAAATATGCATACCCTTTGACCAGCAATATTGCTTCTAGGACTGTATCCCCAAGAGATCATAAAAATGGGAAAGGGTTCCACATGTACAAAAACATTTATAGCAGCACTCTTTGTGGTGGCCAAAAACTGGAAATCAAGGGGATACCCATCAATTGGGGAATGGCTGAATAAATTATGATATATGAATGTAATGGAATACTATTGTGTTATAAGAAATGATGAACCACATCATCCCTATCAGATTGGCCAACATGACAGAACAGGAAGTTTATAGACTTCAGAGAGGCCTGGCAAGACTTATAGGATCTGATGCTTAGTGAAAGGAGCAGAACCAGGAGAACTTTGTGCACAGCAATGACCACAGTGTGTGAGGTTTTATTTTGTTTTTTTTGTTTTGTTTTTGGTAGACTTGGAACTTCATTGCAAAGCAAGGGGCTTAAAAATAAATAAAAATTAATTAATAAAAAATATGATTAATGAATCAGGAATATTTACTATATGTAAGGACCAGATATACAAAGATGGAAATGAAGAAGTTCATTAACTCTGAAACATATATGGGGTGGGCAGGGAGGATAAGAGAGTCTATTTACAATTGAGTAAAAGCAACAATATAATATAAATAAGGTAGATAGGAGTACTTACATTTGGGAAAAAAATGATCTCTTAGAAAAACAGGAACCTAAATGAAACCTCAAATGGATTTGAGTACTGTTCTTAAGAGGTGTATTTGAGGAGTAGAGCATCCCAGCATTGATCTCAGCCTATTAAAAGACACATAGTAAGGAGATGAAATATTATGCCCATGAAATAAGTAGGTTGATTTTGGCTAGAAAATGTGGTGAATCATATGCTCTCAGTGCGACAAGTTAGGTGGGAGTCAGATGAGGAAGGACTTTAAATGCCAAACAGAGGATGTTGTATTTTGTCCCAGTTGATATAGGGAGCTTTTAGTGATTCTTTAGTTTCAAAGTAACATGGACCTATGCTTGGGATATTCATTTAGAACTTAGATTGAGGAATGATTGGAGGATGACTTTACCTGTGATTCTGAAGTTGTGAATCTGAGTAATACATAGAATTTTGATGTTTTGACAGACATAGGGAAATTACAAATGTTAGTTTTATCCATGAATGAATGATGTGGACCTAGAAATATTTGTGGAGACCCATATTTTGGTGAAACTCAGTAAAGTTCCATTAAAAGCAATAACAGTATAACAAAGGATTAATACTCTTTCATATTGTAATGAAAATAAAATACCAATGCTAATACTAGCATTACTAATATTAAAATAATAGCCAACATTTATATATACTTTCAATATTTGAAAAGCATTTTACCTGCATTATCCCATTTGATCTTAACAAGAAGTCTTTGATAAAGATTCTATTATTACCTCCATTTTAGAGATGAGGAAACTTAATAGAAAAGAGGTTAAGTGAACTGCCCATGGTCATATAATGTGTGAGGCCATCTATGAAATCAAGTCTTCCAGCTCTCTATCCATTGTGCCATCAGCTGCCAAAAATACACAATTACATGTTCTATAGATGCTAGAGGAAGCAGAGGACCAAAGGAAAGACCAGAAAATTGATGGAGCAGAATTCAGTGCCCAAATAATTTGAAAGCAGCAATGGAAAGCTCAGTACTATAACTGTCTTCAGTCTGAATGGCAACATCTTTGACACATTATTAGACAAAAAGCAAAGTTGTATAAATGTGGAATATTGAGACTTCTAAGGTTCTTAAACTAGCCGGCTAGATTTTCTGTATCTTCGCTAAAATAGATAGGAAAGTGTAATGTTAGAGTTGAAGAATCTTCCCCACCCTTAATAGGCCTCATAACTTTTGTTAATTTCTAATGAGACACTGAGTCATGAGGGTTGTGCTCTTGGCTCTGTAAAGTATATTTATACCCTGAAGTAAGATTTTACTTCAAGGCTTATTCTTTGGAAGAAGGTTCATATATAAGATAAGACTCTGTGTAGCCATTAAGAAGCCCCCTGGTCTTGAAAACCCAGATGTTGGTGTTTTTCTCTCTGGCAACTATGTATGTATGTAATGATCAGACAGTTAGATCTGTCTGTTCATATGTGATGTATGGATTGCTTATGGTCAGACAGTTAGAAGCCCTGTATGTTGGTCTTTATTTTTCTGCTTGTATTTTCTATGTTCATAAGTATAATCAAAGTAGATTGTTGTCTTCTCAAAAGTTGCTTTCCTTTTAGAAAAGCAACTCTAAGGACCTGTGCAGTAGGCCCTTCTGTGTATGCTGAGGTGCTTACTGCTACAAAAAGCAACACATTTTCATGATGCTTTAAAAAATATTCCCAAGACTCATGTTCCCTTGTCCTCCACTCATCCACTCACATACCCACATACCTCTGTGGGGGCTCAGAAACCCACACCATGAAGCAAACTTCTGGATGCTTTATAACAGGGCAGAGCTATTCCTGAAGGTCTCAGCTTCTTAGAATAACTGGTACAAAGCACACTCTGAAAGCTCATGAAAATTTGCTATTCTGAGCATGAATACTCCTTTAACCTAATATTTCTATTGAATTTAT
This sequence comes from Bettongia penicillata ogilbyi, assembly GCA_023548195.1. Classification (NCBI taxonomy): domain Eukaryota; kingdom Metazoa; phylum Chordata; class Mammalia; order Diprotodontia; family Potoroidae; genus Bettongia; species Bettongia penicillata. Next base: position 888,250 of record JAJHZJ010000163.1, on the reverse strand, counting down.
AGACTGCTTTTATGAATATATGTGGGTCAGTTTTGGCATGCTACTAGTCAAAGGGTTCTCCCAACTATTGATCTCTGAACAATAAAGAGTAAATGGTGCTCTGGAAATTTGATTTTTATGCAATGAAAATGCACTGAATCATCAATTATTGTTATACTTCATGTGTTTCAGGGAACATTTATAAATCTATGACACCAAATCAAATTAGACTTGAAGAAAGTAACTTGAAAAAGTAAAGTCCTATCCAAAAAATGCTGTCAAGACTCAAAGAATGTTTAAAATTATTGCGAGGGAATCTAATTTTTTTCCTCGAATGTGAATAGGAGACAAAAGATTCCAGAAACATAATATATTGAATAAACATTAAAGTAACACCCCCCCCTTCTGGCTATCTTCCTCTATAGTCAATATCCTACCCCAATGCCTCATTAGGAAATGGAAGTGATTTCCACACTATTTGCCAATGGAACATAAGCTTTGGCCACTCCTACCAAGTAAAACATTTTGAATATAGATATCAAGTAACTGTCTTATTTTTATGCATATCCTATACCTACCCCATAGTCTGTTTCTACCCCATCCCAGCTAAATGTCCCCCAAAAAATGAATGAGGAAGAACCCATAAAATGCATAATTCAGAAATGATATATTAAATTGGCTTAAGGAAGGATCGTAAGATAATATATCTAGATGTAATAGGGACTTCAGAGTCCATCTATTGTAACCCTCTCATTGTATAGATAAGAAAATTGGAGCCCGTGGAAGTTAGATGACTTATGTAAGGTAACAGCTAAGTATCAGAGGTATGAATTGAATTCAGGTCATCTGAATTTATAACTTTTTTACTTTACCATACTGTGTTGGCAAAAATCCTTGATGTCTACATTTGAGAGTACGTGATGATATTACTGAGATATTAATGATATAACCTTCAGGTCGGCACAAGGATAGGAAGTAAACATAACTTGTAGCAATGTTCCTGTTCCCTTCCAAAGATTCCCATGACCCCAGTAAAGGTGGTCACCACAAAGTTGGTGTTCTATCGTATATAAGAAGCTGATTAGTAGACCCAAATGGGCCTTGTGTACTCTAGAAAACTATCCTATCAGATAATCTCTTACCCATGCCCTAGGCCTTAACTAATTTCCCCAGGGAATTTTTCTAACTCTTCCATAATAACTAAGCTGTTTGTCATTTAATGATACCATCACCTAACTTAACTGTTAGCCTACTTCAAAGACAACCTGATTTGCCTGTTTTTTCCCTTGAACTTACTCTGCCCATATTCCTGAATGGAGAGGCAGAATGGGTAAAGAATGATACTAGGAGCCAGGTTACTACCCTGCACACAAACCTGGTCTTTCTCAACACAGGTGCCAAGGCAAATCTGGACCATTCTGTGCTTACCATGGCATGCAGGAATTTATTGACATCATCCTTCTCTGTCCCGTACACTCACCATAGCTTCTGATAGCAAACTCACTCTCTTCTTATACTCCCATTTCTCTTACCCTGTAAAGACTCAGTATCTTTGACCACTAATACTTACTCTTAGGTTGTCACTTCCTTCACCATATCCAGAATGAAAACAAATTAGGCAGCTACAACTCCTTACTTTTATAGAAACCACATGTGTCGCATGTTTTTGATGTCTCTTAGAAGAATAAGGTCCTATCAAAAATAATGTTACTGAAATGTCAGAAAAATTTAAAATTATTTTGAGTAGGTATGGTCTGTTCCTAGAACTTGAATAGGAAACAAGAGATTCAAAATACATAATAAATCACTGAAAGACTAAAGATCAAATGAGATAACATTTGTAAAGCTCTTAACTTAGTGTCTGGCTCTTAGTAGGTGCTTAACAAATGTTTATTCCTTTCCCTTCTTTCTCTCCAGTTCCTATAGCCTCACCTTTCTTCTCTTTACCTATCTATATTGGCTCTATTTCCACCTTAAACCTTTCTGATGAAACCCTGCCTATGAATACACACATATACACACAAACACAAACATACACATACAAACACAAACATACACACACACATACACTCTTGATTTTTCTGGACCAGACTTCCTTTTTTAACATTCATAATCCTTCAATGGAACTGTTTATATGACAGAATTCTGAATTTGTAGCAACTATTTGGATAGTTGGAGCTTTTGATGTATTTCTCTCTCCCTAGCCAAGCTCTCCTGCCAGCCCTATCTGACTCAGGTTTCACCAGTCTTTAGTATAGAGTTAGCATGACTTGACCAGGTAACCCCATGTGCCGGGGCAAAAATATAGCTAACCTACTGGCCTTTCATTATAATCATATCTGTGGCATGTGGGGCAGCTAGGTGGTGCAGTGGATAGAGCACCAGTGCAGGAGTCAGGAGGACCTGAGTTGAAATCTCACCTCAGACACTCGACACTCACTAGCTGTGTGACCTTGAGCAAGTCACTTAACACCAATTGCCTCATCCTGTATCATCTCCAGTCATCCTGACGAATATCTGGTCACTGGATTCAGATGATTCTGGAGGAGAAGTGAGGCTGGTGACCTGCACAGCTTTCCCTCACTCAAAACAAAGTCAAGCGCAAGTCATGTCACCATTTCTCTGATGGCATGGTCTTCTTTGGCAAGAAAGGATGAATACATCTATGTTATGTCAAAGTGTAGCATATTATTTCCCTCTATGTGTATTCTGCACTTAAAGAAATTGGAAAAAATCAGAAACTTCAGTTTTCAGGTTTGGTATTTCATGTTTCTTTTCCCTAAGTGTCCACAGATACTCCATAGTTCTTTATTCATTTTGTTTCATTTTTCCCCTTTTGGCCTGGAGAGTCTATATTAATACTTCATGAGAACTTATTTATATTTATAAAGTTTCAATCAAAACAAAGCTTCAAAGCCAAAGATATTGAGCTTGAAATTCTCATGTGTTGTAACAATTGGTGCCTTTAAGGCTAAAAAGTTAATTGCACTCAGACAACCAGCCCTGAAATGTTAGTTTTCCTTAAAACCAACAAATTAGTGTTTTAACAGCAAGGCACAATTTTTCCTACAATCAATGCTGATATTTGATGAGCAACTAGACTATTGAATATTCTGAGGTCCTGGCATTGAAAGGTATAATGAGTCCCAATTTCCTCTGTTACTGAACGGAAGCTTCCCATTCTGTCCCCCTAACTGTTAAACAAAACCAGGAAGTGTTGTTGATGTCCAAGGTCACATAAAATTTTCAGTAGAGCTATTCCAGGGCCAATCAAACTGTAACAACTCCTTCAGTATTTCTTGTGTGTTGATTGTGTATCTAACCTCATACTTGGAATCATGTGTTTTTTCAAAGAAGTTGTATGCGGTCCTTGATCATCATGACCTTAAATTAGTTAGATTAATTAATCTCTAAATTAAGTTAGAGAAATAAAATACACCCATGTGAAGCAACTAGATAATAACAGAGATTCTATATATTTCAGAGAGTGTTATAATAATACCACCAATTGTTATTGTCAGTAGTATCTGAATATAATTCCTTAATACTTTCAAAATACTTTACCTGTTTTATCTCTTTTGAACCACAAAGTAAAACTGTGAGGTAGTGACTATAGGTAACATCTTCATTTGAAAGATGAGGAAACTGAGGACCACAAGGTTCAGTGACTTTTTTAGGTCTACAAAGTTAGTAGACATCAGAGACAGAATTTGAACTAAATTCTACTGTTATAGCTAATGCATACTAATCATAGGATACTGGAAATAGGAAGGACCTTGAAGATGATCCAGAAGATGAGAGAACAGTATTAAAGAGAAGGAAAATGACTTTTCACAACAAGTTTATGGCAGAGCAATATCTTTGGACATCTAATCAATTGTTCTTAACTCTTTTTAATACTACTTTCTAAAACAAAGAACATATACCTAAACAAATACCTAAAGAACAAAATACCAGATTACAAATACCTAAAAAATATGTAGTAGTCATACCTTAACTCCAGTTTTCTTGATCATAGGTTTCTCACAGCAATCTTAAAGGACAGAGTCCTCTAAGTCACCCCCTCTAGAAAGTGGCAGGTTGGGTTTCCAGAAAGCCTTCTAGGGCACATGTACAATTAATCACCCAAAAATGTATTTGTTAAATATCTTCTATGTGAATAAAAAAAACAAAACAAAACAAAACAGCCTTGGAACCAGGAAGATATGAGTTTAAGTCCTGACTATGATATCCCAATTGTGTGATCCTGAATGAGTAATTTAACCTCCCAGTGCTCTGGGCAAATCTCCAAGACTCTAAGTTGCAAATGAGCTGTCAGTTCACATTTGTAAAGGATGTTTCCTCCCCCAAGAATTCCCTCTTCGAATATAACTATATCTCCAGTTCCTAGCCTTATATGCCCAGCAAAACTCTATACCCTAGAGAAAAAGGCTGAAATGAAATATTCCCTGTTTTCAAAGAACTTGCATTCTACACAGAAATCTGGTTTCTCATAAGCATTTATATGGAATACATGCAGAAATTTTAGAACAGGGTGGTTCAAAGTCCTCTTCTCTTGAAGTCAAAGTCACAGCTGAATTTGATGAAGAGATATAATATATTTTGGGTGATGAAAGCATGCTGAAAAACTCCTTCTATGTTTAATTCCTCCTCTCCCTAATCTTCCCACTTAGAAACTCCCTTAGAGCTACCTAAATACAATACTTTGTTTATCCTAAGAATATAACAGGTAAGAGGCCACTGCAAATCAGTATTTGATAAGAAAAACTACAGCATTTAGAATTTGAAAATGAAAATAAATGTGATGGAATTGTTGATTTTATGTTTATGAGAATTCCTACCATCTTCTAGGAGCTATAAGAAACACACCAAGAGATAAAAAATTAGAAAAAAAAAAAACATAGAAAAAAGCCTTAGGGTGCACCCAAGGGTAAGAGTAGGATGATCCAACAAAGAAGCTGGGGATAGTGAGGGTGGACTTGGCCTCCTAGGGCACATGTACAATCAATCACCCACCAAGCATTTGTTAAATATCTTCTATGTGAATAAAAAAAAACCAGGAAGATGTGAGTTTAACTCCTGACTATGACACATCCCAATTGGGTGATCCTGATAAAAGACCACTAAGAGAATATTTCAAATTCACTCCATTTGTTCCATTTGATCTTATTTCCATTATTCTCTTCTATCCTGCTCCCTGATACTGTTTTCCATGATTAAAAGTATTCACAATTCCTTCACTCTCTATTCCATTTTCTCTCTCTGTGCCTGGCAATCATTCCCAGAATGCATTCCCTCCTCACTTCTGCCTCTTCATGTTGAATCTCCTTTTTACTTCATAGCTAAGGTAAAATGTCACTTTTTCATTAGTCCTTTCTTGATCCAACACGCTACTAGTGCTTCCCATCCCCAATTATATTTTATTAATTTCTTGTGTATTTATGCTTCATGGATTCACTTTCATTACATTAAATATGTGTATATGTATTGTGTCCCTTAATAGACTCTAAGTTTCTTGAAAGCAATAATTATTTCATTCTTTATCTTTATATTCCCAGTGTCTCAAATGGTTCTTGGTACATAAAGATATAGTGAGTGAGCTTTTATCTCATATTGGTACAAGATACTCTTGGATTAAAAAATTTCCTCTAAAAATGCAGGTTGGCAGTTACTCTGCAATTTACAATCATAAAGAGTTCCTTAGATCTATGGTGTCATGCCCAAATAGAAACAAGAAAAATATTCCTGTTGGTCACATATTGACTAGAAAAATAACATATCAGCATTATTTTTATTCTATTGTAGTTTTCTTCATTTTGTCAAATATTTCACAATGATGATTTAGTATTAATTACTCTGCACCTAGGCATGTTGCTGCCTATTTCTTCCAAACTCAGTGCTTCTTAGAGTACTGAGAGGCTAAGTGACTTCTCCTTGGTCACAAGATTAACTTGTGTCACAGTGGGATTTGAATTCAGGTCTTCTTGGCTTCAAAACTGTCTTTCTAGTCCCTCTGTCTCTAAGTTGGTACTTAGTAGTTGCTTAAAACATGATTATTGATTCAATATTTGACTGGCTGATTCTTCACAGGAATTGGAGGTTAAAAGAATGAATGATGGCAAGAGAAAGTGAATGCTTTTATCATCACCTAGCAAACAAGTGGTAGACTCAGAGCTTGAACTGTATTTTTTTTCCTTGCATTCAGTGGTTCATTGTGCATTCCCTAACATCATGCTGCCTCAAGGCTTCCAGGGCTGAAGTCATCACAAAACCAGGAATAGCAGTCTTTCTTTGTTGTGCCTTACAGAGAAGTGAGCATTCAGCAGTGGAGGCAGACCTGTCTTCATTCTATATCAGGGCAGCTTCCAGCAGATAAAGTGATTTAAGGTAAAGTGACTTTCTATAGTACAAAAACTGTCATGGCATAGTTAAAGAGCACTAGATTTAGAGGGAATTTATCTAGGTTTGAATTTAAACTTTGCAATATACTAGTTCTCTGATGTTTTTCGTGTTATTCTGTCATGTGCTAAATGAAGTTTTTGGATTATATAACAATATCATAGAACTAGGGACAACAGTAAGCATCTAGTTCAACCTCCTCATTTTGCCCAGGAAAACCAAACAGGTCTAATGAGGATAATTGACTTGCTCATGGTCTCACAGGTAGCAAGAGGCAGAGGGGAGAAATACTCTCTAAATTATTTACAATGCTAATTCTTAGGAGAATGGGAAGCCATTCTAGATTTAGGGGGAAAGTAGAAGAAAAGAGCAAAATGTATAAAGACAAGATTTGATGATACAAATGTGATAAATGTGAAATGCTGTTGAATAAAACAACTTGCTATGGAAAATTCTTGTTTTTTAAAAAACTTTTCTGTTGGGAGAGGGAACAAAAGACATCTAAACTCTCTCCATGGTTTTCACCATATATGTTTAATTTCAGAGAAAACATTTCTTTATTTAACATTTCTGGTCCTATATTAGTATACCTCTTCCTTGTTGTTGTTATTGTTTTTAAAGGATGACTGAGGGGGGAGGAGCCAAGATGGTGGAGTAGAAAGATTCCCATATGCTAGCTCCAAACCCACAGCCCATAAAATACGTGTAAAAAAGAACTTGCAACAAATTCTGGAGCAGCAGAAGCCACACAACAATGGAGTGGAGGAGATTTCTGTTCCAGAGAGCCCTGAAAAACCGACACAAAAGGTCTGTTGCACACTGGACTAGGAGCAGATCCCAGCCCTGGTTTTCCATGCCACACCAAGAGGAGCAGATCCAAGCAGGTTTCAGAGACGGACTCTCCAGTGGCCATGAAGGTCCCTCCACCCACAGGCACAAAGGTCAGTGAGAGAGCCTGTTTGGCTGCCCAAGAGAAGAGCAGGGTGTCTCCATAACTCAGGCCCCCTCAGAGGTAGAAGTGAAGGCAGTAGCTGGGTCCCAAAGCATGCAGCAGCTGGAATCCATTATTGAAGGTATCTGCATAAACCCCCGGAGGGAACTGAGTCCCGTGTGGTCCTGCCCCCCACCCAAGCAGCTGAACGTAATCTCACAGTGAATAGCAGCCCTACCCCCACCTGAGCACCTGAATGTAATTTTACACTGAATAGCAGCCCCACCCCTGGCAAAAGCCCTGAGGCTGGGAAGCAGCATTTGAATCTCAGACCCCAAGCACTAGCTGGGCAGATTTGGAGGTGAGGTGGGTGTGGACAGGAATCTCAGCAGTCAAGTTACTGGCTGGGAAAATGCCCAAAAAAGGGAAAAAATAATAAGACCATAGAAGGTTTCTTTTCTGAACATATATTTCCTCCTTTCCTTTCAGATGAGGAAAAACAATGCTTACCATCAGGGAAAAACATAGAAATCAAGGATTCTGTATCCCAAATATCCAAAATAAATATTCAATGGGCTCAGGCCACGGAAGAGCTCAAAAAAGATTTTGAAAATCAAGTAAGACAGGTGGAGGAAAAACTGGGAAGAGAAATGAGAGAGATGCAAGAAAAGCATGAAAAACGGGTCAATACCTTGCTAAAGGAGACCCCCAAAAAATGCTGAAGAAAATAACACCTTGAAAAATAGGCTAACTCAATTGGAAAAAGAGGTTCAAAAAGCCAATATGGAGAAGAATGCTTTCAAAAGCAGAATTAGCCAATTGGAAAAAGAGGTTCAAAAGTTCACTGAAGACAATAGTTCTCTCAAAATTAGAATGGAACAGATGGAGGCTAATGACTTTCTGAGAAACCAAGAAATCACAAAATAAAACCAAAAGAATGAAAAAAATGGAAGAGAATGTAAAATATCTCATTGGAAAAACAACCGCCCTGGAAAATAGATCCAGCAAAACTGAGTATAATACTTCAGGGGAAAAAATGGTCTTTCAATGAAATAGAGGACTTTCAAGCATCCTTGATGAAAAGATCAAAGCTGAAAAGAAAATTTGACTTTCAAACACAAGAATGAAAAGAAGCGTGAAAAGGTAAACAGCAAAGAGAAGTCATACGGGACTTACTAAAGTTGAACTGTTTCCATTCCTACATGGAAAGACAATATTTGTAAACTCTTGAAACTTTTCAGTATTTGGGTAGTTGGTGGGATTACACACATACACACACACACACACACTCACACACACACACATACACACATGCACGCACACAGAGAGACAGAAAGCACAGAGTGAATTGAATAGGATGAGATCATATCTTTAAAAAATGAAGTTAATCAGTGAGAGAGAAATGTATTGGGAGGAGAGAGTGAGAAATGGAATGGGGCAAATTATCTCTCATAGAAGGGGCAAGCAGGAAACTTTTTAGTGGAGGGAAAAAGAGGAGAGCTGCGAGAAAAACATGTAGTTCACTCTTATCACATTTGACTAAAGGAAGGAATAAAATGCACACTCATTTTGGTATGAAAATCTATCTTACAATACAGGAAAGTGGGGGAGAAGGGAATAATCAGGGTGGGGGGATGATGGAAGGGAGGGCAATGGGAGGAGGGAGAAATTTGAAATCAACACTCTTGGGGAGAGACAGGATCAAAAGAGAGAATAGAAGCAATGGGGGCAGGATAAGATGGAGGGAAAGTTAGTCTTACACAACACGACTATTATCGAAGTCATTTGTAAACCTACACAGATATGGCCTATATTGAATTGCCTGCCTTCCCAAAGGAAATGGGTGGGGAGGGAGAGATGGGGAGAATTTGGAACTCAAAGTTTTAGGAACAACTGTTGAGTATTGTTGTTACTACTAGGAAATAAGAAATACAGTTAATGGGGAATAGAAAGTCATCTGGCCCTACAGGACAAAAGAGAAGATGGGGACAAGAGAAGGGAGGGATGATAGAAGAGAAGGCAGATTGGTAATAGGGGAAATTAGAATGCTCTGTGTATTGGGGTGGGAGAGGAGACAAATGGGGAGAAAATTTGGAACCCAAAAGTTTGTGAAAATGAATGTAAAAAGTTAAATAAATAAATTTATAAAAAAAAAAACAATCAAAAAACAAACAACAACACCAAAAAAAAAACAACAAACGATGACCGATCAGGGGAAGTAGTGCATTTTGTTTAAGCAAAAAAATGGTGCTGGGTATTTTTAAATCTCCAGCATGTAGCCACTCTTTAGAGTATAAGTTTTTCCTCCACTTACATTGATGGAACTACTAGACCTTCAAATATAATGTCGAAAAACCCCTCAAAAACACAGGCCATGATCAATTGATCTTAAATTTGCCTTGTTCTTGAATCTGGGGAAGAGTTTCAGTATTTAGAGGAATTTTCATTAGGCTTTCAGAGTTTTCATTCTTTAAGGTTTTCTTGGCCAGGTGTAGGTTCTCACAGCAAGAGTATAATTTAATCCCTTAGCAGCCAACACTTTCCTAAAAATAAAGCAGTTAACCAGCAGATTACTCTGAGTGGAAAGGTGGGAAGCAGATGTGAGAGAATAGCATTCTACCTCTCGTGGCCATTCCTCTGAGACCACACATTCCTCTTCTCAACCAATGGTTCAGGAAGGCTGAACTTTCCTTGGCCTACACCTCTATTTCTCCCAAATTCCCATTCCAGGGATTAGAAAATTTACTAAGACATCTACCACTCCATGTTACTTGAATATTGCTTGCTCAAAAGTCAGTGTTCTAGAAATAAATATTCCTGAGTCACATGTTTCATCAAGCTTTACTCTTTATGAGCTTGTAAGAATTATTGACAAAAAAGAACAAAATCATAAGACTTTGACAATTATTGCTCCTAGCCCTCAAATCTAGGATGAAATCTTGGATATTTTTTACCAAGTTTCAAACTTTGTTCTATCTGATACTGTGTGTTTCAAACTATTTACTCCTTTCCTTTATTGAAAATAAAACCTCTTTATGCAACTAATGAATAGCTATGACTCTAAGAACATTTATGACCAGAAATAGCTTTACATGAAATAAAATTTGGAATTAAAAACAGTTTAATGAAATAGAAAAATCAAATCAGCAATGTTTGGTGACTTCAGGAATAGGGAAAGTAGGAGGGGAATGAAAACTTCACTGTTCTTTTACTGATCTTACAGAATGATGAGAGACAGATACTTCAGTTTCTTTTAGCTGCACAAGTCTCTGATCAGGAGTCTAAATAAACAACACAGTAAACAGAGCCATTCTAGCCACATATAGAAGGAGGTTAACTCCAAGGTTAATCATTGCTCATTAGAATATCTCTACCTCCTTCAATGTCAAGCACTATGATTTGGATCCTACCACCCACTTCTCTCCAAAATCTGTACTGAGCTTTGCACTCAACTGTTTCACCTTAGGCACTTACCCCCAAATCCTCCTAATCCTTCTTCTAGGTGAAAGGACTTACCTATCTGCTTACACTTCTCAGAAACCTACACAGATATGTGAGAGCTGTTCTGTAAGATGCAATTAAATTGTTTTCAATAGCAGACTATAATTACTAGATAAGATGGGATAATATCCAACATTAGACCTAGAAATAGGTCAGATATTAAGTTGAAGTGAGGCAAGAGTAAGTGGAATGAAAATTTCTTTGTTCTTAACATATATGTCAAACAGATAAGACTTTGGGGTATAATTGAAAATTAATTTGTGAATTTATAAGGGAATGAGGCAATAAACTGGAAAGAACCTAGTCTACATTCATTGAATCTATAACTGTCAGTAAAAATGGCTGCAATAATTTCTGTGTTACAGTTCAAGTGGTTTTGAGGAATGAAATTTTAACCTAACATCAAGGGGCTCAGAAAGAAAGAAGATGATGTTTCTTCAAAAATTATCAAATAGAAAGGGTCCAGTCTTTACCAGGGGATAGGAATAGGGGAAATAAGGAAGATGTGAATAGGATCACAAAGAAAGAAACCAAAAGATGAACAGCCTGACTTGTGGAGGGAGTTTTGATGCATGAGTTTTTGTTTGCATGTGGTTGTTCACTCAATGCAACTTCTGGAGCAGAGATACAACCAAGTATGAATCATTTACCTACTGCTTGTGCTAAATTTGGCCTAATAGTTAACACCAAGAAAATGCAGGTATTCCATCAGTGAGTACCAGAGACTCCCCTTAATTTGGTTAGAACCATTGGTTAGAACAAAGGGAGAAGTTTGGATTACTGTGGATAAATTCACTTACCTTGGCAGTATACTTTCCAGGCATGTACACTTTGAAAGTGAGACTGACACACATATTGACAGAGGTAGCTCAGTGTTTGGGAGGCTCCAACAACAGTGTGGGAGAAAAGATTCATGTTTTTTAAATTCTTGGATTTAGTTTTACCTATTTATATTTTTAAAATATATAATTTATTTTTTTTTCAGTTCTCAACATTCACTTCCACAAGAATTTGAATTCAAATTTTCTCCCCATCTCTCCCCACCCCCACCCAGGACAGCATGTACCCCAACCACCCCTTCCTCCAGTCTGTCCTTCCTTCTATTAAACATCCTTCTTCCATCCTCCTTGCTCTCTATTTTCCTGTAGGGCAAAATAGATTCCTATACTCTGTTGACTATATATCTTAATTTCCAGTTTCAAGCTAAAACAATTTTTAACATTCATTCTTAAAGCTTTGAGTTCCATATTCTCTTCATTCCTCCCCACTCACCTGCTTTGAGAAAACAAGCAATTCAATATATGTCATACATGTGCAACAATGCAAAGCACTTCCTTAATAATTATCTTGTAAAAGACTAATCACATTTCCTTCTGTCCTATCCTGTCCTTCATTTTTTCCATTCTCTCTCTTGACTTGTCTTCCCATAATAGTATTAGATTCTGACTATCCCTTTCCCCAATTTGCTGTCCCTTCTATTATCTTTCCTGTCCTATCCCCTTCCCCCTTGCCTTCCTGCAGGGTAAAATAGATTTTCATATGCAATTGAGTGTGTTATCCCCTTCTTAAGTCAAATACCATGAGAGTAAGACTCAATTATTTCCTTTCATCTCTCCCCTTTTCCCCTCCATTGTAAAAGCTCTTTTTTCCCTCTTTTGTGTGAGATGATTTCCTGCATTCTACCTCTCCTTTCCTTTACCTCTAGTACATTCCATTCAACAATAAATTGTATTTTTTTAGGTATTCTCCCTTTATATTCAGTGCACCATGTGCCCTCTGTCTATGCATATATAGATATAGATATATATGGATATATATATATACATCCATATATATATATATACCCATGTACATGTATATGTACGTATGTATATATACAAACACATATACACATACCTACACATATAAAATATATACATACACACATACCCATATACACTTACATAGATATTTCCTTTAACTAATCTAATACTGAGAAAGGTCTTATGAGTTACAAATAACATCTTTCCATGTAGGAATGCAAGCAGGTGAATGTTAAGGCTTCTCTTTCCTGTTTACCTTTTCATGTTTTTCTTGATTCTTGTATTTGAAAGTCAAATTTTCTATTCAGCTCTGATAATTTCAAAATGAATGCTTGGAAGTCCTCTATTTCTTTGAAATTCCATTTTGGGGGAGGAGCCAAGATGGTGGGGTAGAAAGATTCACATATGCTAGCTCTGAACCCACAGTCCATAAATTACCTATAAAAAGAACTCCCAACGGGTTCTGGAGCAGTGGAAGCCATGCAGCAACAGAATACAGGGGATTTCTGTTACAGAGAGCCCTGAAAACCTGTCACCAAAGGTCCGTCTCGCACCGGACCTGGAGCAGAGCCCAGCCCTGCCTTGGCCGCATGGCCCTGAAAGGAGCAGATCCGAGCAGGCTTCAGGGATGGAATCTCCAGTGTCCGCAAAGGTCCCTCAACCCACAGACACTACAGGTTGGTGAGGGAGACTTCTGGGCTAGCCAAGAGGGGAGCAGGATGTTTCCATAACTCAGGCATCCCCCAGAGGCACCAGCAGAGGAAGCGGCGGACAGGAGCTCCCAGAGCAGAAAGGAGCTCGGGTCCATTACTGAAGATCTCTGCATAAAACCCCTGAGGGAACTGAGCCTGGGAGGTGGCCCTGCCCCTACCTGAGAACTTGAACTTAATCTCTCACACTGAATAGCAGCTCCGCCCCCCCACTGAAAGCCCTGAGGCTGGGAAACAGCATTTGAATCTCAGACCACAAGTACTAGTGAGGGAGGGTGGGGTGGAGAGGAATCTCAGAAGTCAAGGAACTGGCTGGGAAAATGCCCAGAAAAGGGAAAAAAAAGAAGGTTACTTTCTTGGGGAACAGATGTTCCCATCTTTCATTTCTGATGATGAGGAACAATGCTTACCATCAGGGAAAGACATAGAAGTCAAGGCCTCTGTATCCCAAATATGTGAAATAGATATCCAATGGGCTCAGGCCATGAAAGAGATCAAAAAGGATTTTGAAAATCAAGTTAGACAGGTGGAGGAAAAACTGGGAAGAGAAATGAGAGAGATGCAAGAAAAGCATGAAAAATGGGTCGATACCTTGCTAAAGGAGACCCCAAAAAATGCTGAAGAAAATAACACCTTGAAAAATAGGCTAACTCAATTGGCAAAAGAGGTTCAAAAAGCCAATGAGGAGAGAAGAATGCTTTCAAAAGCAGAATTAGCCAAATGGAAAAAGAGGTTCAAAAGCTCACTGAAGAAAATAGGTCTCTCAAAATTAGAATGGAACAGATGGAGGCTAATGACTTTCTGAGAAACTAAGAAATCACAAAATAAAACCAAAAGAATGAAAAAATGGAAGAGAATGTGAAATATCTCATTCGAAAAACAACTGACCTGGAAAATAGATCCAGGAGAGATAATTTAAAAATGATGGGACTACCTGAAAGCCATGATCAAAAAAGAGCCTAGACATCATCTTTCATGAAATTATCAAGGAAAACTGTCCTGATATTCTAGAACCAGAGGGCAAAACAAGTATTCAAGGAATCTACCGATCACCGCCTGAAAGAGATCCAAAAAGAGAAACTCCTAGGAACATTGTGACTAAATTCCAGAGTTCCCAGATCAAGGAGAAAATATTGTATGCAGCTAAGAAGAAACAATTCCAGTATTGTGGAAATACAATCAGGATAACACAAGATCTATCAGCTTCTACATTAAGGGACAGAAGGGCATGGAATAGGATATTCCAGAAGTCGAAGGAACTAGGACTCAAACCAAGAATCACCTACCCAGCAAAACTGAGTATAATACTTCAGGGGAAAAAATGTACTTTCAATGAAATAGAGGACTTTCAAGCATTCTTGATGAAATGACCAGAGCTGAAAAGAAAATTTGACTTTCAAACACAAGAATGAAAAGAAGCATGAAAAGGTAAACAGCAAAGAGAAGTCATACAGGATTCACCAAAGTTGAACTTTTTACATTCCTACATGGAAAGACAATATTTGTAAACTCTTGAAACTTTTCAGTATTTGCGTAGTTGGTGGGATTACACATATACACACACAGACACACTCACACACACACGCATGCACACATGCACGCACATAGAGAGACAGAAAGCACAGAGTGAATTGAATAGGATGGGATCATATCTTTAAAAAATGAAGTTAATCAGTGAGAGAGAAATGTATTGGGAGGAGAGAATGAGAAATGGAATGGGGCAAATTATCTCTCATAGAAGGGCCAGCAGGAAACTTTTTAGTGGAGGGAAAAAGAGGAGAGCTGAGAGAAAAACATGAAGTTTACCCTCATCACATTCGACTAAAGGAAGGAAGAAAATGCACTCTCATTTTGGCATGAAAACCTATCTTACAATACAGGAAAGTGGGGGAGAAGGAGATAAGCAGGGTGGGTGGGGGATGATGGAAAGGAGGGCAATGGGAGGAGGGAGCAATTTGAAATCAACACTCTTGGGGAGGGACAGGATCAAAAGAGAGAATAGAAGCAATGGGGGGCAGGATAGGATGGAGGGAAATATAGATAGTCTTACACAACACGACTATTATCGAAGTCATTTGCAAAACTATACAAATATGGCCTATATTGAATTGCCTGCCTTCCCAAAGGGAATGGATGTGGAGGTAGGGATGGGGAGAAATTGGAACTCAAACTTTTAGGAACAACTCTTGAGTATTGTTCTTGCTACTAGGAAATAAGAAATATGGGTAATGGGGAATAGAAAGTTATCTGGTCCTACAGGACAAAAAAGAAGATGGGGTCAAGGGAAGGGAGGGATGATAGAAGAAAGGGCAAATTGGTGATAGGGGAAATTAGAATGCTTGGTGTATTGGGGTGGGGGGGAGGGGACAAATGGGGGAGAAATTTGGAATCCAAAATTTTGTGAAAATGAATGTAAAAAGTTTAATAAATAAATTTATAAAAAAAAAAGAAATTCCATTTTTGCCCTGAAGTATTATACTCAATTTTGCTAGGTAGATGATTCTTGATTTCAATACTAGTTCCTTTGACTTCCAGAATATCCAATCCAAGCCCTTTGATCCCTTCCTATAAAAACTGCTAAGTCCTGTTTTATACTGATTGTATTTCATCAGTACTTGAATTTTTTCTTTCTGGCTGCTTATAATATTTTCTCCCTGGCCTGGGTAATCTGGAATTTGGCTACAATATTCCTAGGAATTTTCCTTTAGGGATCACTTTCAGGAGGTGATTGGTGAATTCTTTCCATTTCTATTTTACCCTCTAGTTCTAAAATATCAGGGAAATTTTCTTTGATAATTTCTTGGAAGATGGTATCTAGGCTCTTATTTTTATTGTGTTTTTCAAGCAGACCAATAATTTTTAAATTATCTCTCCTGGATCTATATTTTTATGTCAGTTGTTTTTCCATTGAGACATTTTACATTGTATTCTACTTTTTTTCATTCTCTTTTGTTTGTTTTATTATTTCTTGGTTTCTCATGAAGTCATTAGCTTTCATCTGCTCCATTCTAATTTTTAAAGAACTATTTTTTCAGTGAGCTTTTGAACATCCTTTTTCATTTGACCAAGTTTTCTAAATCATTCTTCTCCTCATTGGCTTTTTGGACCTCTTTTGCCATTTGGGTTAGTCTGTTTAAAAGTGTTATTTTTTTCAGCATGTTGGGGTCTCCTTTAGCCAGCTGTTGACTCCCTTTTTATGTTTTCCTTGAATCACTCTCATTTCTCTTCCCAATTTTTCTTCCACCTCTCTTTGTTTTCAAAATCCTTTTTTGAGCTTTTCCATGGCCTGAGAGCATTGATATTTTTTGGAGGTTTTGCATGTAGAAACCTTGACTTTTACATCTTCCTCTGATGATATACTTCATTCTTCCTCATCAGAAAGGATGGAAGAAAATACATTTTCACAAAGAAAGTAACCTTCTATACACATTTTCCCCCTTTTTTGGAAATTTTCCCATCTAGTTACTTGACTTTTGAGTCTTTTGTCAAGTGGAGGGTATAACCTAGGCAGTTGTAAGTTATCAGTTCCTTCAAGGTGGCACAAACAGGGAAGAAGAGTTTACTTCTCTCTTACCTGGCTCTCTGGTCTGTGAGTAACCCTAAGCACTATTTCCTGCCCTGGAACTATGAGTAGGATTCCCTCTCCAGTCCCCACTAGCTCCACCATGAAAGCACTCCTCTTCACCCCATGAGTGCCACACATAACTGAGATCCAGATCAGCTGCTCAATTCCCCCAGAGTCTTTAGGCTGAGGGCTCCAAAAGTGGACGTTGCTTCTGCCCTCATGCTTGGACTGGGGCTGGACCACGTTCCCCTTTTACCCAGGTTAAAAAACTTCTTTACTGACCTTTGAAGTTGTCTTTTGTGTTTGTGGGTTGAGAAATCTGGGAAATGCAACTGCTACCTGTGATTCTGTGCTCTGAAGCTTGCTCTAGTCCTTTTGTGCCATAGGGCCCAGGCTGGGCCATGTGATAGACATTTTCTGTCCTATGTTCAGGCTGTCTGGGGCTGGAAATCTGTTTTGCTCTGTCATTTTGTGGCTTCTGATGCTCAAGAATTTGTTTAGAGTCATTTTTACAGATATTTTATGTACTATGGGGGAGACCTAGATCAGTTCCCTTCTTCTACTCTGTCATATTGGCTCCACCTCCTGAGAAGAAGTGGACTGACTAACAAACTGAAGGTCTACAGAGATGTTTTGCTGACCTTGTTGTTGCATGCCTGTGAAACATGCACCATTCTGGGAAACTGAATTGCTTCCATTTGAATTGTCTTAGTACAACTCTGAAGATCACCTAGCTAAATAAGGTACTAGACATTGAGCTCCTTTCTCTAACTTAACTGCCAAGGATTCAAACTCTACTGTAGAGGGCACAACTCTGATGGGCTGACCATGCTGTTAGAATCCCAAATGTATGCTTGCCTAAAAGACTATTTTATGGACAGGATAAGCATTCATGTGGTGGTCAAAAAAGCAGTACAAGGACAATTGCAGAGTCTCTCTTAAGAACCTTGGAATTTATTGTGTGACATGGGAGATGCTGATACAGGACTTCTCAGAATGGTGTGCCCTCATCAGAGAAGATGCTCTGTTCTATGAGCTAAGCAAAATTGAAGTAGCACAAAAAAAAAATGAGAGATGCACAAATGTAGAGAATTCACTCCCAAATGTTCACAAAAATTATCTGTGCCTTTCCTATGGTGTAGCATTCTGAACTAATATTGTTCTGATCAGCCATACTTGGACACAATGTAACTTGAGATGTCATTTTGGTCTTCTTTGAGAAAGAAGGACAGCAATCAACTAACCAAAATTGACTTGGAGTTAAAGTGTAAACTTCATTTTCTTCATCTTTAAAATAGATATAATAGTACTCTTATTAATCATACGAAAAGATTTATTTGAATGTTTTAAAAACTCCAAAGTACTACAGACATATTATTATTTATAGAGTCTACAAGAAACTGATGAACTACTGTTAAGAATCTTTTATAACAAGACTATATACTTAAAGCTTGCTTTTTTGTACCTAAATTGTCACAGGTATTTATTCTTATTATTGTAGAATTTTTATGGACTGATAAGCGGTCAAAGAATATGAAAAGGCAGTTTTTAGATGAAGAAATTAAAGCTATCCATAGTCATATGATAAAAGGCTCTAAATAACTATTGATTAGAGAAATGAAAAACAAAACAACATCATACTTATCAGATTGGCTGACATGACAAAACAGCAAAATGATAAATGTTGGAGAAGATGTGGGGAAATTTCAACACTAATGCATTGTTGGTAGCATTGTGAACTGATGCAACCATCCTGGAGAACAATTTGGAACTATGCCCAGAGGTCTGTAAAACTATACACACCCTTTAGTTCAACAATAGCACTGCTAGATCTGTATCGCAAATAGATCAAGAAAATGGGAAAAGGACTCACAGGAAAAAATATTTGTAGCAGCTCTTTTTGTGTTGGCAAAGAGTTGGAAGTTGAGAAGATACTCATTGACTGGGGAATGACTGAACAAGTTATGGTATATGAATTTAATGGAATATGATTGTTCCAAAAAATGATGAACATGCAGTTTTCAGAAAAAAAAATTGAAAGATCTAAATGAAATGTTGTTGAGCAAAGTGAACAGAAACAGGAGAACATTGTACAAAGTAACAGCAACATTGTGTAATGATCAACTTTGACAGACTTTAGCTCTTCTCAGCTGTGCAATGATCTAAGACAATTCTGACAGACTCATGATAGAAAATTCTGTCCTCATCCTGAGAAAGAATTATGGAATCTGAATGCAGATTAAAGCACACTATTTTCTCTCTTTTTGTTTGGGTGTTTGTTTTTTTCTTGTGATTTTTCCCTTTTGTTCTGATTCTTTTTTCACACCATGAGTACTGTGGAAATATGCTTAAAAATAAAATAAAAAATTATCCAAGGACTTGTGGTCTACCTCAGAAAGCTTTTTGTTTAATGTCATCCTTGTTTCTCAGACACATGTGAATGATTGGGAAGTATTGACAGGAGCTAGGGGAGAAGATCACCAAAAGGGAGGCTATAAGAAAAAAAATTCTTTGGTCTGGTTGCTTGGCTAGTCACCATGAATAATTATGAAAAGAAATGTGTCTAAGAGCAGTTTCACTGGGTGAGCTTCGAGTTGGCAATAATCATTTAGACAGTGGCAAGAAACTGTTTCCTTTAAACCTCCTGGAGAATATTGAGGTGATTTCACCAATCTAATCTTTGTTTTGTTTGTTGTTTTTTTTTAACAGCACTTCTATTCCAAAGTAGTTTTCCCCCAATTCTCTTGGTTTGGTTTATCTTTAGCATCTTTGTGAGATAGGTATGGGGAAAGGGGGTAGGTATCAAACTCTTATTTATAAATCAGCTATTGTCTCTTGAATAAAACTTACAATCCAGAATCAGAATTGTCCTATGTTGCTCCAAAGCAGTAAATGAGAAAAGAGGACAGATAAGTAAAGAAATGCAGATTTCAAATCTTTACTGGGAATATATATTCAGCTGATATTTTTCAAAAAGAGAAAACATTCATAACTTCTATGTTTAAAAAAAAAAAGATTGCAAGATTCATATTAAAATGGGAAGGCCAGAATTTGAAATAACTCTCTTGATGGACTATTTGTGTCATCTGTAATACCTTCCTTGAACTATGTGCTGGCTTTATTATTATAATAGTCAATTGATCATGGCAGGGTATAAAAATGTGCATTTTCTTTCATAAGGATGACAGGAAGCACAGCATCCATTTTACAATTCTGGTTCAGAATAAAAGGTGTGGTGTTTTGACACCTCGTTACTTGTGGAAATGTTTGTGAAATCATGTTGTTGTTTTTTTCTTTTTTCAAAAGAGATCCAAGAAAATGACTTCCAACCCTGATGATTCAATTAAGTCTGCCTGCATATAAATAGGAGGGAGTGACCTTGAGAAAAGAATGCTCCAACACACACATCAAAAGACATGTGTTGAGACAGACTTTATGTCAAGGGTGCTCTGTTGAACACTAAAACACATTTGCTATCAGTGAGAATTTTTCATTGTCACCTGAATGACTCTGGTTACTAACAGAGAAGAGAAACCCTGCATTGGCATGGATTACCTTGGTGGAACAATTAAAGGAGTATCTTGCATATTACTAAGACCCATTTGCTACTGAAAATACTCAGGATTAGTGTCCCTATGACTACAACTAGAAACCAGCAGAGTAGATTTGGTTTTAACAAAAGAACTAAGGATTTCTCCAGTTGAATTTTAACTGGCAATATGATTATCCTTTTTGTTTTAGAAATGATATTGATGGTGTAATTAATCATGCATGCAAATGAAAGTGGAAAGACCAATGAATGGCCAAATAAACAAGGAAGCGGCAGAGAATCTCAGAAAAGGCTTGTGGTTAACATTTGAGTATCATCCATTTCAGGTGCTGTTCAAAACATTCCCTTTGTCTCCATGGACTTACCTATCTCTTTGTGCTCATAACCCTTTTCTAATAGCTTTATTTATTTGTTTCCCTTCGACGAGTCCCTTTTCTGTATGTCAACTTTACTTTCCAAAAGAGTGCACAGGTAAGAAGCGAAGAATAGAGGTGGCTAGCCAACACCTCATGTGAAAGCGACTCAGGGATTTTAGGGTATGTGAAACTCAGTTTTTGGTGAGTGAATATTGTGGTATGACAGGAGAAAAGAACTAGAAAAATCTCACAATATGTTAATAGAAGTGTTATTTCTAGAATGATGGCAGTTTGGTGGTAGACTGCCTTGGTCAAAATTTGTGAAGCTTTTTGGCTCATAAGGTAAGTGAGAATAGGGTAAATGTTGATTAAATTACATCAATCTAGCAGTTATCCTCTTTTAGCACTAAGGCTGGAAGGAAAACCATTCTGCCCCAGTAGAGTCAACAAAAAGTTCATAGAATATTATAGGCAAGGATAAAACTAGTAGCTCATAAAAAAGCAATACAATAATTCAGAATCCAGAATATTTCCTGCATGTACAGAGAATGGTAGTTTGGGTATATCCAGAGAAATTCAGAACACATATCTAACTCTACCTATCTACCACTGTAGTTTTCTCAGGGTTTATACCTCAGAACATGCTGCATCCCTTAAAACTAACTTGTATATGAAGAGAGTTGAAGAAAAATATTTTTCCCAATCAGAATACTAGGTTGGTGTGGGACAATTGCAAGAGGAAAACACATTTGTCAAGTTATAGAAATTTTTTTTTACTTTTTTTCTTTTCTTTACTGGAGATACTTCTCTTGTACTCACTGAGAGCAGTTGTCAATCTGACTCACAAAAAACTGCAATAGTTATGAGGCAATAATTAATTCAAGGGAGAGATGGAAAAACTTTTCTAATAGGAAATCACTGCTTATTTGCAATTAAGTAAAGAAACAACAGATAACATCAGTAGTTCTGCTTATAAGCAAAAACTGGCAGCTTCAGAGGTAGAAGGATGTGCTCAATGAACCCCAAATCTAAACTCATGAGGTATCCCTGCTACATATGTTCTCACTTCCACTGGTTGTATAATAGCACATTTGAGAGTGTGCCACTTTGTATAGAGATGCAATTTTTTCTTACTCTTTATTTTATAATTCTAATTTTTAAATGCATTGGATTTTGGATTTATCTGCTCCAGTTTTAAATAGATGGTGACCCAAAGATCATCTTAGAGATAAATGTATCTGGAATGAATTAGTAAAAACATTTATTACTTGTTTGCCATGTTTTGGTCATTATTCTAAGAACCAAGGAAAGAAAAACAATCAAGAAATCATTGCCACCAAGGATTTTATACTTTTTAATAATATGATACATAAAGTGGGATACAATTAGAGATAGGAAAGTGGTACGATAAAGTTGAGAAAGAATTGTGATTAGGGGAAGTGCCACCTATTATGTTTCAGTGTCACAAAGGCAGAATTCAATTTCCGGTATGCTGAGTTGGAGAGCAGGTAGTGTGGTTTGGAAATGGCTAACAAGTGCAATGATATTCTGATTCCAGTATGGGGAAAGTTCAGGTTGTTTAGACAATGTATTTCAGATAGTTTGAAGTTTTTGAAAATGTAAAGTTTCCTTTTTTTCTTTAATCCCATGTGGTAGAACAACTTTTGCAGAAAATCTTTGCATAGAGTAAGTAAGGGCTGGAGAAGTAATCACAAAGGTTAATTACATTATAAGTTTTATATAATGAACAGTTCTGGTGGATAACAAGCAAGTCTCAACCTTGGTTCCCAATTTCAAAGACTTTATATAGCCTTCTAGAGGTGAAGCAGGAAGAGAAGCAATACATATGCTCTCCCAGGTTAGTTATGACCTTGCACTTTGCAAATCCTTTTCTTTTTTAATTTCTTTCTTCAGTCATTTTTTTCTGACAACTTTGTAGCACTGAACATCAGTGAGTATCTCCCTTTTTTGTTGAAATCCTCTTCTTTTTTTATGACATCACATTATTATGGTCCTCTTCCTTTCTGACAGCTCTTTAGCAAATATGATTTTAAAATTGCTTTTAAAGGCACCAGAAGGAGATATGTCATGCATTCACTTCAAGTTCTTTCAAGGCTACTATCATGTTTAAATAAACTTTACTTAAATAGAATCCTGTCCTGTCCTCACTGGTCATTGTAATCTACCTAGTGTTTCCTTGTGTGTCTCTTCCTGTTTTTCTCTACCCCTCTTATTGTCCCCCTATTACTTTATCTCTGTGCT
Source organism: Bettongia penicillata ogilbyi (assembly GCA_023548195.1). Taxonomy (NCBI): domain Eukaryota; kingdom Metazoa; phylum Chordata; class Mammalia; order Diprotodontia; family Potoroidae; genus Bettongia; species Bettongia penicillata. Next base: position 865,195 of record JAJHZJ010000163.1, on the reverse strand, counting down.
TTGCTGCTTCTCTGTTTCTATCTCTCTTTTTCTTCTTCTTAATAACTCATTGATGCTCTCTGAGAACCTTAAGGTGAATAGTTCTTCTCAATACACCTTTTGGAAAACTCAATCCCATGTGCATTGACTTGGCTCTTCTATGTGTGATCCCAGCATCTGACATTCTATAGGATCTTTTTTGACCTGTACATAGGGGAAACTTGACAGAGTACACAATTTCCTTTCTGTCATACAGTTTCTTAGAGTAAAAGGAATTCTTAAAATAGAATTTCATTTGTTTGAGGGTTAGATAGAAGAGAATTTTTTTCCTAAATTTTTTCTGGGCTAATTTTTGTCTTTCATTCTTGATGATCATGTTGATTTCCAATTATTTTTGTGTTTCTGATAGCTACTGGGGATGATTTTAAAGGTGACCAACACATATACTATTACCTATGTTGAACTCCAAATGGGCATATTTGGAGTAAATATCCACATGATCTTTACCAGGTAGAAATTTGGGAAATCAATGTACCGGTATTGACCTAGCCCTTAAAATGAGGAAAACATCTTACTTGAGCCATACTGACATCTCCAGATAGAAGATTTATTGAATCATTTTTCTTCCTCTCATCTTCTAAAAGTGACCATCCTTAAAGTTTTAGTCCTTGGTCTTCTACTTTTCATTTCTTATATTCTCTCCCGCAGAGGAAAAGAAATAAAATTATAGCATTTTCTTTTACCAAGAGTGGAAATTCTATATAGAAATTATTGAAAATGGAATGCATATATAATATTGAAAGACTGCATGGGGTCTAAGGAGGCTTATTGCTTATTGACTATACAAAAGGAATTGAGGGCTAATCATACTTAGATCATGGGATTTGATAGGAAATGTGAAAAGAGGTGACAAAATTAAAGGTGAAAAGGTGAAAAGAGAATGGATTTGGGTTTGAGATGATAGAGCACTCCTCAGGTGCTCAGCCACATGACTCTCCCTCATAGGTATTCTATTTCACAACATAAAGGAGGTAGGAATTCCCTAATAAAAATATTTGTAAGTAGTCATCTATACATTTTAGACTTCCGTTGATTAGCAATTCACTAATTCCTGAGTCTCTGCTCATAAGGAGCTAACGATTAGATTCTCTCCTTACACTCAACTCAATAGTTCTAAAACAAACCTAATCATTCTTAATCTCAAAACAGAATTTTTTATCCCCATTATTACCATTATTATTCGACTACTTAGCACTGTAAATGTTGATGTCTTTAGGCCTCTGTTTCCTTTACTCCTTCCACCACTCATAGGTAGTTATGAAATGCCACCAGGCCTTTCTTCATTATGTCTTATAAATGCATTTCTTCCTTTTCAATCCCACTACCCCATTTAGAGCATTTACCCTTGTCTTCTCACAGTGGCCAAGTCACAAGTCTCCTGAATCAAATTTTTAACCTCTTCCTATCCATTTGTTGCGTCACTATTCAAATGTAATCTTTATCACATATAGATTTTATAATGTAAGTTCCTTGCTCAAAAAACTCCAATGGATCCTCATTACATAGTAAATAAAGTGTGAATTGCGTAAACACTGTTTCCCTTTATAGTTTTTTTCTGCTATCCCTGCTACTGCTGCTGCTGAACTACCATTTATATAGCACTTTAAGGTTAGCCAAGTGCTTTACAGGCATTATATTATTTTATCCAGACGTTTCTTTCTGAACTTGTAATGTTCCTTCCTTTGTTCTCACAATTCCTCCCTCCAAAAATTCCTTCTCTAATCTTTTTCATCTATCCAAATCCTGACTGTCATTCAAAATCTAATTAATATCATGACAACTTCCCTAACCACCCCAGCTCAAGTAGATCTTTCTTTCCTAAGAGTTCATTGTGATCATATGTGGTTCCTTTGCTTCACTTTGCCCTTGCTGCTCCTTTATTCACTTGATAATCTAGTGTCTGCACTATGAGCCAGGCTGCTGTCATTAAGAAATTGGCATTCTAGAACAGGGGGAAATTCTGGACTTGGAGAGACCTTGATTTAAATTACACTTCTGACAATTAATAGCAGTATGGCTTTGGGCAAGTCATTTAACTTCCTAAGACTGAATTCCCTTATCAGTGAAATGGAGGCACTATCTACATTATCTCATATTAAAGAATTGTTTCACTAAGAATGAATTAGCTAATGTATGCAAAGCATTTTGCCAAGAAAAGTGAAATGACTTTCCAAGGACACATAACTAGTCAGTGACAGCATAATGGTTTAATCCCAACTCTTTCTACTGCATCATGTTGCCCTCTCTCAACAAGGCAAAGGAAGAGGACTGCTTCTCATTTCCCTTACATGTATTCTGAATGTTGTTCTCTCCTGGTACAGTTCTTTATGTTGGATTGGTGTATAAGACTAGAATACAAAAGAAAGGAAGGACAAACAGACTACTACTCTCAATAACCTAACAACTGAAGGCCTTTCCAAGTCTTTAAAATATTTAAATGAAACAATGATGATTAAAAAGGGCCACTCTGACATCAATGAAATGATTCTGAACCTTTATACCAGCTGCCTGGAACTTGTTGGAGAAAGATTAGACGGTAAACATCAAACTTCCCTAATCAGCTTTGTAAAGATGTCTAGAACAAATTAATTTAACAAAAGCAACTCCTTTGACAGACATTATTTTTTATTATTATAATTATTACTGTTATTACATTATTATAAACCCCCAAAATGTGCAAGACATGGTGCTAGGCACTGATGATACTGATATGAAGGCCAGTTCTTTGAAGAAAGTCACAATATAATGGTTGCAAGTAAGGTATGTAGAAAAATAATTAAACCATGAATAGCTGGATAGGTACAAATAGGTGTGTTGGCAAAATTCTACCAAAAAATTGAAATAGGTGGGAAAGCTTTCAATAAGGAGGTGATAGATTGAAGCAGGGAAAACTTCATGGCATGGATTGTAACTGAGTTGAGTCATAAATGAAGATAGAAATTAGATTTTAGTAACAAGAGAAAAGTGGAGAAACCCATTGTCAGAATCTTATCTAGGATTTCATTACATACATACATACATATATAAATATACATATGCAAATTTATGTTTATATAAATAAAGCTATAGGTGTATATTTGTACATAAAGATGTAGGTGTATATTTATCCATAGCAACTGAAAAAATAAAGAAAGTCAATATCTCTATTCAATACTTTTCCATTTCTACAGTGATGATGACAAAATAGAGGAAGGTGGGGTCAAATCATAGTACTTGTAGAGCAATACAAACATTAATTTAATTATCATGGCTTTGTGTTCAATGACCTCTAAGTTAATACACTGGAGAAGATGAGTAACAAAATTACGTGTATATCCATCCATATGATCACTAGAAATGAGATGGTTCATGTATCAAGAATGAGAGATAATAAATGGGTAGTCTGTTATACTGATCCTCTTGAGATATAACAGGAAACATAGGAGGTCTTCCAATATGTTGGGTAGATATTCTATGGAAGATTTATGATGAGGAACAAAGCAGAATTGCATGATATTAAAAGACATGGTTAGGTTTCTGTCCATACAGGCAAAAGGAATGGCCACAGATCCATCTAAATATTGAAATTACACTGCTGAATCATACTGAGTTGCCAGTTCACATAGACACATACGTCTTTTCACATGTTCATCATCTTCTACTGTGATTTTTAAACCTGAAATCAGAACTTTAATTTTCAATAACACAGTCCAGAAACATATACATTGTTACTATTGGAAAAATATACATAAGTATTCTTTAGGGTACAGTTCCCTAGAATACATGGTTACAAAAGAAATAATGGAGACTGACTGTACTGCTGTGTGACACATTGGTTTATCTTAACATCATTTTTTTTAAAATTTATTTATTTAACTTTTTACATTCATTTTCACACAATTTTGGGTTCCAAATCTTCTCCCCTTTTATCCCCTACCCCCACCCCAATACACCGAGCACTCTAGTTTTCCCTATCACCAATCTGCCCTCTCTTCTATCATCCCTCCCTTCTCTTGTCCCCATCTTCTCTTTTGTCCTGTAGGGCCAGATGACTTTCTATTCCCCATTAACTGTATGACTTATTTCCTAGTAGCAACAACAATACTAAACAGTTATTCCTAAAACTTTGAGCTCCAAATTCTCTCCATCCCTCCCTCCCTCCCTACCCATTCCCTTGGGAAGGCAGGCAATTCAATATAGGCCATATCTGTGTAGTTTTGCAAATGACTTTGATAACAGTCATGTTGTGTAAGACTAACTGTATTTCCCTCCATCCTATCCTGCCACCCCTTGTTTCTATTCTGTCTTTTGATCCTGTCCCTCCCCGAGTGTTAACTTCAAATTTCTCCCTCCTCCCATTGCCCTCCCTTCCATCATCCCCCCCTTGCTTATCTCCTTCTCCCACACTTCCCTGTATTGTAAGATAGTTTTCATACCAAAATGAGTGTGCATTTTATTCCTTCCTTTAGTCGAATGTGATGAGGGTAAACTTCTTGTTTTTTTCTCAGCTCTCCTCTTTTTCCCTCCACTAAAAAGTTTCCTGCTTGCCTCATGAATGAGATATAATTTACCCCATTTCATTTCACCCTCTTTCCTCCCCCTATATTTCTCTCTCACAATTAACCTTAATTTCTTTGAAGATATGATCCCATCCTATTCAATTCATTCTGTGCTCTCTGTCTCTGTATGTGCACGCATGGGTGTATGTGTGTGTGCGTGCACGCGTGTACGTGTGTGTGTGTGTGATCCCACCAACTACCCAGATACTGAAAAGAATGCTTGAAAGTCCTCTGTTTCATTGAAAGACCATATTTTACCCTGAAGTATTATACTCAGTTTTTCTGGGTAGGTGATTCTTGGTTTGAGTCCTAGTTATTTTGACTTCTGGAATATCCTATTCCATGCCCTTTGACCCCTTAATGTAGAAGCTGCTAGATCTTGAGTTATCCTGATTGTATTTCCTCAATACTGGAATTGTTTCTTTCTAGCTGCCTGCAATATTTTCTCCTTGACCTGGGAATTCTGGAATTTGGTCACAATGTTCCTAGGAGTTTCTCTTTTTGGATCTCTTTCAGGCAATGATTGATGGATTCTTTCAATACTTATTTTGCCCTCTGGTTGTAGAATATCAGGGCAGTTTTCCTTGATCATTTCATGGAAGATGATGTCTAGGCTCTTTTTTTGATCATGACTTTCAGGTAGTCCCATAATTTTTAAATTGTCTCTCCTGGATCTATTTTCCAGGTCAGTTGTTTTTCCCATGAGATATTTCACATTCTCTTCCATGTTTTCATTCTTTTGGTTTTGTTTTGTGATTTCTTGGTTTCTCAGAAAGTCATTAGACTCCATCTGTTCCATTCTAATTTTGAGAGAACTATTCTCTTCAGTGAGCTTTTGAACCTCTTTTTCCATTTGACTAATTCTGCTTTTGAAAGCATTCTTCTCCGTATTGGCTTTTTGACCCTCTTTTGCCAATTGAGTGAGCCTATTTTTCAAGGTGTCATTTACTTCAGCATTTTTTTGGGTCTCCTTTAGCAAGGTATTGACCCGTTTTTCATGCTTTTCCTGCATCTCTCTCACTTCTCTTCCCAGTTTTTCCTCCACCTGTCTAACTTGATTTTCAAAATCCTTTTTGAGCTCTTCCAAGGCCTGAGCCCACCCGACATCCCCCTGGTATGTCTGGGGTACTGAGGTCCTGACCTCCACGTCTTTCCCTAATGGTAAGAATATTTCCTCGTCATCAGAATTGAAAGGCAGGAACATATGCACCCCCTCAAAGAAGCTCTCTATAGTCTTATTTTTCTTCCCTTTTCTGGGCATTTTCACAGCCAGTTACTTGACTTCTGAGATTCCTGTCCACCCCTGCCTAGATCTGCCCAGCTAGTGCATGGGGTCTGAGATTCAAATGGGCTTTTCGGGCAGGGGTGGCTGCTATTCAATGTGAGCTTAAGTTCTGGTGCTCAGGCTGGGGCAGGGCTGCCTCCCAGGCTAATTCCCTCAGGGGCTTTATGCAGAGACCTTCAGTGATGGAGCGGGTGGGGGCAGGGCCATCTCCCAGGCTCAGTTCCCTCAGGGGGTTTATGCAGAGACCTGAGCTTCTGCCTGCTGCTCTGGGAGTCCCGGCCACCGCTGCTGCTTGTGCCCCTGCCTCTGCCTCCATCGCTTCCTCCTGAGGGGGCCCAAGCCACGGAGACACCCCGCTCCCCTCTCAGACAGCCCAGATGTCTCTCTCACTGACCTGTGGTGTCTGTGGGCAGAGGGACCTTCCCGGCTGCTGGAGGTTCCATCCCTGAAGCCTGCTAGGATCAGCTCCTCTGGGGCCGCATGGCCAGGGCAGCGCAGGGGTGAGCTATGCTTTCCGGGGTGCGACGGACCCTGGGGACGGCTCTCCAGGGCTCTCTGGAATGGAAATCTTTTCCACTGTGTTTCTGCTTGCCTTGCAGTGATCCACAATTTGTGGGAAGTTCTTCTTGCAGGAAATATATGGGCTGTGGGTTCGGAGGTAGCATACGTGAGTCTTTCTACTCTGCCATCTTGGCTCCACCCTCCCCATCTTGGCTCCACCCTCCTATCTTAACATCTTAAAGATTTATGGCTTGTCCTAAAACTAGAATATTCACTTATTGATGGTTAAAAGATGGTGTTAAACTTATTTATGTTCCTCAGAGTGCCTTAACCCCATGTTATGCACATAGTAGATGTTTTAAAAAGTCAAAGAAAAAGAGGAATCTATTGAAAAAGCTAGAAAAAGAGCAAATTCATAATTTCCAAGTAAATACCAATTTAGAAATGCTGAAAAATAAAGGAGAGATTAATAAAATTGAAATTAATTAAACTACTGAACTAATAAACAAAACTGAGTTGGTTTTATCAAAAAGTGATAAAATTGATAAAATGTTGGTCAATTTGTCTGAAAAAAAGAAAGAAGAAAACAAAATTACCAACATCAAAATGTAAAGAGTGAACTCTCCTTCAACAAGGAGGAAATTAAAATAATAATTAGGAATTACAGTGCCCAAATGTATGCCCATGAATTTGACAATCTAAGTGAGATGGATGAGCACTAAAGATATATATATATATATATATATATATATATATATATAAATTGTCCAGATTAACAGAAGAGAAGTTGAATGCTTAAGTAACCCCATCTCAGAAAAATAAATTGAACAAGCCATCAATGAACTCCCAGGGTAAAAATCTCCAGGGCCACATGGATTTGCAAGTGAATTCTACCAAACACTTAAAGGACAATTAATTCCAATACCATATAGGCTATTTGGGAAAATTAGTAAAAGAGTCCTATCAAATTCTTTTCATGATATAAATACGGTTCTGATACCTAAATCACGAAGAGCCAAAACAGAAAAAGTAGATTATAGACTACTTTCTCTAATGAATATACATGCAAAAATTTTAAATAAGATATTAGCAAAAGGAATACATAAGTTTTGAGAATAATGAATTATGATTAGGCATGATTTTTGCCAGGAATGAAAGACTGGTTCACTATTAAGAAAATTATCAACATTATTGATCATATCAACAATAAAACTAACAGAAATAATATAATTATCTCAATAGATGCAGAAAAAGCTTTTGACAAAATACAACATACATTTCTATTGAAAACACTGGAGAGCAAAGGAATAAATAGAGGCTCCCATAAAATAATAAGCAGTATCTACCTAAAACTTTCAGCAAACATTTTATTAATGGGAATAAGCTAGATACATTTCCAATATGATCAGGGGTCAAACATGATGTCCATTATCACCAATGATACTCAATATGGTAGTACAAATGATAGCTTTAGCAATAAGGCAAGAAAAAGAAATTGAAGAGATTAGAATAGACAAACAAGAAACTAATTTATCACTCTTTGCATATGATTTGATGATATATTTAGAGAATCATAGAGAATCAAATAAAAAACTACTTGAAATAATAAACTCTGGAAAATTTTCAGGTTACAAAATAAACCCACGTAAATCATTTGCATTTCTATGTATTACTAACAAAGTCCAACAGCAATAGATAGAAAGAGAAATCCCATTGAAAGCTATGGTAGGCACTATAAAATATCTGTGAGTCTACCTGCCAAAACAAAACCAAAGGACTATTTGAACACAATTACAAGACATTATTCTCACAAATAAAGTCAGATTTAAATAAGTGGAAAAACAACAGTTGTTCATGGGTAATCTCACCTAATGTAATAAAAATGACAATCCTATCCAAATTAATTTGCTTATTCAGTGCCATATTAATCAAAGTACCAGATAATTTTTTCTAGAGCTAGAAAAAAGAACATCAAAATTCATCTGGAAGAACGCAAGGTCCAGAATATCAAGAGAACTAATGGAAAGAAATGCTAGGGATCTCAAACTGCATTATTAAGCAACAATTATCAAAACCACTTGGTACTGGCTAAAAAATAGAGGGGTAAACCTGTGGAATACGTTAGGTACCCAAGATACAGGAGTCAATGAATATAGCAATGTACTCTGATAAACCCATGGACACTAGCCTCTGGGATAAGAACTCTCTGTCAAAAATTACTAGGAAAACTGGATAACAGAGTATTTGAAACTAGGTATAGACACCATACACAAGAATAAAATCCAAATGGGTACATGTTTTAGTTATAAATCTTGATACTATAAACAAGTTAGGGGAGCAAGGAATAGCGCAATGGAAAAATTTTTGACTAAAAAATAGAGAGTATTATGAAGTGCTAAATGGATAATTTTGATTACACTAAATTAAAAAGTTTTTGGACAAACAAACCCAATGAACCAAGATTAGGAGGGAAGCAGAAAACTGGGAAGTAACTTTTGCAAGTAGGGTCTGTGATAAAGGTTACAATTTCTTTTTTCTTTTTTAATTCTAATTTAATTATTTATTTTTAGTTTTCAACATTCATTTCCACAAGATTTTGAGTTTCAAATATTCTCTCCATCTCTCCCTTTTGCCTACCTCAACACAGAAAGCTTTCTTGCTTCCTTTCCCCCATTCTAACCTCTCTTCTATCACATCCCTCACTTCTCTTATCCCCATTCCCTCTATTTTCTTGGAGGACAAGATATATATATCTGTACCCCATTGCCTGCATATCTTATTTCCCAGTTACATGTAAAAACAATTTTTAACATTCATTTTTAAAACTTTGAGTTCAACCTCTCTCTCTCCTTCCTTCCCCACCCATCCCCATTGAGAAGGCAAGCAATTTGACATTATACATGTGCAGTTATGCAAAAGACTTCCATAGAATTCATGCTGTGGAAGACTAACTATATTTCCCTCTAGCTTATCCTGCCCCCCCCCATTTTTGCTATTCTCTCTTTTGATTTTATCCTTCCTAAAAAGTATTTACTTCTAATTACACCATCTTCCCATTTGCCTTCCCTTCTATCATACCCTCACCCCCTCTTATTCCCTTCTCCCCTACTTTCCTGTAGTTTAAGATAGAGTTTCACAGCAAATTGAGTAGGCATATTATTCTCTTGCTAAGCCAAATGTGATGACAGAAATGTTCACTCTTTCATTCTCACCTCCTCCCTCCCCCCTCGTATTGATAAAGTTTTCTTGCTTCTTTTATGTGAGAGATAATTTTTTTCTGGGTGTATTGGTGTTTATTGTACTTGCCTAGGAGTCTATATACTTTGAATGAGTCAAGAGGTTGATATCTTTTATGTTTTTAATTGAATTATTTTATTTATTTTCAATGTCAACAATTACTTCTACATATCTTAGATTTTTTCCACTCCCTCCTCCTTATTCCCCATTTCTTCCCCACTCTGTCCCTGAAATTGTCTACAATCTTACATAGCTTCTACATGTACATTCATATTAAATGCATGTTACATAGAAGAATTAAAATGAATGAGGGAAATCGTAAAGCAAAACAAACATAACATAATAGAAAACAAAATGGTCTGTTTGTGTCTGCAATCCAATTCCATAATTCTTTCTCTGGATGTGAGGGTATTTTGCATTAGGAGTCCATTAGAAATTTTTTAAGTCCATGCATTTCAGTGAAGTACTAAGTCTACCAAAAAAATCCCTCCCACACTGTGGTTGTTGCTGTATTCAAACTTCTCCTGGTTGTGCTCCTTTCACTCAGCATAAGTTCATATAAGTCTTTCCAGGCTTCTCTGAAGTTTTTGTGTTCATCATTTCTCATAGATTGCATTCATATACCACAACTTGTTCAGTCATTCCCCAATTGATGGGCATCCCCTTAATTTCCAGTTTTAGTCACCACAAAGGCAGATGCTATAAATGTTATTATACGTGTAGGACACTTTCCCATTTCTATCATTTCTTTGGAATAGAGTGCCAGAAGAAATATTGCTAAGTTAAAGGGTATGCATATTTTTGTAATCCTTTGGTCATAGTTCCAACTTGCTCTCAAGAATAGTTGGATCAGGGAGGAGGAGCCAAGATGGCAGAGTAGAAAGACACACATATGCTAGCTCCGAAACTACAGCCTATAAAGTATCTGTAAAAAAGAGCTCCTAACAAATTCTGGAGTGGTGGAAGCCACAGAACAATGGAGTGGAGGAGATTTCTGTTCCAGAGAGACCTGAAAAATCGTCACCAAGGTCTGTCATGCATGGGACCAGAGCAGAGTTCAGCCCTGCCTTAGCTGCACAGCCCTGAGAAGAGGAGATCTGAGCAGGCTTCAGGGATGGAATCTCCGGCAGCTGCGAAGGTCACTCCACCCACAGGCACTACAGGTCAGTGAGAGAGACTTTTTGGTGGGCTGAGAGTGGAGTGGGGTGTCTCCATAACTAAGGCCCCTTCAGGAGGCAGCAGCAGAGGCAGCAGCAGACAGGGGCTCCCAAAGCAGACAGGAGCTCAGATCCATTGTTGAAGATCTCCACGTAAACCCCCTGAGGGAACAGAGTCTGGGTGGCAGCCCAGGCCCCTCCTGAGCAGCAGAACTTAATCTCTCACTGAATAGCAGCCCTGCCCCCATTGAAAGCCCTGAGGCAGGGGAGCAGCATTTGAATCTCACAGCCCAAGCTCTAGCTGGGCAGATATGGAGGCGAAGTGGGTGTAGAAAGAGTCTCAGAAGTCAAGTAACTGGCTGGGAAAATGCCTAGAAAAGGGGGGGAAAAAGACCATAGAAGGTTACTTTCTTGGTGAACAGATGTTTCCTCCTTTCCTTTCTGATGAGGAAGAACAGTGCTTACCATCAGGGAAAGACAGAAGTCAAGGACTCTGTATCCCAAACATCTATAATAAATATTCAATGGGCTCAGGCCATGGAAGAGCTCAAAAAGGATTTTGAAAATCAAGTAAGACAGGTGGAGGAAAAACTGGGAAGAGAAATGAGAGAGATACAAGAAAAACAGGAAAAATGGGTCAATACCTTGCTAAAGGAGACCCAAAAAAGTGCTGAAGAAAATAACACCTTGAAAAATAGGCTCACTCAATTGGCAAAAGAGGGTCAAAAAGCCAATATGGAGAAGAATGCTTTCAAAAACAGAATTAGCCAAATGGAAAAAGAGGTTCAAAAGCTCACTGAAGAAAATAGTTCTCTCAAAGTTAGAATGGAACAGATGGAGGCTAATGACTTTCTGAGAAACCAAGAAATCACAAAACAAAAACCAAAAGAATGAAAAAATGGAAGAGAATGTGAAATATCTCATTCGAAAAACAACTGACCTGGAAAATAGATCCAGGGGAAACAATTTAAAAATTATGGGACTACCTGAAAGCCATGATCAAAAAAAGAGCCTAGATGTCATCTTTCATGAAATTATCAAGGAAAACTGCCCTGATACTCTAGAACCAGAGGGCAAAATATGTATTCAAGGAATCCACCGATCACCGCCTGAAAGAGATTCAAAAAGAGAAACTCCTAGGAACATTGTGACCAAATTCCAGAATTCCCAGGTCAAGGAGAAAATACTGCATGCAGCTAAGAAGAGAAAATTCCAGTATTGAGGAAATACAATCAGGATAACTCAAAATCTAGCAGCTTCTACATTAAGGGATCGAAGGGTGTGGAATAGGATATTCCAGAAATCAAAGGAACTAGGACTCAAACCAAGAATCACCTACCCAGTAACACTGAGTATAATACTTCAGGGGAAAAACTGGTCTTTCAATGAAATAGAGGACTTTCAAGCATTCTTGACAGAAAGACCAGAGCTGGAAAGAAAGTTTCATTTTCAAACACAAGAATGAAGAGAAGCATGAAAAAGTAAACAGCAAAGAGAAGTCATAACGGACTTACTAAAGTTGTACTTTTTACATTCCTACATGAAAAGACTATATTTGTAACTCTTAGAACTTTTCAGTATCTGGGTAGTTGGTGGGATGTCACACACACACACACACAGAGACAGAGAGCACAGAGTAAATTGAATAGGGTGGGATCATATCTTAAAAAAGTGATGTTAAGTGATGAGAGAGAAATGTATTGGGAGGAGAGAGGGAGAAATGGAATAGGACAAATTATCTCTCATATAAGAGGCAGGCAGGAGACTTTTTAGTGGAGGGAAAAAGGAGGGGAGCTGAGAAAAAAAAAACATGAAGTTTACTCTCATCATATTTGACTAAAGGAAGGAATAAAATGCACACTCATTTTGGTATGAAAACCTTACAATACAGGAAAGTGGGGGAGACGGAGATAAGCAGGGTGGGGGGGATGATGGAAGGGAGGGCAGTGGAAGGAGGGAACAATTTAAAATCAACACTCTTGGGGAGGGACAGGATCAAAGAGAGAATAAAAGAAATGGGTGGCAGGATAGGATAGAGGTAAATATAGTTAGTCTTACACAACATGATTATTATCGAAGTCATTTGCAAAACTACACAGATATGGCCTATATTGAGTTGCCTGCCTTCCCAAGGGAATGGGTGGGGAGGGAGGAATGGGAGAAGTTGGAACTGAAAGTTTTAGAACAACCGTTGAGTATTGTTCTTGCTACTAGAAAATAAGAAATACAGGTAATGAGGAATAGAAAGTTATCTGGCCCTACAGGAGAAAAGAGAAGTGTATTGGTGTGTGGGGAGGGCACAAATGGGGAGAGAATTTGGAACCTAAAATTTTGTGAAAATGAAAGTAAAAAGCTAAATAAATAAATTTATTAATAAAAAAAGAAAAAAAAAAGAATGGTTGCATCAGTTCACAGCTCCACCAACAATGAATCAATGTTCCAACTCTTCCAATCTTCTCCAACTTTTATCATCTTCCTTTTTTTTTTTTTGTTAGCAAATCTTATAGGTGTGATGTGGTATCTTAGAGTTTTTTATTTGCTTCATGAGAAATCATTTGCTCCATACTATTTTCCCTTTTTCCTTACAATATATTCCTCTCACATCCCTTAATTTTATTCTTTAGATAGCATCCCTTCTTATTCAACTCATCCTGTGCCCTGTCTCTATACATATATAGTACCTCCAACTACCCTAGTGCTAAGAAAAGTCTCCAGATTTAGAAATATTATCTTTCCATTGTATTCCATCTTTAAGAAAGTAAACAATTCAGCTTTAGTGAGTCCCTTATGCTTTCTATTTCCTGTTTACCTTTTCATATTTTTCTTGATTCTTGTATTTGAAAATCAACTTTTCTACTCATCTCTCATCTTTTCCTCAAGAATGCATGAAAGTTTTCTATTTCATTGAATGACTATTTTTACCCTGAAGTATGATACTCAGTTTTGTTTGGTTGGTGATTCTTGGCTTTAATCTTAATTTCTTTGACTTCTAGAATATCATATTCTAATCTCTTCAATTCCTTAATGTACAAGTGGCTAGATCTTGTTTTTATCCTGATTATATTTCCACAATACTGGAATTGTTTCTTTCTGGCTGCTTGCAATATTGTTTCCTTGACTTGAAGGCTCTGAAATTTGGCTACAATATTCGTAGAAGTTTTCCTTTTGGAATTTCTTTCAGGATGCAATCAGTGCATTCTTTCAATATGTATTTTACCTTCTGGTTCTAGAATATCGGGGCAATTTTCCTTGATAATTTCTTAAAATGTGATGTCTAGTCTGTTTTTTTGATCATAGCTTTCAGAAAGTCTCATAATTTTTAAATTTTCTCTCCTGAATCAATTTTTCAACTCATTTGTTTATCTAATGATATATTTTCACATTGTGTGCTATTTTCTTTTCATTCCTTTGGTTTTATTTTAAAATTTGTTAATTTTTCATAAAATCATTAGATCCCATTTGCTCCATTCTAATCTTTAAGGAATTATTTTGTTCAGTGAGCTTTTGAACCCAGTTTTTCCATCTGGCCAATTATGCTTTTTAGGGTATTCTTCTCTTCATTGATTTTTGGATCTCTTTTGTCATTTCGGTTAGTTTATTTTTTACATTTTTATTTTCTTCAGCATTTTTGAGGTGTCTCCTTTACCAAGCAGTTGATTTGTTTTTCATGATTTTCTTGTATCACTCTCATTTTTCTTCCCAACTTTTGCTCTACTTCTCTTACTTGATTTTCAAAATACTTTTTCATCTCTTCCATAGCCTGAGACCAATTCATATTTTTATTGAAGCCTTCGGATGGAGAAGCTTTGACATCTGTCTTCTACATTTTGGTTTTCCTTGTCACAAAAGTAAGATTTTATAGTCTGATTCTTTTTTTGGTTTTTGCTCATTTCTCCAGTCATTTACTTAACTTTTGAGTTTGTTGTCAAGATAAATCTCTGCTTTCAGGGGGAGTTTGAAGTTGTACTGTCAGCTGCTCCATCCCCCCACAACCTGTGGGCCTGGAGCTCCAGAAACAGTAGCCATTCTGCCTCTGCTGCTGCTGTGGCTGTAGTGGGTTCTTCCTCCCCTTTCTCCGTCTGCAGCTCTGGGGCTGGAGCAAGACCACTCCAGTCACCCACACTGGTCTAACTGAAGTTCCAATTTATCCTCTGCTTTTTGGGTTCCTGAAGTCTGGAACCTGTCACAGGTACAATAGGTTCATTCTTCCTAAGGCCTGTTCAAGTTCTGTCTGTGGCAGTGTGGCCCACACTGGACTGCTCCCTGCCTCCTGCATGGTGCAATAGATACTTCCTGTCGAGCTTCCAGGTTGTCTTAGGCTGGAGATTTGCTTCACTCAGTCATTCTGTGGGTTCTGCAGCTCTAGAATTTGTTTAGTCATTTTTAGAGGTGTTGGGATGGGCTTGCAGGCAACACTCTGGAAAGTGCATGCTGTTACTTGTCCACCTTGGCAATGCCCTTAAAGGCCTCATTTCTAAGATATATAGAGAACTGAGTCAAAAGTACAAGGATACAAGTCATTCCCCAGTTGATAAATGGTCAAAGGATGTGAACAAACAGTTTTCAGAGCAAGAAATTAAAGCTGTCTATAATCATATGAAAAAATGCTCTAAATCACTATTGATTAGGGAGATGCAAATCAAAACAACTCTTACTACATCACACCTCTCAGATTGGCTAACATGACAGGACAGGTAGATGATAAATGTTGGAGAAGATGTGGCAGAGTTGGAACACTAACTTATTGTTGGTGGAGCTGTGAGGTGATCCAACCATTCTGGAGGGCAATTTAAACCATCCCCAAAGGTCTACAAATATAGGCATACCCTTCAATCCAGCAATATCACTTCTAGGACCATATCCTAAAGAGATCATAAAAATGGGAAAGGGTCACACATGTACAAAATATTTATAGCAGCTCTCTTTGTGGTGGCCAAGAACTGGAAGTCGAAGCGATGCACATCAAATGGGAAATGGCTGAACAAGTTGTGGTATATGAATACTATTGTGCTATAAGAAATGATGAACAGGAAGACTTCAGAGAGGCCTGGAATACTTATATGAACCTATGCTTAGTGAAAGGAGCAGGACCAGGAGAACTTTGTACACAGCAACAATCACATTGTGTGAGGAATTTTTCTATTAAACTTAGTCCTTCACAGCAATGTAAGGACCTAAAAAATTCCCAATGAACTCTTGAAGCAAAATGCCTTCCATTTCCAGAAAAAAACTATGGAATTGAATCACAGAATGAAGCAGACTATTTTCTCTTTTGTTATATTTTGTTTTGTTTTTATGGTTTCTCTCATTCATTTTAATTCTTCTAAGCAACATGACTAAGATGCAAATGTATTTATTAAGATAAATCTAAACTATATGGAAGTGATTGTAGAAAACTTGAAAACAAATAAATTAATTTAATAAAAACAATTTTGTATTGCCTGAGTTCTGATCTTTGAATTTTGCATCTGCTAAGTCATGTATAGTCTTAATTGTCGCTCCCTGGTATTTGAATTGTTTTTTTCTGGCCCCTTGCAGTGTTTTTCCTTATTCTGATAGTTACGAAATTTGGCTATAATGTTGCTTCAAGTTTTTATTTTGGAATCTCCTGAAGTGATCACTGGACTCCTTCAATACCTATTTTTCCCTCTTTTTAGAGGATGTCAGGGGCAATTTCCTTGATGATTTCCTGAAATATGCTCTCCAGGTCCTCCTTTTGATTATGTCTTACAGGAAGTACAGTGATTCTGACACTGTCACTTCTCTATCTATTTTTTAGGTCAGTTGTTTTTCCCCTGAGGTAGTTTACATTTTTTTCTATCTTTTTAAATTCTTTTGAATTTGTTTGATTGATTCTTGATGTGTCATGGAGCCATTAGCTTCCACTTGTCCAATTCTACCTTTTAAAGAGTAGTTTTCCTCAATTCTGTTTTATACTTTCTTTTTTATTTGGTGAATTTTAAAGGAGTTGTTTATTTCAGTGGATTTTTGTATCTCCTTTTCCATTTGGCCAGTTCTACTTTGTAAGCAGTTGTTTTTTGTTTTTTTTTTCAAGCTGTTGACTCTTTTTTCATAGTTCTCTTGCATCACTCACATTTCTTTCCGCCTTTTTTGTTTTCTACCTCTCACATAATTTTCAAGTCCCTTTTTGAACTCTTCCATGAATTCTTTCTGGACTTGAGATCACTTATCATTTTTTTTTTTTTTGTGGGGAGGGTTGCCATAGTTGTTTTGACATTGTTGTTTTCTTCTGAGTTTGTGTCTTGATCTTCCCTGTCACCATAATAATGTCTATTGTCTGATTTTGGGTTGTTTGCTCTTTTTTTTAACATTTTCCCTTTCTTTTAAATTTGATTTTTGTCCCTCTGGAGTGGAAGGGGCAGTGTTTCAGGATTCTTGTCCTAGGGACCACAGACACTGACTATTTACCTGAAGCTTCAGGGATCTTGCCCAGAGGCTGGCAGGGGACCCTCTTGTCTGGTGTTGTACTGAGAATGTAGAGTGGTTAGTGGCTAGGGTTGCTGGAAGCCATAAGGATCTGGCAGCTTACATGGTGCTCTATCAGGGTCCTAGTGCTAGTATCTTGGGTGTGCTGAGTTTGGGGGAGTGTTGCTCTGTTTCCCTGGGGATACTCTGAAGCATTTGATGGTCTGGTCACTGGTTGCTTCCTGTTTGTCCAGGGCTATACTGAATCACATGGTGGTTCTCAAAGCTGCAGTCAGTTCCCCTGACTATGCTGAAGCACTTGTGGGATCCTGGTGCTGGCATTTGCCTGCCACATCACACTTGGTCTCAGGGACTTCCACTGGTTTGCTGAGATGAGACTTGCTGCTGGCTTGCTGGGATGCTTCCTGTCCTGAACCATACTCCCCTTTTGCCTGAGTGAAGTAGACTTTTTATTTCCTCTTCCAAGTTTCTTGGACTCAAAGATTGCTTCATCCTTTCTTTTTTCTGGTTCTGCTATTCCAGGATTTGTTTGGGGGTACTATTTATGGTTGTTAAAAGATGAATATGGAAAAGTTATGGTGATTTACTTCTTATTGTGTCATCTTGGCTCCTGGATTTCCCTCTTTTATAATCTTCACTCTCTCCCACCCCCTGAATTTTCTACTTTCTTTCTTATCTTGGCTACATTGATTTTATATGCAATAGAAATTTTTAACTTTAATATAACCAAAATTATACATTTTATACCTCACAATTCTCCCTATCTTTTGTTTATACATACATTGTTCTCCTACCCATACGTCTAGTAGATAATATTCCATGTTCTAATTTTGTTAAGATATCTCCCTTTATATTTAGGTTGTGTATCCATTTTTTTTTCCTTGACGATGATATTCCTCTATGCCCAGTTTCTGCCACACTTCTTTCCAGCTTTCCCAAGTGTTTTTAATCAGATAATGATTTTTATCCCCAAAACTTAAATCTTTACATTTGTCAAACATAATGTTACTATAATTATTTAGTGCTGTGAATTGTATGTCAATACTGTTCCATTGATCTACACTTCTGTTTCATAGCCAGTACAGAAAGCTCTGGTATATGGTTTATATACTTTAAGTTCTGTTACTGCTAAACCTCCATCTATTTCTTTAAAAAAAAATAGTTTCTTTGAATTACTTGGAGGCAAATCTCAGCTCACTCCTTTGCTCTAGAACCAAAACTTAGGACTCTACTCTCCTGCAAGTGTCCACAGCCAGCAGGGTATCTGCCTTTTTGTTACCACACTGACCAGTTGTGTACTAGCTTCTTCTACCCACAGCCACAGCCCAAGACCACATCTGGACATCATAGCTGGACCTACCATCTGGAGGCAACGAAGGGTCCTTCAATCTTTCCATACTCAGCTCCAAATCCCCATATTGTCCACAAGGTTGTACTAAGTCATCTTCTCAGAATGCTCCTCACACTTCATTTTTAAAGGAATCATTGTTGAACTTGTTTTCAAGCTTTTTTTTTTCTTAGGCATTATTTGTAGATCATTTGGTGTAATCTTGCTCTGGCCTTATGTCTTTATTTTCCTTGTCACCATAATAGCTTTTTGTGATGAGATTGTTTCTATGTTTATTAATTCTTCTTGATCTTCTTTCTGAACTATTTTCTTAGTGAGTTTATGAATCTCCTTTTCCATTTGGCTAATTCTGCCTTTTAAAGAATTCTTCTCCTGATTGGCTTTTTAGAACTCTTTTGCCAATTCATTTAGCCTAGCTTTAAAGGTATCATTTTGTCTCCTTTAGCAAGCTGTTGACTTGCTTTTCATGATTTTCTTGCATCACTCCCGTTTCTTTTCCCAATTTTTCCTCCACCTCTCTTACTTAATTTTCAAAATTCTTTTTGAACTCTTCCATGGTCTGAGACCATTGCATATTTATTTTAGAAGTTCTGAATGCAGAAGCCTTAACTCTTAGGTCTTCCTCTGATGATACACATTGTTCTTCCTTATCTGAAAGAATGGAAGAAAATACCTGTTCACCAAGAAAGTAGCTTTCTATAGTCTTATTTTTTCCCTTTTTTTGTAATTTTCCCCACCAGTTACTTGACTTCTGAGTCCTTTGTCAAGAGTACAGTATACTCTGGGGACCTGTAAGTTCTTAGTTCCTCCAAGGTTGCACAGTCAAGGGAAATGAATTTACTGCTCTCCCTGCCTGCACTGTGGTCTGGGCACCACCAGAGGTACTCTGTTGTGTTCAGGATATGCCAGCAGGGTTCCTGCTCTAAAACCATCCCCAGCTCCACCACCAGCACTCTTCTGCAACCCTGGAGATCCAGATCAGTGACTCAATTCCCCCACGGTCTTTAAGCAAAGACTTCCAAAAACGGACACTGCCATTGCAGTGGCTGCTGCTAGTGGGTCCAGATCACGTTCCCTTCTCATTCAGGAGAAAGAGCTTTCTCACTGATCTTTGAAGCTGTCTTTGGCCTTTGTTGGTTGAGCAATCTGGGAACTGCTGCTGCGAGTGGCACACTGAAGACTGTTCCAGTCCTGTCCCTGTGCTCTGCTCTAAGTTTGGTGCCACAGACCTTTCCTGTCAGCCTTCCAGGTTATCTTGGGCTGGAAATCTCTTTCACTTTGTCATTTTGTGGCTTCTACTGCTCCAGAATTTGTTTAGAGTGATTTATTACAGGTATTTGTTGGACTGTTCAGGGAGAGCTCTTAGAGATCCTCCTTCCACTTCACCATCTTGATTCCACTCCTTGATCTTTTTTTTTTTTTTCCAAATTGAGACTATTCCCAGCACTGTGTAATTCTAAAATGGATGTCTATGCCTAATTTCAGGCTGTTTTGCAATCTCCTGAGTTATGCTGTTTTTCTTTATATTAAGTTCCCTGTTTTTCAAGAATCTCAAGGGAGATCTTGCAGATTTCCCTACATACAAAGTTCATCTTATCCTGATTTCTGTGCTACTAGTCTGAGCTTTCCAGGCTTTTGTTTCAAGTTTAGATCTGAGCAGCACAACTGTGGTCTTGCATCTTGTTGGAGCTCCAATATATTACTGCTGGCTTCAGCCTCAGTCAGCTACTTAGAAAGTTGTAAAGATTCAAAATGGTAGAACTTCTGTATCCTCCTTGTTTTGAGCTCTGTATCCTGATTATTTCTCTGTAGGCTTCCAAACAATCTAGTTTCTGGATCTAAAGTCTCTTCTCTCACATATTCATGATCATAATCAAGGCTACCATCACCTTCTGCCTATACTTTGCAACTGCTTGTTGTTTTATCTCCCTTTCTCAAGTTTCTCCTTAATCTAAGCTACCTCTAAGCTCCCAAAATGACATGTTTTAAGTGCAAGATTGACTATATCATTCCCCTTTTCAAAAAAATTCAGTGGCTCCCTATTACATCAAGAATATAAAATAAAGAAAAACTTTCTTTGACTTCACTGTCTTTCATAATCTCATCACTGCCTATCTATATTGAACACAGGGACCATGCTTTTCTCCCCAACTCTCCTCCAACCTTGACCTTCCTATATCCAATATAGTACCTAGCATGTGGTAAATGCTTAATAAATTGTTGACTATCTAATTGGAATCATTCTTTTTCTCTTAGTGCCTAGCATGATGATTGCTGAATACAACCCCCCATACATATTTTTAGACAGTCATCATGTGTTTCTGTGGCCATGAAACCCATTCCTTTATATGCAATCTATTGATGTCTTTTCTACATTTAAGCATAAAGATATTTTGTAGGATTGAATTAAATTTTATATTCAATGTAAAGCATCATGTGAAGTTCCTGGCAGAGATGCCAACTCTCTTTTAATATCTCTTCCCTCAGTGCCTCTTTCTCAAATGGAATTGATGGTGTGACTTCTGAGTCTGATTCACTATTACAATGTTTAAGAATTTTAAGTACTTCAGGAATGAAGATAGATCTTGTACTGAACTGTACTCCATACCAAATGCGCTCGGGAAAGGTTTTGTATAGAAATATGATAGTGAATGTAGAAATAAAAATTTACTGACTGGAAACATTCAAAGCCTGGCCTAAAGTACTATATGGAACTCTCTTCCCAGCCAATTATATAATTTGGGGATAAAATAGGAGTGGGTGACACTAAGGGAAAAAAGTCATGTGAACGCATCCTGAGCTTGTTACTACTGTTCTGCTGTGTGATATACCTGCCTTTTTTCAGGCATATACCATTGTTTTTCTAGCTCTTTGTACCTGAATATGTTCTAATTTTGTCATTTAGCTGCTTTTTGATGATCCTTTATTTCAATGGAATAAGAATCACCTTCCATAATATTAAACACATTCCCTCTACACCTTTTTAAACATAAGTGTTGGTGGTCAAAATTATTCATCACTCTGTGGACAAAAATTTAAGAAAGCCTTTTGGAATTTAGGTAAGTTAGTCATCAGAAACTCACACTCCTACTTTGAAATTGTCTGATAACATCATTTAAGTATTAGACAGTAATAGAAACCAGAATTTATAAAGCAATTTAAAGTCTGCAAAATGTATTGCAAAAATGATCTTATTTTATCCTCATAACATAGGTGTTATTATTATCCTCATTTTACAGGTGTGAAAACTGAGGTCGATTGGGGTTAAGTATATTGCCCAGGGACACACAGCTAGGGTAAATATCTGCTAGAGAATTTGAACTCAAGTCTTTCTGACTCCAGGTGCAATTCTCCTTCTGCTGGGTAGCAACTTCTAAAATAGATACATAGAAAAGCAATAACTCTGAAATTTCATCTTTCATTAACCAGCATTATCTCTCAATAAATACATCTTGGAGTTCTCAGATAAAAAAAATTAAAGCTTTCTTTATAGTCCTATGAAAAATGCTCTAAATCTCTAATTTTAAAGCAGCTCTAAGGTACCACCTTACATCTATCAGATTGGCTAATATGATAAAAAACAGAAATGATAAATGTTGGAGAAGATGTGGGAAAACTGAATCACTAATGCATGGTTGGTGGAGTTAAAAACTAATCCAACCACTCTGGAGAGCAAAACCTGTGCATACCCTTTGATGCAACAATGCTACTATTAGGTCTGTATTTCAACAATATCAAAAAAGGGAAAAGGCCCACATGTATGAAAATACTTATAATGGCTATTTTTATGGTGGCAAAGAATTGAAAATTGAAGGGAAGTCCATCAATTTTGGAATGGCTGAACAAATTATCTTATATGAATGTAATAGAATGCTATTGTGTTATAAAAAATGATGAACCAGTGGATTTAAGAAAAACCTGGAAAGACCTATATGAACTGGAGATGAGTGAAGTGAGCAGGACCAGGAGAACATTGCACACAATAATAACATCATGCAATGATCAATTATGATAGATATAACACAATGATCCAAGGTAATTCCAAAAGACTAATGATGGAAAATACTATCCACATCCAGAGAAAGAAATATGGAGTCTGAATGCAGATCAGAGCATACTATTTTCATACTATTGTTTTGTTTTTTTTTTTTCTTTCTCATGATTTTCGCCTTTTCTTCTGGTTCTTCTTTCACAACATGACTAAGGGGGGAATATGTTTAAAATGATTTTATATGTATAATCTATATCACATTGTTTTTCATCTTAGGAAGAGGAAGGGAGAGGGAAAAAAGGAGAGGTAAGGAGGGAGAAAAAAATGTGGAATTCAAAATCTTATGAAAGTGAATGCTGAAAATTATATGTAATTGGAAAAATAACACTAGGGGAAAAACAAGTACATCTGCATGATGACATTATTAATAAAAGCTTTCTTAATTCTAAAATCTTGGGACATCATTATCTTTTTGGAACCTTCTGAATAGAAGTGAACTGAACTTCTCTACCATGTAGCCAATTGGATAATTGTGAAAGCCAGAGAAAGAATAACAATTGTAGTTGTATTTCCCAAATCCCTTGAAGCACCGGGTATTAATGAGATATGTCTTAGAATGAAATAAATTCCACATTTTTTCCAATAGGAGCTTGTAGTATATAATTATAAAGAGGAATATGAACTCAATGATTTCAAGATAATATAAAAAGACCCATAGCAAAGTCAATAGAGTACTGAATCTAGATACAAGAACACTTCAGTTCAAATCTCCCCTCTTATCCTTATCTCTTTGGCCATTGAACATTAGAGAAAAGGCAGTCCAGGCCTCTGGAGTGGTATTTCTAAACTAGACTTCATTGTATAGATTTGTCTTTGTGGTCATTAAGGTGAGCAAGAGAATCAATTGAGATAGCTATATGATAGAATAATGTTTCTTTAAAAAGTTTGATTACATGGATAGTTTTCCTTTCCTGTCTCTTTTCCCTTTTGTTATATGTGTTATTTGAGAAAAAGTCTTGTATGCTGGACTATGTTGTGTTCTACTGTGAGTCTTAAGGTACAGTGACATATGGTCATTCCATAGCTACATCCTTTAAAAGTAACTTATAGGCCACTATCTGTTCTTTCAGGAAGGTCTGTGACAGATGCAGAAGGCATAACAAGATTATCTTTATCTACTTTTCTTGAAAAATTAAATGCATTAACACGTGCATTTCTCCCTAAGTGCTACTAATGTAGAAAAACTTTTGATTATTATTGTTTTTGGGGGAGGAATGAAAATTACTGTTAGAAAGGGGAACATGGTAAAGCAGGAAAACCATGTATTAAGAATCAAATTATAGAAGGATTTTGCTTTTTTCAGAACAAAACAGACCCAAAGTGATATCTAAAGTGTGAGAAAGAAGAAATACTAATAGATGACTGGTTAGTTCCTCTTCAATAATTCATTTGAAAATCAGTAGAAGAACAAAGTTGAAAAAAATCTGAAAATATCATAAAGGAGTACTATTGAATGACTTTCTCCCAGTGACACAAGGTCATGAGACACACTATCTGGGGAACCCACAAAAACCAGAACATCAGTCTCTAATTTTAGCCACTCGATCATTCACCTTTTCCCTCTAGTTATGCTTCCCACCCTTTGGGAAATAAAAAAGCCCTATACCTAAACAAATCCAATTGCCTGTTACCATAACCTTATCTTTTAAAAGGCATTAGCTTACTACCAAGTGGCAGTGGGTGTGAATTATTCAATGCCTATATCCATTCTAACTTTAAGGTTTCTTTTTTTTTAAACTAGGTATCAGGACCATTAATAATTGATAAAGTATTTGTAAACCCTTAGAAAATGAACAGTCAAGGGACACATTAATAAAACATTTGTAAAAATCTCAGTCTGTGGCCTGATTCTCTCCATGCCCTCCTTGAGCAGAGTAAAAGGGACTGGCCCAGACATACTGTGGGAAACTTTGCACATCACATGTAACAAGGTGAACCAGAGGGTACTGACTTTCAGTGTGAATTTAAGCCATCTTTTTACACAATTCACACTTCTCATAGTTGTGAAAAGCTCAAAGCAATTCCCTAAGTAAAGGAAGAAAGTCCTTGGCCTTAACTTTTTCTGCTAGGTCACTAAATAAAAATTAAAAAGGGACCTTTTGACACTTCCATCTGAAAAGCAAAACAATCAAGTTCCTTGGGGAATCTGATGAGTTAGGCTTTTGGGAAAGGCCAGTGGAAATTTTCACCTTGAGGTCATTATTCAAATCCAGCTCCAGCTAAAGGGGAATCATCAGGTCAACAGCATACCACCACACTGAGGAAAATAAGAGGCTGGGCTACTTTTCCTCTTCTTGGATTTTGCAACACAAAAGAAAAATGTGTATTTTACTGATATAGCAACTTTCCCCCCTTTATTTGCTATAAAGACCATTCAAAGAGTCATCAATAAATTAAGTGCCCTCAGGCATGCATAATCATTGTAGTCTGTACTTCTATAACTGCTAAAGATCAGCAATAAGGAATCAGAAGATTATAGATTTTAGAACCAGACTAGACATTAGAGATCAGCTAGTCCAATTAGATGCACTAGGAGACTTAGACCCACAGAAATTAAGTGACTTTTCCATGGTCACAGATTAAATGTCCAGGGGAAACCACAAGTTAATGAACAAAAACAATTGCCAGGAGGCTTTAGGTGAAATATTAAAAAG
Source organism: Bettongia penicillata ogilbyi (assembly GCA_023548195.1). Lineage (NCBI taxonomy): Eukaryota > Metazoa > Chordata > Mammalia > Diprotodontia > Potoroidae > Bettongia > Bettongia penicillata. Next base: position 839,938 of record JAJHZJ010000163.1, on the reverse strand, counting down.
AGAAGACAAGTCACCTGAAGTGTAGGTTGAAAAAGCAGCCATAATGTAGGCAAAGATTGTGGTTTGTCCTTTGTTCTCAGAGAGGACCATGACATAAACATCCCAATTTCCTGGGATACTTTTTGGTGGAATTTTAGTGACAGGATAGGTGGGGAAGAGGAGAGAGAACAGATGAAAAAAGGAATGAATAAAAATGAGTACTTACTATTCAAAGCACTATATTAACTTCTGGGGATACAAGTAGAAAAGCACCTTAATCCCTGCTTTCAAAGCAATCGCATTCTAACAAAGGAAGACAAAGTCTCAGCTGTAAATCAGAAGAAAAGATCCTGTGGTTGGAAGAATATAGCAGCACAGCAAATTATTCATTTTTTTTTTCTTGCATCATTCTCATTTCTCTCCCCAATTTTTCTCTACTTCTCTTATTTCATTTTCCAAATCCTTTTTGAGCTCTTCCATGACCTGCAACCAATTCATATTTTTCTTGGAGGCTTTTAATGTGGAACTTTTGACTTTGTTGCTTTCTTCGGGTTGTATGTTATGAGGTTTTTGTTTTATGCTGTTACTCATCTTTCCAGCTAAATATTTGACTTGCAAACTCTTTGTCAAGGTAGGACTCTGCCTCCAATGGGAGTGGGGTGGGTGCGGGTGTACTGTCCAGGCTTTAGGGGTTTTATATCAGTCACTCAATCCCCTACCTTCTGTGAGCCCAGAGCTCTGGAAACAGCCACTCCTGCTGCTGTTGCTACTGTTGCTTTCACCTCTGCTATAGCCACCTGCTACCACCCCCACAGTTGGACTGATGCAGAACTGGCCAGACCATGCGTTCCTCTTTAACCCAGGTCCCACAGAGTTTTCCCACTGACCTTCTATGTTGTCTTTATTGTTTTCAGGTTGAGAAATCTGGAAACTGCCTCAGACACCAGTGATTCAGTCCTCTGAGGCCTGCTCTAGGACCTCTCTGTAGGTGAGACCTACACCCAACTGTCCTCTTCTCCTTGCCTTGTGCCATATACCCTTCCTGTGGAATTTCCAGGTTGTCTTGGCCTGGAGATTTTTTTCACTATTTCATTTTGTGAGCTCTACAGCTTTAGAATTTGTTTAGAGTCATTTTTACAGGTATTTGGATGGCTTTGTGGGAGAGCTCAAACAAGTCCCTGCTTTTATTTTGCCATCTTGGCTGCACCCCCAGGTTGTTAATTTTAATGTTATTTTCAGTGAATAAGCTATATCTATCTCTGATCTGGGCTATTTGATGATATGTGATGAGAGCTTTCTTTTCTAGTAACTGTAACTGCTAAGGAGAAAGGGACAATAGGATCTGCAGAAGCAGTTGATAGGTCACATCAACACGAGGGTGGCTTCTCTAGATTAAACCTTTAGGGGCTAGGCTTGAATCAGGCTTGCTTGTCTTAGGGATAATTCTATCCCTAGGGTACTTGGTGGGAGTTGACCTTTAGTTGGTGTCATCTTCATTATTGTGAACCAGCACTCACTGAAGGCAGGTTGATAAAATGCAAATATAGGTCTAAACATCAGGAGGCCTTCTTTATCTTGGTTATGACTTCCATTAGCTAGGTGATTATGGGTAAGTAACTACATCTCTGTGAGCTTCATATTGTTCACTTAATGACTATACTGATTCATGAAATACCCAGTTCATAGTTATTTCAAAATTTGAAAATTTTTAACTCCTATAAATGTGAGATAATATTGCTCTTACTGTGAATATGGCACTAGGTAAGGCACCAAGGATATAAAAAAACAGGAGGACCATGACTTCAAGGGATTTTATAATTTTTCCAGTAGAAATCTGGCACCATTTGGATTGAAATTTGCATCATAAATGACATTTTTAGATGATAGTTGTAAAGGGGGGAGCAGCATCTTCACTGCTGTCAGAAAAACAGGTCACAAGTCTGATGCAGCAACTTTGAATCCTTGTTAAGTGAAAATCCCAAGGTTGTTTCCATAAGGAAAAGATACGTTGGAAATTGAATGGAGTTTATATGAATTTTTGACTGAATTGAAAAAGTGGCAGATGATGTATACATAGGAGGAACATTTTAAAAAGGCAAATCTAATTAATACCTAAAAGATTCTCAGGCTAACCTATTTATATATGAATCATAAATAATTGACTTGCCCAGAGTCATACAGTTAGAGCCTGAGGCTGGATCTGAGTTCAGATCTTCCTGACTCTAAAATCAAGGTTCTCATTGTACTGGAAGCATAAAAGTAAAGTTAGTGTCTTTTTTTCATCTTTTTGTTCATAGTGCCCAGCAAAGAACTTTTGCATGCAGGAGGAAAAAAAATGAATCTTTGTTCACTTGTTTAATTCGATAAAGAATAATTCAGAATGAAATATGTGAAATATCAAAGAAAACCTACAACCTAGCATTGATAATCTCCTAATAAGAGAACTTAGAGGAAGGATTAATATGGACTTATAATGTTGCAAGAGACATAACCAAAGAGAAGAGTTATGTACACTGTTGTAGAAATGAGACATCAGTCACAATTTTTTTCTCATTAAATAGATAATGAGAATTTACTTATGTATTGACTGAGTTCTCATGTATTGACTGAGGCTCTTGGATGACCACAGCTCTTCAAAAGATGCTTAATTAATTTATCTTGCAGCCCCATATTGAAATTCATTCATCCTAGTAGGGGTTGAAATTTTGTTTTTGAACCCCCTTGAATCCTTTAAAGGTACAAGGAGATTTAAACAGGAAATAAGGTCTAGATCAATTCAGAGACTTCCTTGATGGTGAACTTATTTAGAATACCCCATTGAAGTGAATCCAAATCTCCAAAGAAGCCTCAGAAGCATCCCTTTTCTGGACATGTAAACAAGCCTGGAATTGAAAATTAGGATTTTTTGGAACACATGTGACCTTCATATATCTTGTCTGTTCCTAACTCAGATAAGTATTTATGATGTGCTGGGCAGTACATAATAGGATAGAAAAAAGAGTAAGCCCTACACCTTCTTACTACATTTTAGAAAATAAGATTATTGGTTTTCCCTTTCACAAGGGACAGTCCATTATTGCTTAATTGGAATGGGTATTTATTGAGAGATGGATATTGACATCAGCAGTATATATAAAGTAGATGCCCTTCTTTTACAGGATGGATACACACATACACACACACACACACACACTCACACACACACATACACACTATACCTTTTTCTTTCATTGTCTTTTAAAGGATTGGTTGGAGCCTGAGAAATGAGACTTTGCCTCAATCTGCTGATCTTCTTGGACGACTTGTCTTCATTTGTGGAATTTTCCCTGAAAAAAAACTTCTATATCAGTCAAATAAATCATAGAATTAAAGTGTTACAGGGATGAGAACATAGGTAAACAAAATATCAGGGAGTTGTTTCTGCCACTCACCCTCATAGAGGATCAGTGGATATAAAAGGCAATTGATTACTCCTCCATTTCAGCAAGATTGTTTTTTAAAGAAGTACAGAGAATATAAAAAGTTTTAGTGTTCTGGTACTACTTAGAAAACTGCCTTAATAATAAAAAAGTGCATGCAAGACTTTGTCAAGTAACTTCTCTTAACTGAGTTTCAGTTTTCTCATTTTTAAAAAGGAAGCATTGAACTAGACAGAGAGTGATATACCTTCTATCAGTCAGCTTATGATCCCATGTAAAATATGACTGGGCAAAGTAACAATATAGATACTTTCTTTTTTTTCTTTTTTTTATTTTATTATTTTTTCTTTTAATGTTCTACAATCACTTTCTTAAAAAATTAAGATTTTATCTCCCCACACTGTCCCCCCAGTACCTCACTCCCTCCCTGCAACAGCATACAATTCTGTATAGGTTCTACATATGACTTTCCTATTGAGCACATTTTCACTATAGTCATGCTATGTAGTTGCGCTAAAATAAATGGAAAAAATCATATAACAAATCAAAACATAATACACTGAAACCTACATACACACAACATGATCTGCTACATTCTGTGAATGACTTCCATATTTCTTTCTCTGTGTGGAAGGCATTTTGCCTTAGAAAACCATCATTTGGGAAAGAAGATGGAGGGAAATACACAGATTGTAATCATAACTATGAATGTGAATGGAATGAATTCTCCCATAAAACAGAGATGGATAGCAGAATGGATTAAAAGCCATAATCCAACAATATGCTGCTTACAAGAAACACATTTGAAATGGGGGGATACACATAGGATGAATGTCAAAGGATGGAGCAGAATATTGTGCTTCAGCTGATGTAAGAAAGGCAGGAGTAGCAATCCTAATCTCAGACAAAGCAAAAGCAGAAATAGATCTAATCAAAAGCGATAAGGATGGAAACTATATCCTGCTAAAAGGCACCATAGACAATGAAGCAATATCATTACTAAACATATATGCTCGAAGTGGTATAGCATTCAGATTCTTAGAGGAGAGGTTGGGGCAGTTGAAGGAAGAAATTGACAGCAAAACTATACTAGTGTGGGACCTCAACCTACCTCTTTCTGAACTTGATAAATCTAACCTCAAAATAAACAGTAAAGAGGTTAAAGAGGTAAATAAAACTCTAGATAAGGTAGATATGATAGATCTTTGGAGAAAATTGAATGGGAATAGAAAGGAATATACCTTTCTCAGCAGTACATGGAATATTTACAAAAATTGACCACGTACTAGGACATACAAATCTCACAATCCAGTGCAGAAAGGCAGAGATAACCAATGCATCCTTCTCGGATCACAATGCAATAAAAATTATATGTAATAAAAGGGCATGGAAAGATAAAGCAAAAATCAATTGGAAACTAAATAATCTAATCCTAAAGAAGATACTTTCAACAAATTCAGTTTGGAGGAAGGGGAATCCTAGGGTACAACTACATGGATTTAGACAGATATAATGAAATGCAGGTCAACATAGGTGAAAATATCTGGGCATACTAAGGCCATTGCTGCAAAGGTTACAACTGCAAGAGGTGAACCTTGAAACCAATTGGAAGAAGAACTTGCCAGTCAGTTCCAGGGAAGAAACAAACCATGTAACTTCATATTTTAATTACTTTTCTTGCTATTTATGTGTTAAACACATATTCAAAAAGTCCAAGCATCATCATTCATTCTGAATTTTGGCTCCCTCATTCAAGTTCTGGTCAACCCTACCATAATGGTGTTGCTGCAAAGAGTTCTAGGAACGGATATTGGAAGGACATTGCACAATGAATTGAGTTTTCTCTTTTTGCATGTTTATTAAAGGACTACAAGGTGTGCATGCTGTAGAGAGGGAACATATTATTTATCAGAGTCTATATCAGCATGGTTTATGTCTCAGCATGTTCCAGTATCCATACAAATGAACGTCAATATTGGGGACAACAAAATATGATGAGAGTTCTGATAACCTAAGTCTTAATATTAATCTCCCATTCCCTGTGTTATGTTCAAAGGTTTTCTTTAGTTTTCTCACTGAGCTGAGAGATATCCCAATGTATCCCAAGGATGCATAGCCCTTTCTATACACTTTATCAATGTATCTTTAGAATCTCTAGGCCTCTTCAACAACCCTGCAGCTGAATTCCTCCATATATATCTCCCTCAAGTATACAGGGAAAGTAGAAACTATCTTTGTTTTTCTGGATCCCCAAAGTTTAGAACATTGTTTGATCCTTAGGAAACCTTTCATGATTCCTGAGCACCAAGATGGAGGAGTGACTGGTAACTGCTATCTCCCTCCTCTTGTTGACTTGGACCAGCCCAGGGATTATTTCCCTGGCAAAGCCCTGGAACAGTGGGAACAGCTGAGGGGGTAAAGAAACAAGATCGCTAAGGAGGTTGTCTCTTGCTATGGCCAAAAGTGACTAGTGCAGGATCAGAGCTCTCCCAGATAGGCCCACCTCAACAAACCAGATGAAGATCCTGAACCCCAGAGGGTGAAATTAGAAATTGCCCACACTAGGACCCAAAGCATGTCTCAACACCTCAGTGAAATCAGGAAGACACTAGCACAGAAAGCTGAGTTTGCCTATGCTCTAGATCAGCAGAGGAGCCTCCTGATATCCAGATCACCCCTCTCCCACACTTAAGGAGCTACCTCCAAGGTAACTGTGGGGAAACCCAAAAAGACCTAACTGGCCACTGCCTTCAAATGCCAGCCAGGTAAGCCACAGCATTTAATTTGTAGCTGAAAGAACCAGAGGCCACAGCACAAAAAGCCTCAAGTTTTGGGCATAAGAAATGTGGGACAGAGCTCCCTAGGCCACAGACACAGAGATCTACTTTAAAAGCCAAGAAAAAGGTTATTATCATGAGTAAAAAGCAAAGCAGAAAAGACTATAGAATCTTTCTATGGGGACAAGGACCAAAACACAAATGCCAAAGAGGTCAGCAATGAGACTGTACTCCCTCCCATCTGAAACTTCAGAAGGGAATATGAACTGGTCAGAAGAACAAAGAGCCTTCTTGGAAGAGTTCTGGAAGGATTTGAAAACTCAAACTAGAGAAATAGAAGACAAACTGATGAAAGATTTTAAAAATATGAAAAAAGAATTCACTGAAGAGAACAGTTCCTTAAAAAGGAAAATTGGACAAATGAAAAGGAAATACAAAACCTAACTGGTGAAAATAACTCCTTAAAATAAACAACTGGAGAGATGGGAAAGGAAATACAAAAGTTAATTGAAGAAAATAATTTTATAAAAAATAGAATCTGGCAATTAGAAGCTAATGAATCTATGAAACATCAAGAATCAGTCAAACAGAATCTAAAGAATGAAAAGACAGAAGAAAATGTAAAATATCTAATTGGAAAAAAACAACTGACCTGGAAAATAGATCCAGGAGGGAAAATCTAAGGATTATTGGGCTACCCAAAAACGATGATGGAAAAATAAGCCTGGGTAATATCATCCAAGAAATCATCAAGGAAATTTGCCCAGAAGTCCTACATACAGGCCATTGAAAGGATCCACCGTTCACCTCCTGAAAGGGACCCCAAATTGAAAACACCAAAGAATATCGTTTCCAAATTTCAGAACTCTCAAGTGAAGCAGAAAATACTGCACACAGCCAGAAAGAAACCATTCAAATATCGAGGAGCTACAGTCAGGATCACACGAGATCTTGCAGCTTCAACATTAAAAGATCAAAGGAACTGAAATATGATGTTCTACAAGGCAAAGGAGCTGGGACTACAATCAAGGATTAATTACTCAGCAAAGTTGAGTATAATATTTCTCGCAAGGAGATGGACATTCAATGATATAAGGGATTTCCAGACCTTCCTGATGAAAAGGCTCAACAGAAAATTTGATCTTCTAATTCAGGTCTCAAGAGAGGCATAAAAAGGTAAAGAGGAGGAAAAAAAAAGTCTTACACAATATGTGCAAACTGTATACATCACTACAAGGGAAGATGATATTGTTAATCTTGAGAATTGTATATTTACTTTGAAATGTTAAAAGGATATACATAGATAGAGGGAGCGGGTATAAATTAAATGATGTGATGATAACAAATGTGACTTAAGAGTGTGAAGGGATTGTAATGGGAGATATGAAAAGGAGGAGGCAGAAAAAAAATAAATTCCATCACTGGAAGAGGCAGGAAAACATATTACAGAAGAGCTAAAGAGGGGAAGAAGATGAGTATTATTTGAGAGAAACTCTCATCTCATTGGATTCAGGGAGGGTACAACAAACTCAGTTAAGTATAGAAATACAACTAGCTCTACAGGTAATAGGAGGGGAAGGGGGAAAGAAATTGAAGGGGAGTCCAAAAAGGAGGGAAGAAGTAGTAAGGGACAAGGGGATTAAAAGGGAGGGGGGCTGAAAGAAGAGAGGGAAGACTCATGGAGGCTGGGGTCAACCATTGGGGAGGGGAAAGAAGAATGGAGAAGTAAAAGCAAAAAGAAGGGGAAAGGGGATGGAGGAAAAGACACAAATAGTAATCATAATGGTGAATGTGGAAGGGATGAACTCTCCCATAAAATGGAGACAGATAGCAGAGTGTATTAAAAACCATAATCCAACAATATGTTGTTTACAAGAAACACATTTGAAATGGGGAGATACACATAAGGTAAAAGTAAAAAGCTGAAGGAGAATTTATTGTCCTTCAGTTGATATAAAAAAAGCAAGGGTAGCAATCCTAATCTCAAAGAAAGGAAAAGCAGAAATAGATTTAATCAAAAGAGATAAGGAAGGAAACTATATACTGATAAGTCACCATAGAAAATGAAGCAATTTCATTACTAAATATATATGCTCCAAGTGATATAGCATTCAAATCCTTAGAGGAGAATTTAAGGGAGTTACAGCAAGAAGTAGAAAGTAAAACTATACTAGTGGGGAACCTCAACCTGCCCCTCTCTGAACTTCATAAATCTAACCTCGTAATAAGCAAGAAAGAAGATAAGGAGGTGAATAAAATTCTAGACACGGTAAATATGATAGATCTCTGGAGAAAATTCGACGGTAATAGAAAGGAATACACTTTTTTCTCAGTGTACATGGCATATATACAAAAATTGACGATGTACTAGGCCATAAAATCCTCACAATCCAGTGCAGAAAGGCCGAGATAGTCAATGCATCCTTCTCAGATCACAATGCAATAAAACTTATATATAATCAAAAGCCATGGAAACATAAACCAAAAACTAATTGGAAACTGAACAATCTAATTCTAAAGAATGTGTGAGTTAAACACCAAATTATAGAAACAATCAACAACTTCATTCAAGAGAATGATAATAATGAGACAACCTACCAAATTTTATGGGATACTGCAAAAGCAGTTCTTGGGGCAAGTTCTATATCTTTAAATGCCTACATGAATAAAATAGAGAAAGAGGAGATCAATAAATTGTGCATAGAGCTGAAAAAACTTGAAAAAGAACAAATTGAAAATCCCCAAGTAAATACTAAATTAGAAATACTGATAACCAAAGGAGAAATTAATAAAATTGAAATTAAGAAAACTATTGAACTAGTAAATAAAACTAGTAGTTGGTTTTATGAGAATACCAAAAATATTGACAAACCATCGGTCAATTCGATTAAAAAAAGAAGAAAACCAAATTACCAATATCAAAAATGAAAAGAGTGAACTCATCTCCAGTGAGGAAGAAATTAAAACAATAATAAAACATTACTTTGCCCCACTGTATGCCCATAAGTTCAACAATCTAAATGAGATGGATGATTATTTTAAAAGATATAAATTGCCCAGACTAACAGAAGAGGAATTTAAATACTTAAATAACTCCATCTCAGAAAAAGAAATTGAACAAGCCATTAATGAACTCCCTCGGAAAACATCTGCAGGGCCAGGTGGATTCACAAGTGAATTCTATCAAACATTAAAGAGCAGATAATTCCCATACTATATAGACTATTTGGAAAAGTTGGGGAAGAAGGAGTTCTCCCCCAAGTTCTTTTTATGATACAAATATGCTTTTGATGCCTAAACCAGGAAGAGCCAAAACAGAGAAAGAAAATTATAGACCAATTTCTCTAATGACTACAGATGCACAAAATTTAAATAAGATTTTAGCAAAAAGAAAACAGCAACTAATCATGAGAATAATACACGATAAGGCAAGATGTATACCAGGAATGCAGGGATGGTTCAATATTAGGAAAATGATTAACATTATTGATCATATCAACAATAAAACTAACAGAAACTATATGATTATCTCAATATACACAGAAAAAGCTTTTGACAAAATACACCAATTCCTATTGAAAACACTGGAGAAGGAATAAATGGAACTTTCAATAAAATAATAAGCAGTATCTGCCCAAAATCTTCAACAAGCATTATATGCAATGGGGATAAGCTAGATATATTTCCAATAAGATCAAAGGTGCAACAAGTATGTTCACTATCACCACTATTATTCAATATGGTACTAGAAATGTTAGCTGTAGCAATAAGGGAAGAAAAAGAAATTAAAGGAATTAGAATAAGCAAAGAAGAAACTAAGTTATGACTCTCTGCAGATGATATAATGATATACTTGGAGAATTCCAGGAATCAAGTAAAATAACTTCTTGAGATAAGATAATTAAATTTGGCAAAGTTGCAGGTTACAAAACAAACTCACACAAATCTTCTGCATTTCTACATATTACTAACAAAGCCCAACAGCAAGAGATAGAAAAAGAAATCCCATTTAAAGCTGTGGTAGACACTATATAATATTTGGGAGTCTACCTGCCAAAACAAACCTAGGGACAATATGAACACAACTACAAAACACTTTTCACACAAATAAAGTCAGATCTAAGTAAGTGGAAAAACATCAGTTGCTCGTGGGTGAGCTGAGCCAATATTTTAAAAAAATGGCAATTCTACCTAAATTAATTTGCTTATTCAGTGCCATACCAATCAAAGTATCAGATAAGTATTTTGTACAGCTAGAAAAAATAGTATCAAATTCATCTGGAAGAACAAAAAATCCAGAATATCAAGGGAACTAGTGAAAAGAAAGGCTAGAAAAGGGGGCTTAGCTGTATCAGATCTCAAATTGTATTATAAAACAGCAATTGTCAAAATCACTTGGTCCTGGCTAAGAAACAGAAGGGTAGAGCAGTGGAATATGTTAGGTATCCAAGGCACAGTAGTCAATGAATATAGCAATCTACTGTTTGATAAACCTATGGACCCCAGTTTCTAGGAGAAGAACTCAGTGTTTGACCAAAATTGCTGGGAAAACTAGATAACAGTATGGAGGAAACTAGGCACAGATCAATGCCTGAAGTTACACATAAGAATAAAGTCCAAATGGGTACATGATCTGGATATAAAGACTGATACTATCAACAAATTAGTGGAGCTAGAAATGTTGTCTTTATTAATTTAAGGAGAAGGGAAGAATTTTTGAATAAACAAAAGTGAAAATATTATGAAGTACAAAATGGATAATTTTGATTACGGTAAATTGAAAAGTTTTTGCACAAACAAACCCAATGCAACCAATATCAGGCAGGAAGCAGAAAACTGGAAAAGAATTTTTGCAGTTAGTGTCTGTGATAAAGGCCTCATTTCTAAAATATATAGAGAAGATAGTCAAATGTACAAATATACAAGTCATTTCTCAATTTATAAATGATCAAAAGATATGAACAGGAAGTTTTCAGAGGAAGAAATCAAAACTATCTATAGTCATATGAAAAAAATGCTCTAAATTACTATTGATTAGAGAGATGTATATCAAACCAGCTCTGAGATACCACATCACACCTGTCAGATTGACTAAGATGACAAAAACAGGATGATGATAAATGTTGGAGAAGATGTGGGAGAGTTGGAACACTAATCCATTGTTGGTGGAGCTGTGAGATGATCTAACCATTCTGGAGAGCAATTTGGAACTATGCCCAAAGGGCTACAAAAACCATACATTTGACCCAGCAAAGTCTGCTTCTATTGACTGTATCCCCAAGAGGTCACAAAAAAGAAAGGGTCTCGTATGCACAAAAATATTTATAGCAGCAGTCTGTGTGGTGACCAAAAATTGAAATTAAAAGGATGCCCATCAATTGGGGAATGACTGAATAAATTGGGGTATATGAATGTAATGGAATACTATTGTGCTGTAACAAATGATGAACAGGAAGACTTCAGAGAGGCCTGGAAAAACTTGTATGAAATGATGCTGAGTGAAAGGAGCAGAATAAGGAGAACCTTATATACAGCAATAACCACTGACTGGGAGGATTTTTTTTCTGGTAGACTTAGAATTTCATTGCAATGCAAGGACTTAAGGCAAAATATCTTCCACAACCACTGAAGGAACTATGGAATTTTATAGCAGAATGTAGCAGGTCATTTTCTTTTCTTTATGTTTTGGGTTTTTTTATGATTTCTCCCATTCTTTTTAATTTTTCTATGCAACATGACTAAGGTGAAAATGTATTTAGTAGGAATGTATGTATAGAACCTATATAAAATTGTCTGCCAACCTGGGGAGGGAAAGAGGAGAGAGAAGGGAGAGAAGCGAAGGGAAGGGAATAAATCTAAATTATATGGAAATGATTGTAAAACACTGAAAACAAATAAAACAATAATAAAAAGGTCAACAAGAAAATAAAAAGTAACACTTCATTCATCCAATCATTCCTCTAGTTTCATACAACCACTCTGAATTGTTCCTTCTGAGAACCCTCCTGTTTTCATGTTTCCAAGACGGGTGCTTGAGTATCATGGGCAAATCTAATAATATTCCCTTACTTTTAGTGTGGGTCACAATTCCATATGGTGTTGTGATGTGCAGTTTAAGAAACATTGAAGGGGTCACAAGTAGAAAAGCTTAAGAAGTCCTGCTAGAAAAGATGCTGGCTTTAATCCTTCTATTTCTTCATTCATCTACTCATCCACTAAATAAACATTTGTCTAGGAGCTATTACATTCAAGGAGAAGACATAAGAACTTTTAACCTAATGGAAAACATGGCATATGCATGAACAATTATAATAAAAAGACACCATTTCAAACATCATAAAGGAAGATACAGTCAATTACTATAGGAAGAGAAAAAGGAAAGATGTCTGATTGGGTGATCAGGGACATGCAGGAGGTTTCCTTTGAGCTAGATCTTCTAAGATATCTAAGACTGACATTCCTAAAATTGTGGGGAAAGTAAATTCAAGTGGAATGAATGGCACAAACATTCCTTCTCTAAAAAATTGTGAGGAATGATTGTGAATTATCATAACGAATGAATGATGCCATGGACCTTGCGTCTGACAAAAGTGAACTAAGGCAATGTTATGACATAATGAGAGTGATATCTAGTCCTCTACTTTTCCTCTAGAATTGGCTAGATCATAGTCTTCCCGGATCAGACAAAATGCATATATAAGTATGATGAAAAGAATAAGTGAAAAAGACAATTTATGTAAAGTGAGAAACTGAAAGAGAAAGCAATTGTAATCACCAGTGATGATAACTGTGTGTCCATTTTGACTTTATCTTGGCATACAATGTGATCAAAATGGGCACACACACACAGTTATCATATCTGGTAAAGAACTCATCTCTCAAATATTTAGAGAACTCAATCAAATTTATAAAATTACAAGTCATTCCTCAATTGATAAATGGTCAAAGAACATGAACAGGCAGTTTTCAGAGGAAGATATTAAAGCTATCTATAGCTATATTAAAAAAGTGCCCTGAAGCACTATTAATTAAATAAATACAAATTTAAACAACTCTGAGCTATCATCTCCCATCTATCAGATTGGCTTATATAACAAGAAATAAAAATGATAAATGTTTGAGGCGATGTGGGAAAATTCACACACTAATGCTTTCTTAGTGGAGTTGTGGACTTATCCAAACTTTCTAGAGAGCAGTTTGTAACTATGCCCAAAGGACAATAAAACAAAGGACAATATACTCTTTGATCCAGCAATATCACTGCTTAGGTCTACATCCCAAAGATATCAAAAAAAGGGAAGGGAGGACCTCTCTGTACAAAAAGTATTCATAGCAGCTCATTTTGTGGTGCCTAAGAATTGTAAATTGAAAGGATGTCTATTAATTGGGCAATGGCTAAACAAGTTGTGGTACATGATTGTGATAGAGTATTATTGTGCTATGAGAAATGACAAGGAGGATGATTTCAGAGAAACTTGGAAAGACTTACATGAACTGATGCAGAATGAAGTAAGCAGAACCAGGAGAATATTGTACACAGAAACAGCAATATTGCAAGAAAAAGAACTCTGAATGACTTATCTGTTCTCAGCAATACAATGATCTAAGATAGTGAAAAAGGCCAAATACTGAAGCATAATATCTGCCTCCAGTGAAAGAAATTCTATTGTTTGAATACAGACTAAAGTCTGTTATTTTTCACTAACTTTTTTAATTCTTTTTTTTCTTTTATTTGGGTATTCTTGTAAAAAATGACTAATTTGTAAATGTTTTACATGATATATAACCTATATCTCATTGCTTAGTGTCTCGTAGTGGAGAGGGAAGGATAGCAGGAAGTGATAGAATTTAGAAATCAAAACTTAAAAAAATCACAAATATTAAAAACTGTTTAACATGTAATTCAGGAATATATATTATATATAATACACATAAGTATATGTTTGTATGTATATGAATATATGCAAAATGTGTAAGTGCCTGCATGTGTGTGTGTGTGGGGGGGGTTGTGGTAGGGGTATCTAGGATGTCTTCATGGAGGAGATGGTATCTCAGTTAAGCCTAAATGCAAAGCAAATGCTTCAACAGATAGAGATAGTAAAAATTAATGAAATGAACGATTATTAAATCATCTTTTAATGAATTGCTATATGCTAGACACTGTGTTATGTTCTAGGGACATAGATACTGAATTGATATTTAATCCCTGTCCTCTAGTAACTTACAGCCCAAAAGGGAGAGATAACACATAAAGCAGAGGATTAAGTAGGGGAGTGGGTTTTCTTATGGGAGGTCACAGGAATAGGGAAGGGGAGGGGCATTCCATTTCCATAGGCGATGGTACCATTAATTAGATAATAATTCTCATGGGAGTCAGGTAGATGTATATGGCAATAGGACAGAATGTAGCCTAAATGAAGAACAATAATAATGTCTGGAACTGACTAAATATAAAGACCTCTCACCAATCACAGCCCTACAGAAATTTATTCCTAGTATGGGCAGGCAGGGATTAGGGAGTGGCATGAAGTATAAAGTATGTCTTTATCAAGCTAGAAAAGGCCTGCATTCTTAGGATGAAGGAAATAGTGAATAATAAGAAGAAAAAGAATGAAATGATGAACATGTCTGCCTCAATGAGAGCAGATCCAAATAAGAAGATTCAGGTGATTGTACAACCCTAATTACACAAGAATATTGCCAGACAAATGAACTACTTAAAGCTAGACTTGTCCCCCTTGGTGCATCTTTTGAGGCAAAGTACCCTTGCTGCCTATGTGACCAGTAACAAGTACCTTAACTTCTCTGGATTTGTTTCCGCTAGACTAAAGGTTTTCTACAAACCTTTCCATTTCAAAATCTGTGATTCTAAGTTCACAAGACCATCACATTGTTTTCATCTTATCACAGAGGGAAAGTTGAGGGCATACTCATTTGCTTACACACACACACACACACACACACACACACACACAAACAAACACACACCACGGGCACACAGAGAGCAAGTGGCAGTAAAGATTCCATCAACTATCTGACAAGAGATTTAATTACATCTCATTACCTGTTTCTTTCCCACATGAGACAAACAAAGCAGGAAGTCTAGAAAGGATAATTAATTCAAAAGTGAAGAGCAGACTCTGATTTAAACAAAATGAGAGAGGTGGAAAGCTGGTTAGTGTTGGGAGTACTTCATTATTTTGTCTTCAGAGAACTGTCTTATGTTTAAGGAGCAATAAGAGTGAATTCCTTATTACTAATGGAATGATCTGCAAACCTGCTTCTTAAATTTCAAAGTGCAACATGATGTTCCAGTGGAAACCATGGAGTCAAGATCTTTTCCACACACTAAATTCTGAGTTACTACTACAGGGATAAAGGTAGGGTAAAGGGAAAAGCAACACCAGCAACTGGGTATAGATTCACAAGAACTGCTTCAAATTTTGACTCATTCATTACCTGTGCCATCTTGGCAAGTGACTTAGCATCTCTAGGCCTCAATTTCTTCACCTGTAAATACATGGAGTTAGTCACTAGATGATTGTAATGTACTTTTGAGCTTTAAAAACTATGTTCCTATGAGTCTATTGAAAAGTGAGTCATTGAAGCCTATTAGCAAAAAGGGCTGACACTGAAAAATAGAGTAGGTAAAAGATGATTTGGAAGCCATATTAAATGAAGAGGGGACAGTCAGGGTGCAGACAAACTTTCTAGAAGAGGACAGCTAAACTATTAAGGACACAGTAATAGGAGGAAATCCGAACAAGAAGAGAAACATAATAACCTTAAAGATAATAAGTAGAAATTTAGGCTACTAAGAGCATCAGAGGGTCTGCTCTTAGTAACCCCATCAAAGGGAATGAAATTGTGAAGTTGGAGTCCAACAACTACAAAGACTGCAGGTTAAAAAACGAACTGTGATAATAATATTTCACATCAATATAGTACTTTCAAGTTTGCAAAGTGCTTTTCTCAAATTGTTTTTAGTGATAATTTACATATTTTAATCCCCGTTTTCTAAATTAGAAACCTGAGTCTCAAGGAGATGTAATGCTTTGCATATGGTTTTACAACTAAAAAATATCAGCTGTGATTCATAGCCAAGACTTCTGGTTCCAAGTACCATGCTGTTTCAGAACATTATCCCACAATTCTGGTTAAGGCATTGACTCAGGCATGGTGGAAGAAGGTAGGGACCCAGATAATGGAACTAGAGTATACAATATGATGCTGGATACATAAAAACGTAAAGATCCCAGTTATTAGAAACAATGTATGAAGTCAGGGTGGAATCATCACTGGGCCTCATTTAATGTGGAACCCTCTGAATTATGACTTAAAAAGTATTATATATTTACAGAGAGGTAGAGATTAGTCCTAGGAAATGAACTGAGATCTTTAGTCAATAAACAATTTTAACAATAATATTTAGTATTTTATTTTCCCACAATTACATGTAAAAACAATTTTAACTTTCATTTTTAAAACTTTGAATTCCCAATTCTCTCCCTTCCTCCCACCCATGGCCCTTGTTGAGAAAGAAAGCAATTTGATGAAGGTTATACATGTGCAGTCAGCCAAAACATTTCCATGTTAGTCATGTTATGAAAGAACACATTAAAAAACTGAAGAAAAATAAAGTAAAAAAAAGTGCATTGATAACTTTTTCATCATAAGTTTTTCAGAGTTGTCTTCAGACATTGTATTATTGAGAATAGCTAAATCATTCAGAGCTTATCATTTTATAATATTTCTATTCCTTTGTATATAGTACATTTTACTTTGCATCAATTCATGTAAGACTTTCCAGGTTTGTCTCAGAGCATCCTACTCATTATTTCTTATAACACAGCAGTATTCCATCACAATCATATACCACAAATTCTTCAGTTGTTCCAGAAGTGGTGAGCATACCCTGACCAATTTCCAATTCCTTACCACTAGAAAAGAGTTGCTATAAATATTTCCTTACACATAGGCAATTTTTCCCCTTTGCTTTTTTTAAATCACCTTTTGGACAAAGACCTAATGGTAGCCTTAATAAATCAAAGGGTATGTATATACTGTTCTATAACCCTTTGGACATAGCTCCAATTTGATCTAAAGAATGGTTGAATCAATTCACAACTCTACCAATAGTTCATTAATATCTCATTTTCCCCCACATCATCTCCAACATTTGTCATTATCCTTTTCTGTCCTATCAGTCAATCTAATATGTATGAGGTTGTACCTCACAATTGTTTCAATTTGCAATCCTTTAATCAATAGAGATTTAGAACAGTTTCTCATATAGCTATAGATAGCTTTGACTACTTCATTTGAGAACTGTTCCTATTTCTTAATCATTCATCAATTGGTGAATGGCTCCTATTTTTTTTATAAATTCGACTCAGTTCTCTATATATTTAAGAAATAAGGGTTGTATCAGAGAAACTTGTTCAAAACATTTTTTTCACAGTTAATGATTGTTAAGTGTTCTTTCCCTTCATTGAATTCCCCTTATTTATTCTATTCTCTCCTTTCAACTTGTCCCTCTTCAAAGGCATCTTGCTTCTGCCTCCCTTCTCCCCCAATTTGTCCCATGATCTCCCCCACCCTTTTTCTTATCTCCTTCTCCAACTTTCCTGTAGGGTAAGATAGATTTCTATAACCAATTGAGTATGTATGTTATTCCTGCTTTAATCCAATTCTGATGAGAGTAAGGTTCACTCACTCCCCCCACCTTGTTCCTCTTTCTCTCTACTGTAAAAACTTTTGTTTGCCTCTTTTACATGACATAATGCGCCTTATTCTATGTCTCCTTTTCCCTTTCTCCTAGTGCATTAATTTTTCTCACTCCTTAATTTTATTTATTTTTAGATATTATCCCTTCATATTCAACTCACACCTATGCCCTCTCTATATACTCCTAATTGCCTTAATAATGAGAAAGTGTGCTACAAAAATGTGCATACCCTTTGACCCAGCAATAATGCTACTAGGACTATATCCCCAAGAGATGATAAAAATGGGAAAGGGTCCCACGTGTACAAAAATATTTATAGCAGCACTCTTTGTGGTAACCAAAAACTGGAAGTCAAGGGCATGCCCATCAATTGGGGAATTGCTGAATAAATTATGGTATATGAATGCAATGGAGTACTATTGTGCCATAAGAAATGATGAATAAGATGACTTCAGGGAGGCCTGGAAGAATATATGATCTGATGCTGAGTGAAAGGAGCAGAACCAGCAGAACTTTGTGCACAGCAACAACCACAGTGTGCGAGAGTTTTTTCTGGTAGACTTGGAGCTTTGTAATAACACAAGTGCTTACTGAGAAAAAAAAAAATCCCAATGTTGGTTTTCTAAGGCAAGATGCCTTCCACACTCATAGAAAGAAATATGGAAGTCATTCGCAGAATGTAGCACATCATATTTGTGTGGGGGTGGGTTTCAGTGTATTATGTTTTGATTTGTTATATGATTTTTTCCATTTATTTTAGTTCGACTACATAGCATGACTATAGTGAAAATGTGCTCAATAAGAAAGTATATATAGGACCTATACAGAATTGTATGCTGTCATGGGGAGGGAAGGGGGTGGGGGGAGAAGGTGTGGGGGGGATAAAATCTTAATTTTAAGGAAGTTATTGTAGAATATTAAAAAAATAAAATAAAAAATAAATAAATAAAAAAGAACGAACCAAGTCAGTTATTCCTACACAAAAAAATATGAAATTCAAATCTTAAAAGCATCACAGTATATATTATAGAATAAGAATATAATTCTATAACATATTACTCTTAGAGGCTAATATTGAAGGCTTGTTGAAATATAAAAAAGATTTTTGACATGTTGCTGATATTTCATGTTTTAACTTCATAAACACAATTTGACCAAATAAAAAAAAAAATAATGAGAAAGTGTTTATGAGTTACAGGTATCATCTTCTCATGTAGAAATGGAAACAATTTAACCTTATTAAGTCCCTTATGATTTCTCTTTCTGTTTACATTTTTATACTTCTCTTGAATTTTGCATTTGGAAGTCAAATTTTCTATTCAGTTCTGGTATTTTCATCAGGAATGCTTGAAAGTCATCTATTTCATTCAATATCCATTTTTCTCCCTGAAAGATTATACTGAGTATGTTTTTACTCAGTATGTAATTCTTGATTATAATGCTAACTCCTTTGTCCTCCAGAATTTCATATCTCAAGCCCTCCAATCCTTTAATGTAGAATTTCCTAAGTCTATCTAATCCTGACTGTGTCTTCATGATATTTAAATTGTTTATTTTTGGATGTTTGCAATATTTTATCCTTGACCTGGGAGCTCTGAAATTTGGCTATAATATTCCTGTGAGTTTTCATTTTGAGATTTCTTTAAGGAGATGATCAATGGATTCTTTCAATTTACATTTTACCCCCTGGTTCTAAAATATCAAGGCAGTTTTTCTTGGTAATTTCCTGAAAGATGATGTCTAGGCTCCTTTTCTTCTTGATTGTGACTTTCATGTAGTCTGTTTCTTCTTTAAAATTATCTCCCTGGATGTCCTGGTCAGTTTTTTTTTTTTCCCAATGAGATATTTTTGTTGTCTCTTTTGTTCATTCTTTGGTTTTGTTTCATTATTTCTTTATTTTTTATAAAGTCATTGGGTTCCATTTGCTCACTTCTAATTTTTAAGGAATTATTTTCTTTGGTGAGCTTTCACCCTTCCTTTTCTATTTGGCCAATTCTACTGTTTAAGAATTGTGGTTTTTTTCTTCAGTGAATTGTTGTGCTTCTTTTTCTATCTGACCAATTCTACTTTGCGAAACATTTTTTTCCTTATACCTCTTTTACCATTTGGTTATTCTATCTTTTTAAGTGTTTTCTCCAGCATTTTTTTGTGTCCTTTATCAAGTTGTTGATTCTTTTTTATGATTTTCTTGCATCAGTCTCATTTTTCTTCCCAATTTTTCCTCTACCTCTCTTATCTGATTTTCAAAATCCTTTTCGAGTTCTTCCATAGCTTGAGACCAATTCATATTTTTCTTGGAGGCTTTGGAGATAGGGGCTTTGAAGTTAGGTTCTTCTGAGTGTTTTGATTTTCCTTGTCAGCACAGTAACTTTCTATGTTCAGAATTATTTTTTTTCTGTTGTTTGCTCATTTTCCCAACCTTTTCTTGACCTTTAACTCATTGTTACAGTGGGACTCTGCTTTCAGTGTGTAGAGTGAACTGTCTCAAGATTCAAGAGTATTAAAGAGGAGTGAGTTTCAAGTTTTATGTAGTCCTTCAGGAGGATATATTTCTGGACATTATGATGAATTTTAGGAGAAATAGGAAATGATAGGTGGTTACCATAGGTTCCCACCCTAAATAGGAGATCTCAGAAGGGTAAATAGTCCCAGAGAGAAGAAGATGGGGTGTGGTATGATGTTAACTTGGTCACTCTACATTATCTGTTTAAGTAATTTTAATGGTGAACACATTTTCAGGTGTTTGTGTTTGTTTTTCTGATAGCATGGATTAACATGTACTAATCACTGATGAGTCCTGCAATCAAAGTAAATGACATGTCATGATAAGAAGTATTGTCTCTGATCATTGAATGTAAATATTAAAGCTTCCTGGGTCACTTGGAGGCACCCTTTGTAACCTTGGCTTAGTAGAAGAAGAGTATATCATGAAAAGCTTGCTGAATTTTCTAAATAAAATTGGATTCATGGGACCTGGATGCAAATATTTGCTCTTTTTTCCACCTATATTTTATTAGACAAGTTACTTAAGAAGATCATAGGTTCAGAACTAGAAGGGACCTTAAAGGTCATCTACTATAGTTCCTTGATTTTACAAATGTTAGTTCTGATCCAGAAAGGTGAAGAAATTTGCCCAGTATCATATAGGTAGGTAGTATTAGAAACAAGACCCAACTCTCAACCACAAACCAATGTTCTTTCCATTATATCACACTCTTACTATTCATGACCTCTATCTCCTTCCAACTCCAAATCTGTAATCCTGTTGTAAGTGGGATCTTCCATAGCCCTTGCCAGCCTAATTAACGTGATTGCAGAAGTCCTTGATCCTTTCAAAACAACCAATATAATGTGCAAAGTAGGTGTCAAGGCTTTAATTTTGAAGGAGTGAAATATTCTGTTCATTGTATAAAATAAAGTGATTTCACATGGAAAAAATATTGGTATTTCCTGAAAGAGTCAAACATATTACTGGACTTTTGCATGTTAACAGTAATCCACTTTTAAATCAGCATTTCTATTGATAAAAATGTCCCTAGTGGTAGGTGAGGAAATGAGGCTTTTTTACCCCTTACCTGCCTGTCATCAGAATGATGAAACCTGTAGGATACAATGCATCCAAAAGGAAGTACACATGGCAAAGAAGCTGGTAACAGGAAACACTTCTTTGAGTCCTCATGAAATTTCCCTTGGGTGAAAGTCCTTAAATGGGTCAATATCCTTGTATAATCCTGAAACTGTCTTTCCTCTGTGTATCTAGTTTTCCCTTGGTCTGTTTCTCAGCTTCCAGTGCTGATGCTGTAACCTGAAGTACAGCAGGAAGTGTATAGGAATAAATCACCCAGACAAAACTGTTTTTTTAATATATGTTGATGCAAAGTCATAAAATTGTGAGCCTTGCCACAGCAGATTTCTTTAGATGGAGGAAATCAGGTCAGAAAGCCCTAGTTTTATTTAGCAAAAAATGTCAGGAAGAAAACAAGCTATCTTTTAAATTCCCCCTTCTTCTATAACATCTCTGTCAATAAAAGTATTTAATAAAGCATACTTTTTGGAGAAGTTAAACTTAGTGAAGTAGATATATTTCTCTCCTTCAGTCCTTGGAAATCAGAGTCATACAAGCTTTATATATATAGAACTGATTTCTCTTTAAGGAATGAGGAAGGCCTTTCTGGGGATGCTCATTGGTTAGACTTTCTTGCCAACAGAGACATAAAAGACCCGATTTATTGAGTGTTAGTATTGGAAGGTTTGGAGGAATTCTCATCCCTATGGGGCCTATGGAGTTGAAAGACTCAAGTACTTTATCTAAATTGTACTGTTTTTAATCTTATTTGATTAAAGTAGATTTTATTGAATTTTTAAGGGTTGAGTCTCCCATTGCACCTCTAGCAGTGCACTGGCTTGAGTTAAATTGTTTCTAGAATAATGTTCTTGGGCAAACCACCTAAAGGTTCTCAGTTAAGGCTAGGTAAGGAAATTCTTAGAAGACTTCACCAACTGAATAGTAGCCCAAGTCTATTTAAGGAAAGTCCTATCTCCTTTCCCTTACATTAAATATTGGTTGAAAGAAC
The DNA here is from genome assembly GCA_023548195.1 of Bettongia penicillata ogilbyi. Taxonomy (NCBI): domain Eukaryota; kingdom Metazoa; phylum Chordata; class Mammalia; order Diprotodontia; family Potoroidae; genus Bettongia; species Bettongia penicillata. The sequence goes on along the minus strand of JAJHZJ010000163.1, from coordinate 817,461 downwards.
TGAACATATTTACCCCAAGGAAGAGAAAACATTGAATAGACATTGTTTTATTCAAGTATTTGGTGGTTGTAATGAAGACGAGGAGTTGAATTTATTTTGTTGCTATTGTCCAATTCTGTTTGACTCTTTATGCCCTTATGGACCATAGCAATACAGTCCTTAGGGTTCACTTGGCAAAGATACTGGTTTGACATTTCATTCTCCATTAAATTAAGTCAAATAGGTTGAATAACTTAACCAGAGTCACACAGGCCAGATTTGAACTCAGGTGTTACTAACTCTAAGACCACTGTTTTATCCATTAAGCAACCCAGCTGACTCCTGAATTTATTTAGTCTGCCATTAAAAAAAAGAAAGGTATACTGGTTAAAAGCTTTTTTAAAGCACAATTTAATGTTGAGATAAAGAAAACTTCCTTCTAAATGAGAAGTGTCCAAAAGTCTGACAGCTACCTTGAGAAGAATAAGCCCTTTATTACTGGAGGTCCTTAAGTCAATACTGATTAACCGTTTAAACAATAATGGCTCAAATTTGTATAGCATTTTCTATGTGCTTGGCATTATATTTTGTGCCTTGAAATTATTATCCCATTTTATCCTCACAACAACTCTAGAAAGTACATACAATAATTCTCCCCAATTTACAAATGAGAAAACTGAGGCATATAGAGCTTAAATGACTTCTATGAAGTCACACAGCTAGTAAATGCCTGAGGCTTGATTTGAATTCAGGCATTCCTGACTTCATGGCTAGCACTCTATCTACAGGCCACCTAGCTGCCTTTTTTTTTATCCAGAATGCTGTAGGATCCTACATTTAGGTAAGAATTATTTTCAGTCAGGGGTTAGACTAGGTGAACTCTGAGATCTCTTACACATCTAAAAGATTATGATTCTAAATGGAAGAGCATAAACAAAACATGCACCCAATTTTCCTTGGTTATAGAAGAGAGAGCAGAGAGAGAAGAGATGAGCACTTTTTAAGCACCTACAATGTGCCAAGCACTCTGCTCATATTATTACATTTTAGACAACTTCAAATTATCACAATGGCTAGTCTCAAGGTCCACATTATTTTTCATGTGGTCAGCCACAAGCAAATGAGATATTTAAAAGACAGTGATTATATCTCTTACATAAGGTACAAGAATCTCTCCTGCAGGTCTTACATGCATTATAGTGAAACAGAAACAAGATTGGTTTTAGAATCAGGAGATCAGGGACTGAAACTCGCCACTGATCTTACTAACTGTATAACTCAGTATAAGGCACTCATTCTCTATTTTTTATTTTATAAAATGGGATCATATTAACCATACTACTCACGTCATAGGTCTGTACTGAAGAAAGTACTTTGTAAATCTTAGAGTACTGTAGACAATTGAGATGGTACTGTTACATTAAATTATATACTGACTGCCATTGTTCCATGTAAGGTAATATAGCTTTCTCAATTATTTTATAAGCTCTGGAATGGCAGTGACTGTTTCCTACAGTTCTCCTACAGCAAGTTTCCTGGCAGTACCACAATAATGAAACTAGTGTTTGGCACATAATTAGGTGCTCACCATTGCCCAGAATTGATTGAAAATGGATTACTAGACTTTGCTCTGAGGCTGTTGGTGTATAAAATGACAGATGTGGTGACAGGAATACTTAGAGGGAATCAAAAGAGGAATAGAAGACATGGCCCTTGCTTTTAGTAGCAAGTCAAAATTAAAGTCCTAAAACAATTAGGGAGCAATGTGTTATCATTTAACCAAATGTTGTCCGTAAGATGCTGTGCTAATAGGACAGAACAGAATTCAGATAATCATGTAATCTCTTATATGGAGGAAGGATTAGAATTATAATAATTGTCCTCAGAGGGCAACCAATTAACCAAGATTTACTAAGTACTTACTATTTGCTAGGCTCTGTGCTAAGTGCCAGGAATGGAAAAAGAGGCAAAAAAAAATTTCTTCCCTCAAAGACCTTACAATCTAATTGGGGAAACAACATCCAAACAAACATTTAGAAAGCAAGCTATATACAAGATAAATAGGAAGCAATGGTTGGAAATTAAAGTCCAACATGTTTTAGCTCTGGATAAAAAGAAACATCCAAACAATGAAGACTATCCAAAGTGGATTGTTCTCTTTTTAGAAACAGAATTCCCTTTTCCTGAAAGTCTTTGGGTGGAGTTTGGATGATTACTTGTCCTAGTCATCATCAACTAGATTCCTATTCAGGTACAGGCTAGTAGATGATCTTATGCTTCTCCTGCAGGTCTGTTATAATTCTCAGTGAGGGCTGTATCTTCTAGGAACATTTAGATGCTCAGTCTTTAAGAGGTCTATCATTGATAGAAACACATGTACATTGATGGGGCAACGCAGGTTTCTATGGCACTGGTCCATTCACAAACATCTGAATCACACAAAAATGTTACTCAGCTCACAACTTAACTCTTGATCCACAGCACTCTTCGACTGGAGAAATCTTTTTTTTTCTCTATTTAAACACAGATTTTCTAAACTCTTTCAATTAAATGTTAAAAGGGTTAGCTCTAAACGTGAAAGGCAGTTCTTTTTAAGCCACAAAACTGCAAAACCCATCCAATTTCCTGTCTCTAGGTTATACAAATCAGCCCAGTCAAATATTCACTCACCTAGATGCTGCATTGTCCAAACCTAATGGCATTGGAAGCAACATAGCTCCTCTCAGCAGGATAACAAAACCCCTCTACACCTCCTGACCCCCACCTCATCCTGATTTTCCTTCTCAATACAGAAGTGGCAGCAGAGAGCAAATAAGGATCCATTAGGAGAAGCTTTACCTTTCTTCAGCCCTAGGTGAAGTTGAGGGACAAAAGCTACCATGAGAGTTCTTATTCAATGGTGACAATTCTCTATTACCAGTCAGGAGTCACTTATCCGTAACCTTTTCTCATCTGACTGGTTCTACCTTCTACAATTCCAAAGAAGCAGTTTTGTTTTTTTTTTTTCCCTGACCTCAGTCCTTCTTCCCACTGTCTTCATTTCTCTGCAGGTTTTTCTTTTCATTTCCTATTGCTTATCTCTATGCTTGACCAATTGTACTTTTTTTCCATAGTTGTTGTAGTTCAACAGAATAAATGAAAACCTCTGATTCTTTACAAACATACATCATTTGTCCCATATTTTGAATAGGCACAATAAATCTTCCCAAACTGATTTGCATTGTAAATGTAGCAATTCATGAATTAAGAAAAATGGAAGGGACCATACAGAGATCATGTAATCTAACTGGCCCTCACTTGTGGTCCGGAGAGGTTAAGTTTTTTACCTTTGCATTGTACAGCTGTGTCAGGGTAGCAACAGAACTCTGCTTTCTTGACTTCCAGAGTCATGTTTTTTCCCCTTTGACACATTGGGATCTACATAGGGATGGAAGGAATTTCAAGAGACTTTCTAACTTATTTTATTTTCTGCATGCAAGACCCGTAACTGAAGAAGTATCATCATCAAAACTCATTTCACAAACATCTCTTTGTACATGGCGCTGTGCTAAGAACATTAAAATGGGGAAAATACTGCTTCTCACCACCTCAGAGGTTCATAATATAAATCTAATATTGGCAGAAGCAAACAAACAGAGAACATATGAGTGGACATAGGATAGGCATAGATAAAAAATAAGTAGAAAAGATTTTTTTAAAGATCAAAGGCCACTTTCTTGGGATGGCAAAATGTGTTTATGTTGCTGGGAGAAGATTTATGAGGCTTTCACCTAATCTTGGCTGGAACCAAGCTTTCAAGTCATTTTCTGGATATCTGTCACATGCTGCTCTCTGCATCCTCTGTGCACCCTCAGTTCTCCCCTCCCTTACGTGTTGTCTACCCCATTAGAATGTAAGCTTCCTGAGGTATGAGACCCTCTTGTTTACTTGCAATTGCATCAGCAGTGCTTATCTATCTGTTTATCATCAAGGAAGGAAGGAAAGAAGAAAGGAAGTAAAGAGGAATAAGAGATAGAAGGAAAGAAGTATCTATTAAGTGCATGGTAGGTAAGAAGGTTTTACCCAGTGTGCTTTTAAGACAGGTTTAAAGTGGAGAAGGTCACTTGCTGGGGAGTGTAGCAAGAGAGGACAGCATCCTTATTCTTCTAAATGTGTCACGGAAAGTCAGAGACTTTTATTTTAGCTATGAACTGCAACTATTACAGGCAAAGATAGGTATAATAAGGTTAAAAGAAGAGATCAGAAATAGAAGAAGTTGCAGAGAAATGAAGACATGGTTGGAGAAAGGGCTAGGGTCAGAAAAACTGCTTCTTTGGAAGTGTAGAGGTTACAGTCAGTCAATTGAGAAAAGGTTACAGATAAGTGAATACTGATCAGTAGGGCACAATTGTCATCACTGAACAAGAACTCCAATGACAGCTTTTGCTCTTTAGCTTAACCAGAACTGGAGAAAGGTAAAGCTTCTCCTAACGGAGCCTTGCTTTTTCTCTTATACCATTTCTGCATTGAGAAGGACAATCAGAAAGAGGTGAGGAGAGAGCAGAAGTGGAGGGGGAGGGGTGAGGAGGAAGGGGGCTTTGCTATCCTGGTGGGAGAAGCTGTGTTGTTTCCAGCTCCATTAGGTTTGGACAGCGCAGCATCCGGATCAGTGGACTGGGTTGTTTAATACAGCAGAGACAGGAAAATGAATGAGCTTACCAATTTTCTGACTTAAAGAGAACTGCTATTTACCTTAAGAGCTAATACTTCTAAGAGTTAATTACAAGAGTTTAGAAAGGCTATGTTTAAATAGAGAAAAAGGATTTCCCCAGTAGAAGAATGCTGAGGATCAAAAGTCAAGCTGTGTATAAAGTAGTACTTCCGTGTGATTCAGATGTTCATGAATGGACCAGTAACATTGAAATCTTTCATCCAGAGTTAAGAGTGATTCCATGTACATGTGTTTTTTCTCTTACGTGTTTTCCTCCATCAGATTCTTATCCAAAGTCTTCACACATTCTTCACCAAAGCTATCAAGTGCATTGCTGTGAGTGTGATCTGGATTTACATGTACATTGTAATGTATTGTAATGTATTTATTGAATGTATTAGTACAAAACATACTATTTGTTTTATCTCATTATTAAGTAAATGGTAAAAATTGAGATCTAAAAGGGACATTATTGTGAGTTGTAAAGATAGAAAAAATATATACAGTAAGGAGGGAGGATTCATGAGTTAGAGCAATTAGTGGGGAAAGTATATTTCTTGCCAACAGAATTACTCCTAGGGTTTGTATCCACCCAAAAAAGAAAAGTCCCTATAACGTATAAAAATATTTATAGCAACCTTTTTTTGGGAGTAAAGAATTAGAAACTGAGGGAATGTCCATTTGTTGGAGAATGAAACAAGTTATGGTATGTGACTATGATGGAATAATATTATAGTATAAGAAATGATGAGCAGGATGCTCTCAGAAAAATCTGGAAATACAGAATGGGCTGATATAAAGTGAAATGTACTGTGTGCAAAGTAACAGCAATATTGTAAAATGATCAGCTGTGGATGATTTAGTTATTCTCAGCTATACAACGATCTAAGACAAGCCTGAAGGACTTATGATGGAAAATGTGATCCATCTCTAGAGAAAGAGCTGATGGCATCTGAATACAGATTGAAGCATAATTTTTAACAATATTTTTCTTGATTTTTTTCTTGCTATGTTTTCTTTCACAACAAGATTATAACGGATATGTTTTGTATGACTACCTATACATGTATTGAATTGTTTTCCTTCTCAATGAAGGAACTTAAGGAAGGAGGAAGGAAGAGAATTTAGATCTCAAAATATTTTTTTTAATAAAAATTTATTTATTTAACTTTTTACATTCATTTTCACAAAATTTTGGGTTCCAAATTTTCTCCCCATTTGTCCCCTCCCCCACCCCAGTACACCGAGCATTCTAATTTTCCCTATCACCAATCTGCCCTCTCTTCTATCATCCCTCCCTTCTCTTGTCCCCATCTTTTCTTTTGTCCTGTAGGGCGAGATGACTTTCTATTCCCCATTAACTGTATGTCTTATTTCCTAGTAGGAACAACAATACTAAGCAGTTGTTCCTAAAAATTTGAGTTCCAAATTCTCCCCATCACTCCCTCCCCATCCATTCCCTTTCGGAAGGCAGGAAATTCAATATAGGCCATATCTGTGTAGTTTTGCAAATGACTTCCACAGTAGTTGTGTTGTGTAAGACTAACTGTATTTCCCTCCATCCTATCCTGCCCCTCATTGTTTTGATTCTGTCTTTTGATCCTGTCCCTCCCCAAGAGTGTTGACCTCAAATTGCTCTCTCCTCCCATTGCCCTCCTCTTCCATCATCCCCCCCTTGCTTATCTCCTTCTCCCCCACTTTCCTGTATTGTATGATAGGTTTTCATACCAAAATGAGTGTGCATTTTATTCCTTCCTTTAGTCGAATGTGATGAGGGTAAACTTCTTGTTTTTTTCTCAGCTCTCCTCTTTTTCCCTCCACTAAAAAGTCTCCTGCTTGCCTCTTGAATGAGATATAATTTACCCCATTCCATTTCACCCTCTTTCCTCCCACTACATTTCTCTCTCAACATTTACCTTAATTTCTTTTAAGATATGGTCCCATCCTATTCAATTCACTCTGTGCTCTCTGTCTCTGTATGTGCGTGCATGTGTGTATGTGTGTGTGTGATCCCACCAACTACTCAGATACTGAAAAGTTTTAAGAGTTACAAATATTGTCTTTCCATGTAGGAATGAAAACAGTTCACTTTTGGTAAGTCCCTTATGACTTCTCTTTGCTGTTTACTTTTTCATGCTTCTTCTCATTCTTGTGTTTGAAAGTCACATTTTCTTTTCAGCTCTGGTCTTTTCAACAAGAATGTTTGAAAGTCCTCTGTTTCATTGAAAGACCATATTTTCCCCTGAAGTATTATACTCAGTTTTTCTGGGTAGGTGATTGTTGGTTTGAGTCCTAGTTCCTTTGATTTCTGGAATATCCAATTCCATGCCCTTCGATCCCTTAATGTAGAAGCTGCTAGATCTTGAGTTATCCTAAGTGTATTTCCACAATACTGGAATTGTTTATTTCTAGCTGCTTGCAATATTTTCTCCTTGACCTGGGAATTCTGGAATTTGACCACAATGTTCCTAGGAGTTTCTCTTTTTGGATCTCTTTCAGGTGGTGATCAATGGATTCTTTCAATACTTATTTTGCCCTCTGGTTGTAGAATCTCAGGGCAGTTTTCCTTGATAATTTCATGGAAGATGATGTCTAGGCTCTTTTTTTGATCAAGACTTTCAGGTAGTCCCATAATTTTTAAATTATCTCTCCTGGATCTATTTTCCAGGTCGGTTGTTTTTCCCATGAGACATTTCACAATCTCTTCCATTTTTTCATTCTTTTGGTTTTGTTTGGTGATTTCTTGGTTTCTCAGAAAGTCATTAGACTCCATCTGTTCCATTCTAACTTTGAGAGAACTATTCTCTTCAGTGAGCTTTTGAACCTTTTTCCATTTGGCTCATTCTGCTTTTGAAAGCATTCTTCTCCTCATTGGCTTTTTGACCCTCTTTTGCCAATTGAGTGAGCCTATTTCTCAAGGTGTTATTTTCTTCAGCATTTTTTTGGGTCTCCTTTAGCAAGGTATTGACCCGTTTTTCATGCTTTTCTTGCATCTCTCTCTTTTCTCTTCCCAGTTTTTCCTCCACCTGTCTAACTTGCTTTTCAAAATCCTTTTTGAGCTCTTCCAAGGCCTGAGCCCACTGGACATCCACCTGGGATGTCTGGGATACAGAGGCCCCGCCCTCCACGTCTTTCCCTGATGGTAAGAATATTTCCTCGTCATCAGAATTGAAAGGCGGGAACATTTGCACCCCCTCAAAGTAGCTCTCTATAGTGTTATTTTTCTTCCCTTTTCTGGGCATTTTCCCAGCCAGTTACTTGACTTCTGAGATTCCTGTCCACCCCTGCCTAGATCCACCCAGCTAGTGCTTGGGGTCTGAGATTCAAATGGGCTTTCCATGGCAGGCGCGGCTGCTATTCAACATGAGCTTAAGTTTTGGCGCTAAGGTGGGGGCAGGGCCACCTTCCAGGCTCAGTTCCCTCAGCGGCTTTATGCAGAGACCTTCAGTAATGGAGCGGGTGGCGGCAGGGGCATCTCTCAGCCTCAGTTCCCTCAGGGGGTTTATGCAGGGACCTGAACTTCTGCCTGCTGCTGCCTGCTGTCCCGGGCTGCCACCACTGCCTCTGCTGCTACCCCTGCCACTGCCTCTGCCACTGCCTCTGCTGCTCCCTCTGCCACTGCCTCCCAAGGTGGCCCAAGCCACAGAGACACCCCGCTCCCCTCTTGGCCAGCCCAGACGTCTCTCTCACTGACCTGTAGTGTCTGTGGGTGGAGGGACCTTCGTGGCTGCTGGAGATTCCGTCCCCGAAGCCCGCTCGGATCTGCTCCTCTGGGGCTGCAACCAGGGCGCACAGGGGTGGACTCCTCTTTCCGGAGCGTGATGGACCCTGAGGACAGCTCTCCAGGGCTCTCTGGAACAGAAATCTTTTCCACTGTGTTTCTGCGCACCTTCCAGTGATCCAGAATTTGTTGGGAGTTCTTCTTGCAGGAAATATATGGGCTGTGGGTTCGGAGCTAGCATACGTGAGTCTTTCTACTCTGCCATCTTGGCTCCACCCCCCCGGTTATAGATCTCAAAATCTTAAAAATGAATGTTAAAAATTGTTTTTATATGTAACAAGGGGGAACAAAAATATAAATAAAATAAAAAATAATTACTCCTAGGACTATAGGAAAATTAACAATGTAACCATGTGGTGGTAGTGGTCAACCTCTGGAAACTTATACTTGCTACTGTAAGAAGAGACTGAAAGAGAAAACAAAACCCAGAGAAAGAGCTTCGGTGGTCATACCTACTTTGTGTCTACCATTCACTGTATTATTCAATTTAATAGGTTACATTGTAAGTGCTTTAAAATAGAGCACAGAAGAGCCAGTTAGTGATGTTACATGTTCTAAACTGTTAATTCTCATTCTCATTCTTCCTAAGATTTCATCATTATCTAACATTATATCTTGTAACCCTCATTTCATATGTCTAATAAATTTTTATAATATTTTGACTGCATTATTCTTTTCTTTGATTCTGTCCTTCGGACTTTTTGTTTGACTCTCTCCTCCTAGGTCATATCTTAGGCTTCTCTCAAGCTATATGATTCCTTCATTGGGTTTACTATTTTCTTCTCTTTATTCATAACTCCAGTCTCAATTTCTAGAGTAGAGCTTTTGACTTTGGTAAGGCTTTCTTCCACGCATAGTCTTGGATAGTTTGTGCATGCTCTGTTTGGCCTTGGATGTAGAGGTTTCATGGACTTCCTGTAAAGTTCAATGCAAAATATACATGTGTGCATATGCATACATACATCTATACATGTATGCATGCATATATACATACTATATTTCTCTATATGAGATGGTATGTTCAAGGAAGAATAACAGCTCTGGTGTGAGGGCTTGTCAAACCCTTTTCAGGGCTACTTATCTATTATTAGTGTCCACCTGGCACTCAACTTTCTCTTGTTTCTCCAAGAAAGTGTGATAAAATTGTCTTGGCAGATGGGTTAAAGCAGGTTGAGGGTAACTGACAGGGGTCAAATCTATTGATGAGCTAGGGAATGTCTACCCCAAGTATGTGAAGACTTTCCCCAGCAGAATGTGTGGATGAGAGTAGTTTGTTCCAATGGCTCTATGGAGCTTGGTCAGACATTGAATATGCCAAGGTTATTCACTGGATCTTAGATCTTCACCAGTCATTTTGACTTCTGTCTTACCCCTGGACTTTGATGACTCTGAAAGAGAGAATGAAACTGACAATTTTGTGCAACTCTGCCTCACTTGAATCCAATTCATGCACAAATCAGGATGTCAACCATGATGCCACTGGTTCTCTTCAAAAACAAAGGACAAACGACATTATCTGTCTATCAATCTATCTATCCATCCATCTGTAAATATGTGTATATGTGTACATATGTGTGTGCCCATACACACACACACACACTACATGTGCTGTGGATAAAATAAATTCAGCTTCTGATAGTTGAGTTATTGATGCCATTCTTCTTGAAAAATTGCTAAGCTGATCTCACACAATGGCCATGTTATTCATCACTGGGACTGAATTCAAAGCCTATTCAGCTTTGTAGAACCTATTAAGTTTGTACTACTTTGAAATATTGATGATGAACACTATGATTCCTTCCATACTTTAATGAAGCATCAAATTCAGATTTTAATAAAAAATAAAATACCGATTATTCCTGGATGAGAAGAATAAATAATAATTTTAATTGTCAAATTCATTACTTTTTGACCCCTAAATTTTTTTGTCCCTAAATGATTCTTAAAAATAAATACTTAAATATATACTTAATCTTAAGTAGAAATAAAATGAATACCTTCCAACTGATATTCATCTTCCTCCTTCACATGGGATATTCTACTCATTAGATGAAAAGTAATAAATTTAATGATGTCATCAAATATACTGAAGTGTCTTAAAGTTCCAAGAAAAATTTATATAATTCCAACTCTTATGAATCCTTTGGGGGTTTATTAAAGAAAGGTATGAATGTTTAACATTATATGTTTTTATGTTTTAAACATCAATGTTACTCTTGCCCTCCAGATGAACACTTTGTTCCATGAATACCAGTCTAGATAGATAAAAGATCTGAACTTCCTATGGATAGTCTTTTGTTCCTGTATATTTGTCTCTCTAAATCTTATCAATATATTACGGATTCACATATGAAGTACTGAAATGGATCTTTAATTATATCTAGGTTAGCACCCATTTTAGGACTGTAGAAATTGAGAACTGTGTTGGTTAAGTGATGGGTCAGTAGCACCAATAGTAAAAATGAGAGATGGATTTTGAACTCAGGTCCTTTGATTTACAACAACAACAAAAAAAATCAGTGCTCTTTGCCATTATACTCACTTGCACACAGAGTACAATGGTAGTGATTTAAAAGTTATGTCTTACCAGAGATTATGGCCCAAATTCCAGTCATCTATTTTTCCAATGTATGCCATAATGGAAATTAGTTGAGAGTATAGATGGATCCATTTTGCAGTCTCTAATATATTTCCTTTCCTCTCGATTCTCACTGCCACCAGCTTAGTAAAGAAATTCATTACAACTCATGATTTAATGCAATACTCTCACTTCATTTAAATTCAGTACATATTTGTTGAGGTAGCATGGTGAGGCCAAGAAGACATAGGTTTAAGGCCTGCCACTGATAGCTGATAAATGAATGATCTTAAGTAAATGTTTTATTCTATTTGTGCCCCATAGGAGGACTTAAGTCTAAACTGGAGAACAAATAACCATTTATATTAATAAAAGAATTTCCTACATTGATGAATTCCTAAGTTTAGACCAAAATATCTATTACCACAGCATGCAGAATACTCTCATAGCTATTGGGTAGATGTCAATTTTTGATAATTCAAGTACATGTGCTCCTTCTTCATGGAGGCTATCTAGGTGAGAAATAAGGCATATAGTTAACTTTAAAACTTCTTAAGTTCATTAGAGGAGCTTCTCCCATCGTATTCCTTTATATATCAAAATTGAGTACTCACTTTTCCTTGTACACATTTCAAAATGTCCTATGTTCGAGATTTTGTTATAACAACAGATACACAAATCTGGACTGCCTGAGTCACTTGTCTTAATCAGTGAGGAAGATAAGTAGTACAGTGGAAATAGTAGTAAGCCTGGAGTAAGGAAATCTGGAATTCAAATCCTGATAGACATTTCCAAGTCTGTGACCCTGGGTAAGCAAATTAATTTGCATTTCATTTTTCACTTCTGTAAAACAGAGATAATGATAACATCTAGCTTATTGTTGTTGTGAAGATGTTAGGATACGATAAAATTTTTTGTATATCATGTCATCGCTATGATCATGATGATGATGATTCCAAAGGGCAATAACTATTTTAAAGCAGACACAATCTTAATCTTATATCTGCAATTGCCTCTTCCTCTCTTTACCATTTTTTGAATGCCTGTCCAAGCATGAGAGCCCCAGTGTCATCATTTCTATGAAGTATTCTTGAATCATCTAGTAGATGTTTTTCCTTAACCTGTCAGATCTCAAAGAGCACTTTGTCTACTCATATCTTTTATATGTAGCAAATATTTTTATATTAAAATTATTTATGTAACTCTATGAGAGATCAAAATTCTACATGAAGGATTTATGGAAGAATGTAATCATGAATGACACATAACTGAAAGAAGTGTGGGTTGATTGAAATAAAAAGCAGTGGGAAGGATGTACATAACATTAGAATTGTGGATCCAATCCAAGACATCTTATTATTGCTGCTGCTGTTGTTGCTATTTACCTGTTATATGCAAAGTATTTCTTGAGATGCTGAGTATCTGAAGACAAATAGAAAACAGCTATTGAATTTCTGAAATGTAATATGTGTATTTATCACATTAGAAATATACCACTAGACTATGAACTGCATGAGGGCAAGGAGTATATCTTTTCTGTGTTCATGTTCTTTTCCTCATCATCTGGGATAGTGTCCATCTAGTCACACTACAGAAAAAAAGAAATACAAGATTGTTACCTACTGAGAGTAATTCTGTTGCACAATCTCCTAGTCAAAGTATGTTCTGCAATATTAACTTTACTGGACTTATAGTCAAAAGATCTGTGGTTAAATTTTTGCATTTACATTTGCTGGCTGTGTGACTTTGCGGCTAGTCGGTAAATCTATCTGAATTTTTGTTTTCTTAGCTTAAAAAAGGAGCAGGGATAATAATATTTGCATTATTTACTTCATAGGAAAGACAAAGACTCACATTCCAACTGTGACACTTACTAGCTGTATCACTGCTGGTGATGTGACTCAAACTCTGTGAGCCCCAAGTGATTTTCTACAACTTATTGTTGAAGCCATAGTTGTGTTATGATCAGGTCCAGTGGAGGAAGTTCCCACACTTGGTTCTTTCCACATTAAAAAAACTGTAGTTGATAGGCTCATTGATTCTAAACTAGCAATAACCTTAGAAGCCATATCATCTAACTTCTTAATTTAGTAGAATAGGAACTTAGGTGGTTGGAGGGAAAATGACTTTCCTAAAGACTGAATGATAGCAATAAAATCTTAGACATTTTATTCCAAATCCAGTATGTTTTTTTTTTCTTCCCATACTACCATAGTCCCTATTGTGTGCATATTTGTATATTATAATCAAATTGTGACATATGCTTGATTAACTTTTATTTCATTAAGATCCCATAGAACTAAAATGTGTACACAACAAAATAAGTTGACCATGTAAAGCATTTAGTATGTTAAACTGTGTGTGTGCATATATGTCTATATACATATATAGACATATATCTACATATAAGCATATAGATGTGTATATGAGTGTGTGGGTGTGCATGCAGTTATACTCATATGTACAAACTCATCAATCAACTGTAAAGTGGGAGCATTTCTAACAATATCCTATGAGTAATACATGTATTTATATCATCTATTTAGATACTCTGTCAAACGCTCACACTGTAATCAGGCAAATTTTGGAACTGGAGGGCATCATAGTCACATTAGTACTAGACTAAAAATTTAGATTATTCCTAACAAGCCAAAACATTTAATCCTTCCCAAAGAAATAGTTATCAAGAAGCATTTCCTTACTTTGTTATGCCTGTGAAGTTTTTTTTAGGACTTGGCCTATGATGTCAGGAACACCACAGCTAATTAGAGAATAACAGGCACAAAAAAAGTAAGGTATATTTTAAGTTAATAATAGAGGTGCAAACCAAATGCTATGTGATGGCCAAAGTTGACGAATTCAACTAGGAATCAGTGGCTGAGAATTCTTGGAAAGAAGACATGTTTTGTGAGTTGGATCTTAAAAGGATAGAAATCTACTTAGCATGAGATAAAGGACATCCCAGGCAAAGAGGACAGTGTAACCAAAAACATAGAAACAAAAGAGGAGACCTGGGAAATATCTGTGGGACAGAGAGAGGTGTAGTGTAGCCTCTGGATATCAGTTTGCTAAGGAAATAGGCAAGGTTGGAGGAATAAGAGATAACCTGGGAAGTTTGGCTGCACTGTTCTGAGGGGAATATATATCTTAAAGTTGTGGCTTAGTTGTCTGCAGGTTATAAATAAATGCATCTAAATGTTTGCATGCATGCATCAATAGATGTATTGTATATTCTTCTATCTACTTATCTAAAGTAGGTTATACCTACATGACCACTTTGAGATAATAAAAATTCTTTGAGAGAAAGAGTGGTTTATGATGATCTAAATTTCCCTAGCTCCTGGCAAAGACCAACCAGCACAGAAAGGATCAGTGAATGCTTCCAGAGTACAGTAAAAAGCATTTGGTTGAAAAGATATAAGCTTTACCTCCGCGTTGGTTTGCCAGGGAACTCTATGTGCATCCAGTACATAATTATTACTGCTGTTTTCCTGAAAAGGTCAGGCACGGCCCCTTAAGGTTCTTGTTTCCATTATACACCATCTAAGACTGTCTCTTCCAGCTTTGCCATTTACTATTATAGATTTCCTATATTTTCAATTATGTTCTTTTTCTAGGAAGTCAAATCCGCTTTGGGGGGCAATAAAGGGTTAATTAAGTGATTGCGGAATAATTACTCATTAAAAAATAGCTTCCTTTTAGTCATGGCATGTGATTTTTGTTTTGTTTGAAACAGGATGGCAGTGACAGTAAGCTGAGAACGCGAGCGAGGTCTGTCTGTTCCCCAGCAATTTTGATCTCACGTTGAAATGCATGTTACTTGTCAAAGGCACTATTAGGAAATTCACTGCAAGATGAAATGTGGAAGCAAAAAAAATCAACAAAAAACAACTACCTGCCTTGCTTTTCCTGTTGCTCAAGAATGTTTGTACATGTACGTCTCCAACGACAGCTTGGGATGTAAGACAGAGAATGCCTGGCTGCCTCCTGCATTTATTAGCTGTTCCGTTCACACTGTACACTGGTACAAAGAAACATCCAACACCCCAACTAATGCTACGATTGCAACCAGGAGAAAGAAGACACAGAAGTGCCAAGTCAATATGAGTCAACAGTGAGACAAGAAGGTCCAAAGTCATGAATAATGGCAGAACGTTTAGAATTCCTTGGGAAGTTCTAGCCTTGTGCCCTTTGTTATGGTCAGACTGCATCTGGCATACTGTGCTCTGTTCTGACTTCCTCGTTTTAGGAAGGACATTGAAAGAGCAGACTATAACCAAAGGGGATCAAAATAGTGAAGAGACTAAAAACAACAACAAAAAAAGAAATAAAAAAGACAATAAAAATACCATATAAGGACCAGTTGTAGAATCAGATATTATAGCTATAAGAATCCCTAGGGGTCATTTAGTTTAATACAAAAGAATTTCAAATAACACCATCGATCAGGTCAATCCAGAAAAATATAAATAGTAAGCATACCAGTAGGCAAGGCAAAGCAGAAAATTAAACAAAGATGAACAAGGAAATTGCATTATGCTGACAGGGGCTATACACAATAAACCCATATCAATATTATACTTGTATTGTCCAAAGAGAGCAACATCTAAAATCGTAAGAAAAAGAATAAAGAAAAATGCTAACTGAACTACAAAAAAGACAATGATCATAACAGATGTTAATCCTCCTCTCTCAGATTTGGGCTAATATAACAAAATTAACAAAGTAGAAATATAAAATTAAACACATTTTGTAAGAAATTAGACCTGAAAAATTAGACTTAGCTAAGAGACAAATACACACATACACACCCACACAGACCTTTTTATCAGTTAATAAGCATTAATTAGCCACTTATTTTGTGTCAGACACTGTGTTAAGCCTGGAGATAAAAAAGGACAAAAAACAAAATAAAAGTAGTCGAGGCTCTCAAGATACTAATATGACAAGCAATATATAAACAATTTTTTGTAACAAGCCACATACAGGAGTAGTTTGTGATGATCTCATAGCAACAGCATTAAAGATAAGGATGACCTGGAAAGTGTTTTACCCAAGGGGAACTTTGAGCTGAGGGATGAAAGGAAGCCAAGGAAGCCAGGAAGCAGAAATAAGGAAGGAGAACAATACGGTCATGGGTGACAGCCAGTGAAAAGGCTCAGAGTTAGGAGAAGAAATATATTTTGGGAAGAATATTAAGTATGTCAATATTACTGGATCACGGTGAAAAGAGAGCAGCAAAGTGTCAAAAGCCTAGAAAGTTGGAAAAGTCCAATTTATGGAGAATTTTAAACATCAAATAGAAGATTTTAATATTTGATACTGGAGGTAATAGAGAACCACTGAAGTTAATTAAAAAGAGGAATAACATGAATAGATCTGAACTTTACTCAGATCAATTTTATAAATTAGTGGAAAATAAACTGGAAAGGGGAAAGATGCAAGCTAGGGAGACCAATAAGCAGGATATTTTAAAAGACTAGGAATGAGGTTGTAACAATTTGGACTAGGTGGTGGCATTACCAAAAGAAAAAAGGAAGTATATACAAAAGGTATTTTGAAGGTAGAGATGGCAAGATTTGGAAATTACATGAATATGGAGAGTTTGAGAGGGAGTAAGAACTTGAAAAGGACATCTGTATTAAAAGCTTGAGTGACTAGGAGGATGGTAGTATCACCATACATTAGGGCATAGAAAAATTACCAATACACTTAGTATATCTTTTCCAGATGATAGCACAAGAAAATAATGTGATCAGTAGAAGGAACCCAAGCAAAAGACACAACTTAAAGTAGAGACTGAATAATGAATACTAAACACAAATAAGTCAAAGAACACATCATTGAAAACATGAATAATTTGTATAATATAGTTATGATAATGATGAGATCAGACACCAAAGTTCCTGTGAGGCAGTTAAAGTAATCCTTGTTGGGTACGGGGAGGGGACAAGGGAAGAGAGACATATATGTGTATATTATGTTCCAGAAGTCTTAGGGAAGTTTTCTGTTTTTAAAAGATTAAAACAACTTCTATATCACATGACTAAAATGTTGTAGAATTTACTGTTTTTCTTATACTTACTACCTCTTAAACCTTTCCAAAATAGGAGTACGGGCAGGATATAAAAAAAAAAAATCAACTATCTCCATGGTCCAGGATATAAAAACTCAAACAATGTAAAAACTGAATGTACTAAGAGTAAAGGAGAATAATCCTTAATCCCTAACAAATTCATATATCCCCTAACATATTAGTTTCAATGTTCACTGAAGCAGTATTCCATATGCTGACTCACAACCTTGCAACAGGCCTCAGCTCTAGCTTCCATCACTCCTTCTTCTTTCACTAGTGCTAAGGGAATTAAAAATACAGAAATTTGAGTTGCTCAAGCTATAGCAGTGAGAAAAAAGCAGCAACCAACTATGGTAGCATTCTCTGTAGAAAGAGTTCAGTCAAAGAAAAGAGGAAAGAAGGAATGTGGGCAGGACATGTGAATAAGGCTACATGACACTCCACTAAGACAGAAAAATATCAAGCCTCTACTAGGGTTAATTCTGTCTGCTCAACAGTCAATTGAGGCAAAGACCTAGGCAGTTGAACCACAGTGAATTGTCTAGTGCTGGAGAAGTCTTAGATTCTTTGACATCCATCCCCAGAGCGACTATCAAAAGGGAAGGAGTCAGAAAATAAACAAAAGGGGGAAAGAATTGGGGAGGGGAGTGAATTACCAAATATCTCAGGAAGAATAAAACTTTAAGCGAAAGGAGGTAAACCAACATGGAAAATATTCGTAACAAAAGTAAACATGTCATCTAGATCATGCAAAAGTTCAGGCATTTATGGTACACAGCAGAAATAAAGATCTGAAAAGCAAAACCTAAATTGTTGGTAGTAAGGAACATCAAAGAAACCAAAAAGAGTGTATTGGTTGGAAATGAAAATTTAAGAGAATAAAATTCTTGAAGAAGAGAAGCACAAAATAGTACCATAAAAGGATAGCATGATCTCCATATAAACAAAAAAAATATTTATATTGAAGGCAAAATATCGAGTCAATTTAACAATTATAGATCTTACAGAGAAGTCCAGAGTGGAAACAAATTCTTACCATAGGAAATAGACAATCAAAATAATCCTGAGAATGTTTCTAAAAAATATAAAAAAGTAAAACGTATCCATTCTCACTTTCATTTCTTAGCATCCCTGGATTCCTTTAAGATGTAGGTCAGGCACTTTGCTGTGCAGCAAGGTTTTCCTAGTTCTCCCAGTTATTTTTATATTCCCCTATAAGATTATCTTTCATCTATTTCACAGGCATCTTCCATATACTTTTTTCTTTACACATATTCTCCCCTATTAGAATGTAAATTGTTTTGAAGAGAGGCGCTGTTTTCCTATCAATGCTTAAAAATGCTATTTTGTAGTACTTTCTTAATAAACTCTTGTTGACTGAAAATCAAATAGCATTTTAAAATATTTTATTAAATACCTTACTATGTCTCATGAAGTATGTTAAGCACTAGGGGCATGAAGACAAAATGACATATTTCTTCTCAAGGCATTAATATTTTATGTACGATAGGAGACAAGATACATACATATTAGTATATAATAAACACAGAATAAATACAAAGTCTTTCAAATATGATGCAGTTAAATACTAAGTAGTTAGGGAGGGAGGAAGGGCAATAAAAGTTGAGGAAATCTGAAAAGTTGTAATGTAGAAAGTGATGTTTGAGCAGAATCTTGAAGGCAGAATATTATATGTACTCTATAGAGTAGAAGTAAAGAGTGTCATTCAGGCATGGAGATCAGAGATGGACCATGGGTAAGGATCAGAGAGAAATTTGAATGGAGTTAAATACAAGAAGAGTATTAATGATTAATGAAATTGGAAAGATATCTTTTAGCCAGGTCAAGAAGAGCTTTGCATGTAAAAAAAAAAAAAAAAGCATTGTATATTTATACTAGAGACAATAAAAACCCAATGAAGAGTATTGAGAAAAGGAATGATATGTTTATATCTGAGATTTAGGAAAAATTATTTAGAATATGTATGGAAGTTTAATTACGGGGGGGAGAGCCTTGAGGTAAGGAGACCAAATAGGAGGCTGATGATACAAAACAGGAGAAAAGTAATGAGCTTCTGACCCAAGATTGTGAATGTGTGAATAAATAGAAAGCCTTGGATACAAGAGGTGTTGTTAGAGGTTAGAAACAGCAAGATTTAGAAACAGATTTAACATGTAGAGTGAATGATAGAGAAGAGATGAAGATGGTGTGAGGCTAAAAGTAATGAGGGCAAAGAAGGAATCCAGGCAAAGATCATTATGAAATTTTGAGAAGGTATAACTTCTTGTTAGAGAGGGAAGGATGAGAATGTGGGAAAACTACATGGACAGGATGTTATTTATGGGTCTTGCAATAAAAGCACGATTGTGAAAGGTAGAGAATGATTTGTAGAATGATTATTCATTTCCCCTATCACTCAGGAAAAGCTTCAGTGATAGCAGTGATAATTTGAAATGTCCTTTTTGTTGTTGATTCATCTTTGATTCCCAGTGGACTGTGACAAGTGCTGTAAGCTCATTTATGCTCTTATAGCACTTGTTATGGACTGAATAAAGATAGACACTCCAACATATCAAGATTATTCTCAATTGAATCTCAGTGCCATCATTAAGTGAGAATGCCAATGCATAACATTGCTTAGGATAAGAATAACTTGCAGTATGATGACAGAATAATGGCAAAAAAAGTCTAAGCCCTAGTCTTTTTCAAAATGTTGTACACACATTATTCACAGAATATGATTTTTTTTTTTAAGTTCAGAAGAACATTAATGAAAGTCATTCTGCTGTGGAGAAAGAATTACCATTATTGGTGAAAGTCAAAACAAGAAAAATGTATTTCCCTCCCAACATCTCACTCATAGAAAGCAAATTTTAATGATATTAGATGCTGAGCCAAAGATAGGAAGTAGTGGGTATTTGGAGGTAGAGGATCTAATTTCACATCTAGTCCCTGTCACTAGTGGAAAGTTGTGCAATGCCTCTCTACATTTACTCGTCTATAAAGTAAGGTTGGGCTCAATGGTCATGAAGATCCCTTCCAGTTCCAATTAGATTCCAATTCCATTACTATGAGTATGAAAAATTGCATCCAGTGAGACTTTATAATTGAACAAAACTATAGAAATTATTTATTCAGTCAATGAGAAGTACTTACTATATAAAGATCATTAAGAAAGATATAGAGTTTTAAAAAGACATGAAGATATTACATAATATGATACAAAGTTTAAATAAGACTTTTCATGGTGCATGGCACATAGCAGGTATTTAATAAATATTTATAAACTGAAATGACTCAATCCCCACAAAGCCTACAAACACTGCATAATTGCATGATTATTGTATGATAAGTGAAATAGCAAAATAAAATGTATGTGGCTAATGGGAAAAGATCATTATTTCCAGAATTAGATAGAAAATGATCAAAGGTTGATATAATTAGAGCCAAAAAGATGTTGTATGATATGAAGTCCTATCCTGTCATTTTACAGATGAGGAAACTAAGGCAAGAGATTTTTTACAGGAGGTGAAGTGACTTTCTCAATGTCATGGGCATACTAAGTGTGCAAGGTCGGCTTTGAACTCAGAACTTCTGGGTGTTTCAGATATGCTGTATTATCTTAGTTGTACCATGAAGAGACAGTGGCATTTTAATCAGCCTTTTGTGGATAAAGAGGAAAAGGAAAATAGGATGGGGAGCAATCTAGGTATAGGGGAGACCATGATCACAGAGAATTGAAAAGATAAACTGAAATTTACCATTTACGAAGGGGAGTATCAAGATGAGTTAGGAAAAGAAGGAAGTCATAAATTGGAGTATCTTGAACTTTTGGCAAAAACAGCAATAACAACAAAGAAAACCTCCCACTATTTTTTCCCTTTCAAAGCAGTCAGGAATCATTCAAGATATTTAAGCAAAGGAATATGATCATGTCTATGTATAGGAAATTATTTTAAAAGTAATATAAATTATCATTAAAAGGAGACAGAAAAATACAACAAGGAAGACTGGTTAGAATGGTGGTGATTATGGTAGTGATCATAAGAACAGAGAGAAAGGAGAATATAAGGAATCAACTGGATTTGCCAATTGGCAATAGTAGTACTAACTGTCTTCTGAACAAAGTGTGCATTTTGCATCCTGTGCACTTTTGCTCATGTACCCTATGTCAGAGACAATACAGTAAAGAGGAAAGAGAAAATGTTAGAACTAAAAGCAGAGATGAACTATTCAATTTATAGACCTCTAACTTTAAATATTCAACATTTATTAAATGTTTTCAATGTACTTATTAGACATTGAGAGAAAGAACTCTCTTCTCTGTCTTGCTCTCATTTTGACTCTCATTTTCATTTTAGCCTACAGAACTAAATGTCTTGGCATTAGAAGTTTCTGTAATGGTGGTATATGCTTTCATACTGTCTCTCTAAACCTCATTTCATAGGGCATCTAGGTTTCACAGTTGATAAGGTGCCAGACTTGAAGTTAGGAAGATTTATCTTCATGAGATCAAATTTGACCTTAGACACTTACTAACTGTGTGACCCAGGACAAGTCACTTAAGTGAAGTTTGTCTTGGTTTCCTCATCTGTAAAATGAGCTAGAAAAGAAAATGGAAAACCACTCCAATGTCTTTTTCAAGAAAACCCCAGATAGGGTCACAAAGTGTCAGACACAACTGAAATAACTGAGCAACAACAAAACTCATTTTGAGGCATTTGCCAAAAAAATCCAAAACTCACAAAGGCTGCATGGAAAATAGACTATTAATCTCCCTATGTTGTTAATATTATCTTTGAGAAAAGTTTTATATCATAGATGGATCAGTTGAAAGAAGTAGGGATGTTTACCCTGGAGAAGAGAAAACAGGGATTACTTGAGCAAAGTCAGTAATTATTTGAAGAGTTATTGCACAAAAGAACCAGCTGACCTATTCTGCTTGGACATAAAAGGCAGAGTAAGGATCAGTTGGTGCAACTTGAGGAAAGTCAGGTTTTACTTGAAGATAAAGAAAAAAAATCAATCAGTTTTGACAGCTAGAGCTGTCCACTGGTAAAATGGACTACCTAGAATGGCTATGAATTCACCCAGCAAAAGGACTCTTCAGGTAATAGCCAAATAAACTTGTTTTCATAGCTGGTGAAGAAAGCAACCTATCTAGAACAGAAGGTCCCTGTTGTAAAAGAGTTCCACCTTAAAGTTAGATGGTTATTGTACTCGGAATATTCAGGGCCTTGAAAGACAGAGTGAATTTTAGGTTAGTATCCCTTGGATGATTTTTAAATAAAGGAATAGTAGGATTACAGCAACATTAAAGGAAAATCGGTTTAGTGGCAGGAATCAGGGTGCATTGGAGGAGACTGGTGGTGGTGAGGCCAGTCATAAGGTCATATCAGTGAACAGGTGTGTGATTCTAACAACTTCTACAAGGATAATAGTAATGGAAAAAGATATAAAATCATTCAAACTGATGCCATGTGACTCATTTACTGATTTAATACAGAGAAATTAAATAGAGGGACAAGAAGATGATTGTGTCAATTCTGGGGAACTGAGAGACTAGAGGTTCCATTGACAAGAGATAAGAAAGGTATCAAGTGAGGATTGATTTGTGAGCAAAGGTGATTACTTTGCTTCAGAAAAGCTCCATTTTAGGTGACAGAGGAAGAACAGGTAGAAACATTCAATAGAAAGATGAATACTTGGAGCACAGGAGAAGATAAAATGAGAAATTAAGATTTGGAAGTCAACTCAAAGTTATTTTCCTATTAAAATATTTACTATAACTTAGCAATAACCATTACAAAACCACCTTAGCTTTCTTTATAATCATTTACTTTTTATTATATCAACTCTGTACAATTTCCTTAACAATTCAGTCAGTGTTTCTGAGTCACTATCACTTTCATAAATTGTAGACATATAGATATTGGAGAGAGAGAGGGAGAGAGAGAGAGAGAGAGAGAGAGAGAGAGAGAGAGAGAGAGAGAGAGAGAGAGAGAGAGAGAAAGTGAGTAAGAAAGAGAGAAAAACTGAGAATCCAATTGCAGTGATAGTAGAAGAAAAAGTGAGGGTGGTCATTCAGAATTGGGTGTAGCATATTTTCAAAGGCAGTTAAGCAACCTCAGGTAATTAGAAAGTGTTTAGAGTTGGTAGCCTGAGCTGTCAAGATGGCATAGTGTATATTACATTGGAACTACCCTGAGACAAAATCTGGCTTTATATCCTCAAAACCATATACATTCATTATTTTTCTTTCATATGGTTATACTTGGTGGGCACTTTGTTCTCCTGGTCCTACTTTTTTTCATTTTTAGTTTTTTTCATAAAGGTCTCTCCAGAATTGTTCATATTCCTAAGGTAATCTCTTTTCATTGCATTTTATTATTTCATTACATTAATAAGCTTCAACTTTTTAGCCATTTTCTTATTTTAGGAAATTTATGTTGCTTACAATAACTATACATGTGTATATGTCTATACTAATCATACTTCCAAAATATCTTTGAATAGCTTACTCTATTTTTCATCTTTTGGATATCACTTTCAAAGTATTACTAAAGCTCTTCATGGAAACAATGTAGAGAAAGGCATGAAGCTCTAAGAAGTGTGCGTTGAAGAATCCTCAATTTAGATAGCAGTAGTAGAATGATTTGCCAAAAAAGGAGAGAAAATATCAATCAAAAAGAATGGTACAAATGCAGGGTAGTATATTTTTTATGGAAGATAAAAGAAAAAATTTGTTTCTTTCAGAAGGTGGAGTAGGTCAATAATGCTAAAGGTAAAAGAAAAATAAAAGAGAATAAAAAAGAAGATAAGATCATCGCTTTTGTCAAAAATGAAGTAATTCATTGATGAATTTGTTGGTGAGTTTTTATGGATCTTTACATTGTCAATAATGTTGAAGCATTTAAGATGATTTAAGATTAATATATAAATAGTCAAGGTATGAGGAGTGAGCAGAATACAGATATCAACTATTAAGAATCAGGGAGATATCCATGAAAAGAGGACACTAATCTTCTTTATCCCAAGTGCCCTCCAAGGAAAGCCTGCTGAATCTAAGCTTGAGCATATGTGATCTTATCCAACTTTCTAGGACTCCAACTCCTCCTAGAAAGTGATTGAGGGTACTTTGTATTTGGAAACACAATTTTTATTTTTCACTGAATTCCCAAGCTTCTCTGATCATTAAGCTCCTATAAAAATACAATGATAATATTTATTTAACACTTTATATCAGTTGCTTCATTTGTTTATTACAAATGCAATAGATAAGTATCATTATCCCTTTTAACAGACAATAAAAGAAACTGAAAGGGGTTGACTTACATGGGGTCATAGTGATAATATATAATAATCATAATAATTAGTAATCATAATGATAGTAAATACCTGAGACAGGATTTGAGGATTTGAGGTCAGATCTTGTCTCAAGGCATATCCAGTGTAATATACATGACAGCATCTTGATGACTCAGTTACCAACCTTTTTAAAAGACTTTCTAATTACTTGAGGTTGCTTAGCTACCTATGAAAATCTGCTACACCAAATCCTTAATTACCTTCCTCCATTTTTGGCTACTACCACTGTAACTGGATACTCAATTCTCTCTCTCTCTCTCTATCTCTCTCTCTCTCTCTTTCTCTCTCTCTCTTCCTCTCTCTCTCCCCTCTACTCCCCCCTCTCCAATATCTATATGTTTACACTTTATGCACAAGAGACAAGATAATACATAAATTATGAATCAAAATACTGCTATAATTTAATTAGAGGTTTATGACAGAAAATTACCCAGTCCTCAACTTGATGGGACTCAAGAGGATTTACATAGTGTTACATAGTTACTGTTCCCTTGGACTAACCATAACATATCAACTCCCTTCAGGCCTCAAAAAGTAATTGAAACATTTCATCTCAGTCTACTATCATGAAAATGTCATGTGTACTTATCTGGGTGTGCTTAACCATATCCATTCATTCATTACACAAACTCAAACTCACTTTCACTCAATTTGGAAATGGCTTGATTGCCTGGCGGTTGTGGTGTCTTTTTGGGGGGAGTGGTGAAATGTTTAATTCAAATGTCTTCCTAATCACAAGATGCAACTCTCTACCTATTTTCGTCAATAATATCTGTCTTTAATCCTATGATTTCATTCTTCCACTTAACATAATATACTTTTTCTGCTCAAATCTAAAAAATTGAAATTGCTTTCCAATTGTTTTAACTTTTTTTTTTAATTTGGCTGAGTTTCCTCATCTGTAAAATGGAAATAATAGTACCTACCTCAGAGGGTTGTTCTGAGGCTTAAATGAAGTGATATATGTAAAGACTACTTCAAATTAACATTTTATATACATTTTAATTCCAATAGAATGCAACCTTTTAGAGGGGAAGGAAATGGTGTACTTTTGTCATTGTATACTCAATATCTGATGCAGTACTTTGGACATGATACATGTTTAATAAATGTTTGTTGAACTGAATCTAATTTCATCTATTTAAAAAAACAATCATTCCCATGTTATCCATTTCAAATTCTACCAAAGAGATCAAAAGTAATAAAGAATTCAGAACAAAAAGCCTGGGAATTGTTGAATAAGGAGATTTATGCATGCTATGTCTAGATCCTCAATAAATACTTGTTGACGGGCAGATTGACATATGTTGTGTGGTAAAGGGCATGTACCCTCTGCATGTTTGCCAGGGGTTGTCCCCTAGCATTTTGCAGGATCCAATAAATATTAAATAACTATAGAATCTAATCTTCTTCCTACTAATATATTTGTGTCACTTTAGTCTCTCTGATGTGATAAAGGAAAACAGCTGGTTACAATATTCCATTTTAAATGGAGAGAGATGAAGGACAAAATACATATTATTGAGGTTGATCTATAGCCATTATCTTCTCTGGATTGCTCTCTATTCCTTTAGTCTAGCATCAAAAATACCTTTTCCAACCTTTTATTTCTTTTTTCACATTTCTCTGACAACTATTTTCTGGTTATATATCTTTACATTAAGAGGAGAGTAGAGGGAACAGAGGTAGATGGGATTTCTATCTCTTCTTGAGCTATAAAAATTCTGAATTTTGTCCATAACCTATTTTGATCCCCTTCCCTTGAGGCTGCAAATCCAATATCCTGCAATTAGCTATTGCCCAGCATGTATTTTTGGATAAGAGCAAGCAGGTATAAATCTTTGGTTCTTTCCCCATCAATACCCCCATCGTTGTCCATCTGTCTAATTGCTATTGACCACAGAAAGTAGTTTTTGATTGAGGTGCGATGTAAAGTGATATTGATTACAGTAAATGAACTTTTCTGCAGTCTTCAAGTCAATTAGGGGAAAGAAGTTCCAGAGTTATGTCTCATGTAGTAAAGTCCAATTTCCACCATACTATTTTGTGGCCCCCATTCCTGGGTCTTTGAAGCAATTTCCTTCCTTGGTCTTCCACTGCCCTGAGCAAAGGGGGAAAAAAAAATTCTTCTCTGCTTCTGTGTACTGCACAGAGCAGAAGTAAATTAGAACAAAACCAGGCTTCACTTTTGATCCTTCAAATATTCAGCTTTCTCTACATGCATTTTACATATGAGCAATGTACTTTTATTTTCCATTGGCGATTAGGAAATCCATATCAAGAGAATATCCTCTCTTTTCAGAGACCCTTCCTATACAAAGATGTTTAGCACATGATTTGATCTGAGATGACCGATAAAAATTCCCTGAATTGCTTTACAAAAATCTCTTCCACCAGCCTTGTTTGCTGATAGTTAACAGGAAGGGGTGCCCTAATCCTTCTAAGGGTTTATAGGGAGCATCAGGAAAAAAAGAATACTGTAATGAGAGTTGCAAAACCTCCCAGGATGTAGAGCATGAGTTGTTGAGGTATACATTTAAGTCTTCAAATGTAACTGAATTAGACTACAGGCTCTAAAGGATCCTAAATATGCCTGCAGTCAGTCATGTAAAACAGCACTAGCCTTCATACCTAGGACATAAATTGGATATAAAAGAAATTTCACTAGGTATAGACTGTATCACAACAAGCTATTTTTTTTATTATTATTGCCATGACCACCTTAATAGGTTTTCATGAAAATTATCTCTGAGGAAGATCATGAAGTGAGCAGAACAGGTACTTTGTGAATATGTGTCTATTTCCAAGCAGTATTTAGGGTCATGGTTGGAAGGGGGTGGGATGGATGGAAATTATATATTTTTGAAATGCATTTAGGATGATTAACATGTTCTTGTTTCTGTTTTTCCAGATGCCTTGGTAATACTGACTTATTGACACATACTTCAAAGTGTCACTGATTACAAAACAAATATGGACACAGATGGAAATGTATAGGGGTGGAATTGGGGATAGAAGACAAAATATATAACATGATGGGAAATTTAATACTGTAAAAGGTGGAAGCTTATTTGGCTAATGGAAAACATAAGTACAAGGAAAAGTACTACATAGGAAACTGTCATGGAAAGACCACTAACCTTGGACAGAGGAAACATGGATTTTAATTGCAGAACTTCTACTTATTAACTCTGGGAAATTTGTTTTAACTCCTTGGACCTCAATTTTATCAGCTATCACATAAGGGACCTGATAGGATCATATCTACCTCTAATTTGTTATATCGAGAAATTGCAACATAAGAAAGTTTAGTGACTTGTCTGTGGCTACACTGGTAGCATCAGAGTTGGGATTTATGCCCACTTTCATCAATACCATTATCATTGTGGTTTGCACTGCATTATAAAAGATGGCATCTAAAGTTTATTCCAGATCTAATATTTTTTGCTTCTAAGTCATTGAGTTGTTTTTTTTTTAAGTAACATGATCAAAAATCCAAAGAATCTCAAAACTCTGACTGCCAAAGAAGATCCCATTTCTAGAAAAACACAGTTTCTCCCATCAAGTTAATTTCAGTATAGACACATGCATATATCTTTTTTTTTCCTCCCAGACTTGGGCCTATATTGTCCATATTTTCTTCTGGTTTTAATGACCTGAGTCTTACATGCTTTATGAAAACATCTACTAGGTAAACATGGACCATTTCTTCTAAGACACCATCCTCCACAATATTCTCAATTTATTGTTGGCTTAAAGCATTGTAGAGTATGCATTACTAGACTAAATAACATAGGATATCTTCATTATAAAATCTGATTGCAACCAATTTATTAAAAGACAATAATTAATATAATTATATTACCTTACAAATAAATACTACTGCCTTGTCAGACACTGTATGGGAATGAATAGGGGCTTTGCCAAGACAATATATCACAGAATCTTACCCATACGGAAAAGAAGCAGTTTAAATAAAAGCTACTACTTTATCCCCTAGTTTGAAATGGAACTTATTAAGACTTTTTCTTTTTTCATTCGAAAAATGATCAGGAAATACTCCACTCTTTGGTGGCAAAGTTAAGCCATGCAAATACACCTAGTGATAACAGTGTGATCCATCTGTCTCTGTTTCTGACACAAATGAACTGAGCTGTGATAGACTGGATCATAAGAACCTAGATCTGGAATTCATCAGGAGGGTATTTGGGTATTCGTATTTCAGAGTCTGGGATACAGTGCTGGTAAAGCATTATTACCCCAAGGAAACCGCTCCCAGGAACTCAAACCAGTGGAAGCTGAGACAAGGAGTCATCCAGCCATCAAATTACATCTGAACATGAATTTGGTAAAAAAAAAAAATTCTATGAAAGAACTTAGCTCAGTTTTGAGCCCACTCCCCTCAAGAGAAAGAGGTGGGTATACTTTTGAGATTTTTTTGGTAAGGAAGAATTTTTATTCATTTGTTCTTACCATATCCTTGACATAAATTATTTCTTTGTAAAGACTACTCCATGTGACGTGGCTAAATAGAATTGGGCTGTTAGTTACATGACCCTAAAAATGGAAGAAATACAGCCAAGTGGGAACTTGTATCTATAGCAGCAAAACAAAAATCTCCTAAACTCTTTAGGGTATCTTAGAATATAGAGGGGGCAATTTATTCTGACTGGATCTGGGAAAGAGAATTCAGGAGTGCTCAATATGCATACATTATCTTATTGGAGCTGCATAATAACCTGTGAGTTAAGTCATAGAGCCTTTAGCATCCCCATTTCACAGATGAGGGAATTTTATATAGTCACATCTAATAAATATAAGAGGTGGTTTCAGAGCACAGGCAACTCTGATTTCACACAGAGCACTGTCTTTTCATGATACTGTATTGTCTTTAGTATGATGCCTTTTGGGGAGTGGAGCCAAGATGATAAAGTAAGAACAAGCACTCTCCTAAGCTCTTAGACACACTCCTTCAGATACCTCTAAAAAGAACATCTGACCAAATTTTGGAGGCGCAAAATCCAATAGGAGTGAGACTGGCAGATTCAAAGCCCAGGACAGACTGGAAGGTCCACAGGATGGCTCTGTTCCACAGGGGCGAGCCCACAGCACACAGCATAGTGCATCCAGTGCAGCAGAGAGTGAAGGTCCCAGGAAGCCTGAGACAGCAGCAGGCAGAACGGGCAGACCATCAGCCCAGGGTGAGAGACCAGCAGGGCCAAGTGAGTGACAACTGCTGAGCACCAGACACCAGCACAGCAGCTCCTGAGACTTTCAGTCCAAGGATTAAACATCTGGAAGTCACCTGTTTGAACTTCTGGGAGCCAAGATAGCAGAGTTACCAGTAAATGCTCTCTCCTCCCCCATTGATGACCTTGAAAGGACCATAAAATATTTCCCCAGAAAAATCCTGGATCAGCAGAAACAGCAGAGGGGGCAAATAGTCTCATAACACCTGAGGTTAGGAAAATACTTAAGGGGGATTCTTCCTACTGTGGCAGAAGCAAACCAGAAGGAAAGGGCACCCAGGGTAAAGGAAACTCGCACTAGGACACAGGCAAGCCTCAGTTCCAGGAGAGGAGACCCAGGAGGGTTGGAAACTCCCATTAGGATCTAAGTGTCTCTCCACACTCTAGGAGGAAAGAGAGACGATAGGGCAGCTGAGATCACCATCTCCTGAGCTTGCCATTGCCTCAGTTCAACTGAGGTGATCTCCTTTGACCAGACACTCCCCTGCCCCCTGCAAAGCATAACAACCTAACCCCAGGGCTCATCCAGGAAACACAAAACAAAAATCTACTCTTAGTTTTTTTCACACAAGTCAGTTCAACACCAAGTTCTGCACCTTCCAACTGAAAGAACCAGAAGTCACAACACACAATCAACATCATGAACAAGAAAAGGCAAAAGAAGGGCAAAAAAAAACATAGAATCTTTCTATGAGGACAAGGACCAAAACACAAATACCAAAGAGATCAGTAGTGAGACTGTACTTCCATCTGAAACTTCAGAAGGGACTATGAACTTCTCACATTCACAAACAGCTCTCCTAGAACAGCTGAAGGAGGAGATAGAAGAAAAACTGGCAATGATTTTAAAAGTATATATAAAAAAAGAATTCACTGATGAGCACATCATTTGGAAGGAAAAATTAAACCAATGGAAAAGGAAGTATAAAAATTAACTGGAGAAAATAACTCCTTAAAAGGAAAAGGTGGTCAGATGGAAAGGGATATGCAAAAGTTAACTGAAGAAAATAATTTGATAAAGATTAGAATTGAGCAAGTAGAAACTAATGACTCTATGAGACAGCAAGAAGCAGTCAAACAAAATCTAAAGAATGAAAAGATAGAAGAAAATATAAAATATCTAATTGGATAAACAACTGAGATGGAAAATAGATGTAGGAGAGAAAATTTAAGAATTATCGGCCTGCCAGAAAGCCACGATGAAAAAGAGTCTGGACAGCATCTTCCAGGATATCATCAAGGAAAACGCCAAGAAGTGCTAGATACAGAGGGCAAAATCGTCAATGAAAGAATCCACTGTTCACCTCCCAAAAGGATCCCAAGATCAAAACCCTAAGAAATATCGTTGCCAAATTCCAGAACTTTCAAATGAAGGAGAAAATACTATAGGCAGCCAGAAAGAAACCATTCAAATATCGAGGAGTTACACAGGACTTTGCTGCTTCTACATTAAAAGATCGAAGGAACTGGAATCCATTATTCTGTAAGGCAAAGAATATGGGACTAAAACCAAGGATCAACTACCCAGCAAAGTTCAGCATAATATTTCAGGCAAAAAGATGGTCATTCAACGAAGTAAGGGATTTCCAGACCTTCCTGACAAAAACGCCAGAACTTAGAAAATTTGATCTTCCAACACAAGTCTCAAGAGAGGCATAAAAGCATAAACGGTGAGGAAAAGCAAAACCAAACAACAAAAAAAAAAAACCTTGTTACTCAATTTGGCCAAACTGTTTACCTCACTATAAGGGAAGATGATACCTGTTAATCTTGAGAATTGTGCATCTATTATGAAATATAAAAGGGATATACATAGAGGGAACAGGTATAAAGTAAATGATATCATGTTAAAAATATGATTTAACTATGTGAAGGGATTGTAACAGGAGGTGTGAAAAGAAATAAGCAGAAAATGGTAAATTACATCACAGGAAGAAGTACAAAATTATAGTAGAGGGAAAGAGAGGAGGGAGATGAGCACTGTTTGAGAGGTACTCTCATCTGATTTACTTCGAAGAAGGAACAAAAACTTAAGTGTATAATCCTAACTAGCTCTATAGTCAGTAGGAAGAAAAAAGGGGAAGAAAGGGGGAGGAAGCTAAAAGGAAGGGAAGAAGCAGCAAGGGAAAAGGGGAGTAAAGGAGAGGGGGGCTAAAAAAAGGGAGGTGGTGCTGAAAAGTGAAAACTGCTGAGGAGAGGAAGGGAGACAGGAGAGTTAAAAGTACAAATGGTGGAAAAGAGGATGGAGGGAAATACACAGATTGCAATCATAACTGTGAATGTGAATGGAATGAACTCTCCCATAAAATGGAGACGGATAGCAGAATGGATTAAAAGCCATAATCCAAAAATATGCTGTTTACAAGAAACACATTTGAAACGGGGGGATACACACAGGATAAAGGTCAAAGGTTGGAGCTGAATATATTATCCTTCAGCTGATGTAAGAAAAGCAGGAGTAGCAATCCTAATTTCAGACAAAGCAAAAGCAGAAATAGATCTAATCAAAAGAGATAAGGATGGAAACTATATCCTGCTTAAAGGCACCATGGACAATGAAGCAATATCATTACTAAACATGTATGCTGCAAGTGGTATAGCATCCAAATACTTAGAGGAGAGGTTGGGGGAGTTGAAGAAAGACATTGACAGCAAAATTATACTAGTGGGGGACCTGAACCTCCCCCTCTCTGAATTTGATAAATCTAACCTCAAAATAAACAAGAAGAGGTTAAAGAGGTAAATAAAACTCTGGATAAGGTAGATATGATAGATCTCTGAAGAAAATTGAAAGGGAATAGAAAGGAATATACCTTTTTTCAACAGTACATGGCAAATATCCAAAAACTGACCATGTACTAGGATGTAAAAGCCTCACAGTCCAGTGCATAAAGGCAGAGATAATCAATGCATCCTTCTTAGATCATAATGCAATTAAAAATTATATGTAATAAAAAGCCATGGAAAGATAAACCAAAAATCAATTGGAAACTAAATAATCTAATCCTAAAGGAGTGGGTTAAACAAAAAGTCATAGAAAAATTCAACAACTTCATTCAAGAAAATGACAACAATGAGACAACCTACCAAATCTTATGGGATACTACAAAAGCAATTCTTAGGGGAATTTTTATATCTTGGAATGCCTACATAAACAAAATAGAGAAAGAGATCAATGACTTGGGCATGCAGCTGAAAAAGCTAGACAAAGAACAAATTAAAAATCCCCAAGTAAATACCAAATTAGAAATACTGAAAACCAAAGGAGAGATTAATAAAATTGAAATTAAGAAAACTATTGAATTAATAAATAAAACCATAGTTGGTTTTATGAAAAAACTAATAAAATTGATAAACCTTTGGTCAATTTGATTAAAAAAAAAGAAAGAAGAAAATCAAATTACTAATATTAAAAATGAAATGAGTGAACTCACTTCTAATGAGGAGGAAATTAAGACAATAATTAGAAATTACTTTGCCCAACTTTATGCCCCAAAATTTGATAATCTAAATGAGATGGATGAGTATTTTAAAAAATACAAATTGCCCAGATTAACGGAAGAGGAAATTGAATATTTAAACAACCCCATCTCAGAAAGAGAAATTGAACAAGCCATCAATGAACTCCCTAGGAAAAAATCTCCATGGTCAGGTGGATTTACAAGTGAATTCTATCAAACATTTAAAGAACAATTAACTCTAATACTATATAAACTATTTTTGAAATTTGGGGAAGAAAGAGTCCTCCCAAATTTTTATGACACAAACATAGTTTTGATACTTAAACCAGGAAGGGACAAAACAGAGAAAGAATATTATAGACCAATTTCTCTAATGGATATAGATGAAAATTTTTTAAATAAGATTTTAGCAAAACAAATGCAACATCTTATTACAAGAATACATTATGATCAGGTAATATTCATACTAGGAATGCAGGGCTGGTTCAATATTAGGAAAACTATTAGAATTATCAATTGTATCAACAACAAAATAACAAAAACCACATGATTATCTCAATAGATGCAGAAAAAGCTTTCAACAAAATACAACCCCCATTCCTATTAAAAACGCCGGAGAACATATGAATAAAGGCTACTTTCCATAAAATAATAAGCAGTATGTACCTAAAACCTTCAGCAAGCATTATATAATAAGCTAGATGCATTTCCAGTAAGAACAGGGGTGAAACAAGCGTGTCCATTATCACCACTGTTATTCAATATGGTACTAGAAATGTTAGTTGTAGCAATTAGATAAGATAAAGAAATTGAAGGAATAAGAATAGGCAAAGAAGAAACTAAGTTATCACACTTTGCAGATAATATGATGATATACTTAGAGAATCCAAGAGATTCAAGTAAAAAACTACTTGAAGTAATAAACAACTTTGGCAAAGTTGCAGGTTACAATATAAACCCGCACAAATCTTCTGCATTCCTATATATTAGCAACCAAGTCCAACAGCAAGAGATAGAAACGGAAATCCCATTTAAAGCTAGGGTAGACACTATAAAATACTTGGGAGTTTACCTATATGGACACGATTACAAGACACTTTTTGCACAAATAAAGTCAGATCTAAGTAAGTGGAAAAACATCTGTTGCTCATGGGTTGGCCAAGCTAATATAATAAAAATGACAATTCTACCTAAATTAATTTACTTATTTAGTGCCATACCAATTAAACTATCAGATAAATATTTTCTAGAGCTGAAGAAAATAATAACAAAATTCATCTGGTATAACAAAAGGTCCAGAATATCAAGGGGACTAATGAAAAGAAATGCTAAGGAAGGTGGCCTAGAGCTACCAGATCTCAAATTGTATTATAAAGCAACAATTATGAAAAGCACTTGATACTGGCTAAGAAACAGAAGGGTAGACAAGTAGAATATACTAGGCATTCAAGACACAGTAGGCAAGGAATACAGCAACCTCCTGTTTGATAAACCCAAGGACCCCAGCTTCTGGGATAAGAACTCACTGTTCGACAAAAATTGCTGGGAAAACTGGATAACAGTGTGGTGGAAGCTAGGCATAGACCCACGCCTGAAACCTTACACAAGAATAAAGTCCAAATGGGTACAAGATCTAGGTATAAAGATTGATACCATGGATGAACTGGAGGGGCAAGGAATAGGGTATTTATCTGATTTATGGAGAAGGGAAGAATTTTTGACTAAAGTAGAGACAGAAAGCATTATGAAATGCAAGATGGATAATTTTGATTACATGAAACTAAAAAGATTTTGCACAACCAAACCCAATGCAACCAAAATTTGGAGGGATGTAGTAAATTGGGAAAGAATTTTTGCAGCTAGTGTCTGTGATAAAGGCCTCATTTCTAAAATATATAGAGAACTGAGTCAAATATATAAAAATCCAAGTCATTCCCCAACTGATAAATGGTCAAAGGATCTGAACAGGCAATTTTCAAAGGAAGAAATGAAAGATATCTATAAGCATATGAAAAATGCTCTAAACCACTTTTGATTAGAGAGATGCAAATCAAAACAACTCTGAGGTACCACATCACACCTATTAGATTGGCAAACATGACAGAACAGGGAAATGATAAATGCTGGAGAGAATGTGGGAGAGGTGGTACACTAATTCATTGTTGGTGGAGCTGTGAGCTCATCCAACCATTCTGGAGAGCAGTTTGAAAGTATGCTCAAAGGGCACAAAAATGTGCATACCTTTTGACCCAGCAATGTCACTTCTAGGACTGTATCCCCAAAAGATTGTAAAAATGGGAAAGAGACCCATATGTACAAAAGTATTTATAGCAGCACTTTTTGTAGTTGCCAAAAACTGGAAATCAAGGGAATGCCCATCAATTGGGGAATGACTGAATAAATTGTGGTATATGAATGTAATGGAGCACTATTGTGCCATAAGAAAGATGAACAAGAAGACTTTAGAGAAGCCTTATATGATCTGATGCTGAGCAAAAGGAGCAGAACCAAGAGAACTTTGTTCATGGCAACGACCACTGTGTACAAGAGTTTTTTTTTTTTCTGGTAGACTTGGAGCTACGTAACAATGCAAGAACTTAAATATTATATATATATATATATATATATATATATATATATATATATATATATATATATATATCTCCCCAATGGTTATCCTCAATGGTCTTTTAAGGCAAAATACCTTCCACCCTCAGAGAAAGAACTATGGAATTCATTTGTAGAATACAGCAGATCATGTGTGCGTGTGTGTGTGTGAGTGATGTTTGGATTTGTTTTATGATTTCTTCCATTTATTTTAGTTCCTCTATACAGCACGACTATAGTGAAAACATATTCAATAGCACAGTATGTGTAGATCCTATATAGAACTGTATGCCATCTTGGGGAGGGAGGGGGGTGATGGACGGTAGGTAGGGGGGAAAAAGTTTTATAGTAGTGATTGTAGAACGTTAAAAATAAAAAAAATATGATGCCTGTTACATGAAAGCATATGAGAATGATAAAATAATGCTGGTTGTCTGCTTTTGGGGATCTACAATCTTTTAGAAAATAATACTTATTTTCCCCAGTCACATGTAAAACAATTGATAACATACTTTCTGTTGTTGGCGTTGTTTTCAGTTCTAAATTCTATTTGTTCCTCCTTCCCCTCCCCTCTCCTTGAGTCAGTAAGCAGTCTGATATAGATTACACACATACAATCATGTAAAACAGAACATATTCACACATCAGTCATTTTGTAGGAAAAAAACTCAATCTAAAGAACGAAACAACAACATGGACTGACTGGTACAAGAATGATTATTATTGTCTCACAGAGGTAGAAACTAAGACAGGTTTTAGCTTGCCTATGGTCATGTAGATAATTAACTGAATATATACACGTAATTCTTCTAACTCCAAGCTGGGTGCTCTTTTCAAAGCACCGTAATCCCCTTGTCTTGTACAATTTCCTCAATTCCCCTCAAAGGAACAGACTCCAGCATTTATACTTTCCACAACATATATGTAAATTACTATAATGCACTAATTCCCCTATCTCACTTTACTAATTCAGTAAATGACTGCAAAGTCTTACCTCCTTTGGCTTTTGATAAAATCTTTATATAAAGAAGTAGAATACACTATTTGTGTAGCAGCAAATTCTGTTGAAAAGTGTTATCTTTTTAATGGAAGTTCCTGGGCTAGAATTTCAGGTCTACGGTAACTAGTTGTTTGCACTGGCCAATTTCCTTTTCTGTAAGGTATAAAATGGGTATAAAATACTGGCCCTTCTCTTGTAAGTCTTCTGAGGAAAATGTTTTGTAAAACGTAAAATAGATGTGAATTGTTGTGAAACCTAACCCTAATACTTATCCTAATTATGTCGCTTAGCACTAACCAGAATTAGAATACTTGTTTCTACTACTAAGTCTAGTTGTATATTCAAGAGAAAGAGGGAGGTTTGGAGGAGGAGCTGAGTTAGGAGAAAATGAGCTTAGTCTGTGACTTAAGGTGTTTCAGTTACGTAATGTTAATTGAATAGGAAGCTCTTCTCACAGTAATAAACCTAACACAGAGAGCATGTGGTCACATGGAGCCTGGGTCACATGGAGCCTAGGCCACATGAAGCTCAGACTGAGAGGAACTTGACGAGAGAGAGAGAGAAAGAGAGAGAGAGAGAGAGAGAGAGAGAGAGAGAGAGAGAGAGAGAGAGAGAGAGAGAGAGAGAGAGAGAGAGAGAGAGCACACAAGCAGAGAGTAAGAACAGGCAGAGTAGAGAGAAGCAATCTGTGAGTGGGAGCAGCTGACCCAAGGAGCAGAGAGAGGGAAGCCAGCTTTGAGTGGGGGAAGGAAGGAATGTGTCTATAGGAACCTGTTTTTGGGGGAGGGCCTGACAGAAAGAAGGTTTAAGATGTAGGTGCTTCCTGGATTAGTGAAAAGTACCCTGTTAAATCTTGCCTCCTGTTATTCTAATAAGGTCCCAAATAAACATTTTGGTGTTGCCTTTGAGGAAGGAAGTTTATTATATTTTGTGAATTTACCCTGGAAATATACATGTATATTCATAGCAGCTGCTATGGGTATCACATTGGAGTTATAAGGTATCATCTGAACATCTATGTGTCCAGGGGGAAACTGGAAAAATAGTACTAAAGATAAACCTAGGTTTTACTGTGGGTAGACCCAGTGTTAAGGCCTTGGAATCAGGAACTTCTGAGTTCATATCTGACCTCATAAACTTACCTTGGACAAATGTGATCTTGAATATATCACTTAATACTTTTATGCAATTTTCTCATCTTAAAAGTGGGGATAACAACAACTTTATCTCAAAAGGCTGCTGTGAGAATAAAATATTTATAAAGCTCTTTACAAACCTTAAAATATTACATAGAGAGCTATTATTATTTCAAATGAAACTTTAAAACTGAATTTGACAGCAATATTCATAGTAGTTGAATGATAATAATTATAGAGACAGGTGAGAGAATTAAGACAGTGAATGAAAGAAGAAAAAGATAAGGGCCTAAGACATACAGGAAGACAGGATGCAGTCAGGCAGCTAGTCATTCAACCAGCATTGATTGATCTTTTAGCAAGTATGAAAACCTGGGATTACAAAGGCAGGCAAAAAAAGTCCCTACCCTCAAATATTCAAGTCAGAGGAGAACCAAAAATGAGTAGTGTCAAAGAATCCAAAAACAGGATACAGTATCATAATAACTATGTCAGGAGAGAGCTAGGGCTTTGGATTTGGAATTAGTGCAATCAACCCTTGAGGAAAGAGATCTCTTACAGCTTTGTTACCTACCACAAGCCATCCAGAGCTCATCTAGCTTTACCACCTCATGGTCTTATGCAATTGACTTCCATCTCTGAGTCTTATCTGGCTCTCCCTGAAGTCAGAAACTGTTTCATTTTGTCCTGATATGTCCAATGACTAGCTCAGTTCTTGCCTCAAGTT
Organism: Bettongia penicillata ogilbyi; assembly: GCA_023548195.1. NCBI lineage: Eukaryota > Metazoa > Chordata > Mammalia > Diprotodontia > Potoroidae > Bettongia > Bettongia penicillata. The sequence goes on along the minus strand of JAJHZJ010000163.1, from coordinate 778,809 downwards.
AGACGCTTAACAGATACACTTCTTGATAAACTGATTGTTTGATTGATAAAAGGGAGGAGTTGGACAAGATAACCACAAAGAAAATGAATTTTATAAGGGACTTGTATTCAAAGATTGTGTTCAAATGACTGAGAATTTGAGCTACTAAATGTTTAAAAGTGGCCTCTTTTTTTTCTTTTCAAAATGTTCTTTTCTTCCATTAAGACCCTGGGGCCTTCTATAACTCACAGATGTGAGTTCACTCTATCTTACTATTCCCAGACTCCTGACAATGTACTCTCACCATTTTCCTATCATGTCACCATACTTTTAAAGGATATGTTAACATCAATTTTTTCTTTGACACTACTCACAATGACTGTGATTTCCTAGGCAAAATCTTCCTGTATATGTCATTTCTCCCTATTGCAATATAAGCTCCTTCAGTGCAGGGATTGTATCACTCATCACTCTTCTCAGAAGTTTTCACAGTACCTAATACAGAGTTAGCACTTTATGTGTTCACTCATTTATTTATTCATTGATCCATATATTCATGAATTTACTCATCTGCTTATTCTCCATGGTACACAAAGTGCATATTATATTGCTCTATAATTTGGGGTGGGTTGCAAATTGCTTTGGAAAGTAATCCCAAAATAGTAGGTCAGTATCCTATTGATAAAGTATGGACGTAGTCTTTTCCTGGCATATCTACCCTTATTTAAGGGGTTTGTAATACTTGTCCCCATTGAAAATTACCTTCTGTTCATTTTATATGTAAATAAGTGAGATATCCTGTTCTGTGAAACCTTGGGTCACTTTACTGTGACATGTAGACACTGCCTCAGAGCTGAAGGGCTATATATTTTAAGATAATGAAATATTCCCATTATTGGCCACTGAGTACCACTCTCAGAGGAATTCTCAGAAGAGATTTCAATGACACATGTTCCAAAGAGAAGTATATGTGGATAATAAAGGTTTTCTCTCCCTTTAAACTCAGCTTAGGAGGCAGCTCTTTCTGACTCAGATTCCAGAAATCAGAGGGCCTTGCCTATTTACTCTGAAGATATCAACATAATTATATAAAAGAAAGAAAAATATATCACATAAGTGTATATTTTGTATATATAGCTATATCTATATATTACATTATATACATGCATATTAAATTAAAGTATACATTTATTTATATATGAATGTGTGTATGTGTATATGTGTGTATATGTATGTGTGTGTATATATACATATTATATATATATATATATATATATATATATATAATAGAATGGAATGAATAGAATGAAAATTCCTAGAGGAGAGGGACTGTTATTACACTTCTGTCTTTGTGTCTCTAGCACAGTTTTTAGGATTATAGGAGGTACTTAATAAATACTTTTTGACTAACTGATTTATTGTGATATAATAAAAAGAGTATGTGGTTTGTATTGAGATGAGACAAATTCAAGTCGCAGCTCTGATACTGATGAGATGTCTTGCATTGGGTATCACCTCTAAATGCCTCACTTTCTATATCTGCTAAATAGTGCTCTTAATGTTCTCATTCCCTAATTTCACAGGGCTGTTATTTTATTATAAGCACAAAAACACTGTAGAAAAGTGACCTTTTTCCCACATGATCTTTGCCCAGATCCACCTCTTTAAAAATCCTCCATATGTAATATCTATTCAGCTCTAAATTTGGGGTTTGAATACTTTGTGGTAGATTACAGGAAAGGAATTATCTTATTTGATCTTACATGCGTGGAACCACAACCTCTTGAATGTAATATGTAGATTGATGTAAAAATATGTAAATCAGTCAGTCACCAGATTAACTGAATAACAAATCTTCTAGTTTTATCCCAAATCTAACTCTTCCATTTTCATAACTTCCACCAGATGTTAAAGTAAAACTGGGGAATCATAATGCCAGCTCTATACCCCTCCCATAATAATTATAAGGATCAAATAATAATAACTCCCACTGCTATAGCATTTCATTCTCCCTACAAGCCTTTGAAGTTGGTTGTACTTCTTTTATGAATAATATCAGGCTCAGAGAGGATTAGTGACTTGCCCATTAACATAAAGCTAGTTATTGACAGAGACAGGCTTTAGATTTAGATCCAAAGTCATTTGGAAGTCCAAACAAAAAACTCTCTACACTATTACTTTTTTTTAAAAAGATTACATTTAAAGTTTCAAGGAATTTTCCCCATAAAAACAAATATAGCTGTCCCCATTTTACAGATGAGAAAACTAAGATTCATAAAGTTTAAGTGAACTGTTGAAAGTTACACAAATACTAAGGGTAAAAGCCAGGAGTCAAACATAGCCAAGAGTCTTGACGCCAAGTGCTGTGCCAGTTCAGTGACATGATGTCATGACATGATGCTAGGAGTGAGTTGTTTTAAGGTGAAAAAAATGCTGGATTTTGATTCAGAGGATTGGAGTTCAAATACTGGGGTTACCTATGTAGCTGTGGGTATGTCAGTTATCCTCACTAGATCTCAAATTCCTCAGCTATAAAATAGGGAGCAGGACCAGAAGACCTCTCTGATAGCTGACTATGAACCTATACAAAAGCAAGAAGATATTTCTATACAACAACAATAATAACATTAATCATCATCATCATCATCATCATCATCATCATCATTATTGTTGTCATAACTGTGTTCATCCTTTGTTGCCGAAGGAAACCATACCATCAGAGAAAAACAAATAGTTAGATTGTATGTAGGAAAGGGAAGGAAATAAGCCTTTAAACAGTATCTTCTGTGCCAGGCATTGTCCTAAGTATTTTACATGTATTAACTCATTTGATCTCTAATTATTTGATTATCTTATATTTGAATGACTCATTTATAGTTTAAATGTTACTCATTTGATTTGTATAAAAAACCTTTGAAACAGAAACTGAGGCTAAGATACTAAGTTACTTATCTAGGATCAAACAGCTAGTAAATAAGTGTCCAAGGTAGGATTTGAACTAAGATCTTTTTAACTGTAAGTAATGTGCTGCCAACTCAAATAATTTTAAAGAAGATGCTGGTCTCCCACCTTAAAAATTCTTGTCTGTTTTAAAGTAATTGAAAGATGGTTGATGGAGGGGAGCAATCTGGAAGGTTTGGTCTATTCTGAAATGAACTAGAACTATGTAGAATGTTGGTCCAGATATCCCTAAATTAACCAGCTGGAACATTAATTCATAGGGAGAAATATAGATGGTGCAATGGATAGAGTGCTGGCCCTAGAGTAAGGAAAATTTGAGTTCAAATCCAGCTTCAGAACTTATTAGATATGTAACCTTGAGCAAGTCACAACTCTTGTTTGCTTATGTTACTTCATTTGTAAAGTGGGGATAACAATAGCACCTGCATAACTGAACTGTTACAAAGGAAAAAATGAGATGATATTATTAAAGTGCTTTGCAAAGCTTACATCACTATTTTTAAATATTCTGCTTTCCCAATTACGTGTGAAGACAATTTATAGCATTCTTTTCCTTAATTTTGAGTTTCAATTTTTCTCCCTCTCTCTCCTTCCTTCCCCCTAAGACAGTAAGCAACTTGAGCTAGGTTATATATGTGGATTCATGTAAAACATATTTCCACCTTAGTCATACTGTAAAAAAAAGAGACCAAAAGAAAAGTGAAAAAATAAAGTGAAAAATGATATGTTTTGATCTCCATTCAGACTTCATCAGTTCTTTCTCTAAATGTGGATAGAATTTTTCATCATGAGTCCTTTTGAATTGTCTTGTATCATTGTTTCACTGAGAAGAATTAAGTCATTCATGTTTGATCATTGTAAAATATTGCCATTATTTTTTACAGTGTTCTCCTGGTTCTGTTCACTTCAGTTCATGTAAGTCTTTTCAGGTTTTTTTTTTTTTTCTGAAATCAGCCTGCTTATATTTCTTACACTGTTACATCACAATCATATACCACCACTTGTTCAGCCATTCTCTAACTGATGGGCACCCTGTCAATTTCTAATTCATTGCCACCACAAAAAAGAGTAACAATAAATATTTTTAGACAAATAGGTCTTTTTCCCCTTTTTAAAATCTCTTTGAGATACAGACCTAGTAGTGGTATTGTTGGATCAGAGTATGCAAAGTTTAATTACCTTTTGGGCAGAGTTTCCAATTGTTCTCCAGAATGGTTGGATCAGTTCGCAAGTCCACTAAAAGTGTATCAGTGTCGCAATATTCTCAAATCCCCATCCAACTTTTCTCATTTCATTTTTCTTTCATATTAGAAAATCTGATAAGTGGAAGGTGGTATCTCAGAGTTGTTTTAATTTGCATTTCTCTAATCAGTGGATATTTAGAGGATTTTTTTCCCCTTTGGGACAGACAGCTTTGCTTTCTTTATCTGAAAACCACCTGTTCATATCCTTTGAGTACTTCTCATTTAGGGAATTACTTGAATTTTTAAAAATTGACAGCTCTCTATAATTTAAAAATTAAATTTTTATCAGAGTCACTTTTAAAAAGTCTTTCCCACCATTCTGTTTAAGCACTATTTAAATGCTATCAACAATGATGATGATAATGATTACTGGTAGGATGTGAGATTATAAATCTTGAGATTGAATTATTATTGTAATTATATTGAAATATTAAAACCAATTTAATCAAATTTCCTAAATTTACAGAGGAAATTAAGGGGCCAAGTAGGACAATAACTTGTCTAAGGTCACACTGCTATTTATGGTCAAAGCTATGACTCAAGTCAAGGTGTTTTAACTATAAATTCAGTGCTGTACTTCTCACACATCTGTGATCTCAGGCTACTAGGCAATTTGCAAATAGCTGGTTTCCAAAAAGAGGAAATAAGCTTCTTTTTTTTCCCATTACCCGGAGAAAATAAGTAATATTTATAAAGGCATTGCGTATGACTTTAGTATACATTGTAAAAGGCACAGTGTAGTAGATAGAGAGTTGGGTGAGAAATCAGGGAAATTGGAATTCAAATCTTCCTTCTGACCTATACCAGTAGTATGTTTTAGGTAAACAAGTGACTTATCTTCTGGGTGTTCAGCTAAACAACTCTCTAAAACAAAGTTACCAAGAAAGTGTTAACCTATATTGGGTACTCTATACTTATTTTATTCATTTTTATCAATTACATGAAAACATATATTTTAGTATTCATTACCCATGTAATTTTGAGCTCTAATTTCTATCCCTCTCTCTTTTTTCCTTTCCACCCTCCTTGAGAAGACAAGTAATTTGAGAAAGATTATGAATGTGTAGTCATACAAGGCATATTTCCATATTAGTCACGTTACAAGACCAAAGTAAAGAAAAAAAAATTTAGAAAGTATGCTTCTATATGCATTCAGACTCCATCGATTGTTTCTCTCTTTGCACTTTTCTCATAAGTACTCCAGAAATGTCTTAGATAACTGTATTGCTGATAATAGCTACATCATTTACAGCTGATCATCTTGAAATGTTGCTCTTACTGTGTCAAATGTTCTCCTGGTTCTGCTTATTTCATCTTGTTTCATTACATGTAAGTTTTCTCTTTTTGAATCAATTCCAATAAGAAAAAGGGTGAAGTGTAGCCTGCCACGCACATCCATCTTCCCCTCTATTGTAAAAGTTATTTTGTGTTTCTTTTATATAGAATGATTTATCCCATCCTTTCTCTCCCTTCACCTTCTAACAATACATCCCCCTTTCTCATTCATTTATTTTATTTATTTGTTGGGCTATCATCCCATCATAGACAACTCACACCTATGCTCTCTATGAATATTGTTTCTAGGTATCCTAATAATGATAAAGTTCTTATGATTTGAACATATCATCTTCCTGTGTTTAAAAAATGTATAATCTTATTGATTCCCTTATGATTTCTCTTTCCTGTTTACCTATTTATGTTCATCTTGAGTCATATATGTATATATATATATATATAGATATATATAGATATATATGCTTTGCCCTCCAGAATATTATATTATAAGCCCCACCATCCTTTAATGTGGAAGTTGCTAAATCTTTCACTGCCTGGACTCTAGTTCCATAATGTTTAAGTCTTTCTTTATGAAATCTTGCAATATTTTCTCCTTCACCTGGGAACTCTGGAATTTGACTACAATGTTCCTGGAAGATTTCCCTTTCAGTCCTCTTTCCATAGGTGATTGGTGGGTTCTTTTATTTGCTTTTTTACCTACTGCTTCTAAGATATTGGGGCCCTTGTCCTTGAAAACTTCATTAAAGATGAGTTGTAGGTACTTTTGGTAATCATGGCTTTCTTATAGTCCAATAATTCTAAAATAATCTTTCCTCAATCCATTTTCAAGGTCAGGTGTTTTTCCAGTTATCCATTTCACATTTTCTTCTATGTATTTTTTTCATTCTTTTGATTTTGTTCTATCTTTCTTGACATCTCATGCAGTCCTTACCTTTCACTTGCCCAATTCTAATTATTAAGCAGTTGTTTTCGTCTGTGAATTTTGTAAATTTTGAATATCTTTTTCCCCATTTGACCAATTCTGCTTTTCAAAGAGTTCTTTTCAATAGTTTTTTTGTGACTCTTTTTACTATTTGCCCTATTCTGTTTCTTGCTATCTGTATCTTTCCCTCCCTCCTCTTTTTCCTCATTTGTGTTTTTAGTTCTCCGTTCTGCTTTCCCTTCCACAGTAGAGTTTAATTTGTGACCACCACCTCCCACAGTCTTCCCTTCTTTCTTTCATCTCCCCTCATGTTTATTACTCCTTTACCCTTACTACTTCTTCTCTCCTTTTAACCTCCCCTCCCTTTTCCTTTCCCCTTTCCATCCAACTGCCTACAGAGTTGTGTATTTGTTGCACCCTCCTTGAATCCAATCAGAGAAGAGTACCTCTCAAACAATGCTCATCTCTCTCCCCTCTTTCCTTCTACTGTAATATATTTTTATGCCTCTTCCTGTGATGGAATTTACCATTTTTTCCTCCTCCACATATCTCTTGTTCAATTCCCTCACGCCCTTAAATCACATTTTTATCATCACGTCATTTACTTTATACTTGCTCCCTCTAACTATGTATATCCCTTTTATTTTTCATAATAAATACATAATTCTCAAGATTAACAAGTATCATCTTCCCTTATGGGGATGTAAACAGTTTACTCATATTGAGTAACAAGTCCCCCCCAATCGCTGTTTACCCTTTTTCTGCCTCCCTTGAGACCTGCATTTGGAGATCAAACTTTCTATTGAGTTCTGGCCTTTTCACCCTTATCTTATTGAATGTCCATCTCCTTGTCTGATATTATACTCAATTTTGTTGGGTAATTGATCCTTGGTTGTAGTCCCAACTTCTTTGCCTTACGGAATATCATATTTCAATTCCTTCAATCTTGAATGTGGAAGCTGCAAGGTTCTATGTGATCCTGACTGTAGCTCCTCAATATTAGAATGGTTTCCTTCTGGCTGCCTATAGTATTTGCTCCTTCATTTGATGGTTCTTGAATTTGGCAATAATAGTCCTTGGCGTTTTTAGTTTGAGATACCTTTCAGGAGGTGAACGGTGGATTCTTTCAATGATACCCTCTGGATCTAGGAATTCTGGGCAGTTTTCCTTGATAATTTCTTGGAAGATATTTTCCAGGCTCTTTTTTTTTTTTAATCAGAACTTTCTGGTAGGCCAATAATTCTTAGATTTTCTCTCCTGGATCTATTTTCCAGATCGGTTGTTTTTCCAATTAGATATTTAACATGTTCTTCTATCTTTTCATTCTTTAGATTTTGTTAGACTGATTCTTGATGTCTCGTAGAGTCATTAGTTTCTACTTGCCCAATCTAATTTTTATCAAATTGTTTTCTTCAGTTGACTTTTGCAATTCTTTTTCTATCTGTCCAGTTATTCCTTTTGAGGAGTTATTTTCTCCAGTTAGTTTTTGTACTTCTTTTTTCATTTGTCCAGTTTTCCTTTTTAAGGAGATGTTCTCTTCAGTGAATTCTTTTTTCATACTTTCAAAATCATTGGCCAGTTTTTCTTCTATTTCTCTAATTTGACTTTTAAAATCCTTCTTCAGTTCCTCCAAGAGTGCTCTTTGTGCTTGCTACCAGTTCACAGTCCCCTCTGAAGTTTCAGATGGGAGTAGAGTCTCAATGCTGACCTCTTTGGTATTCGTGTTTTGGTCTTTGTCCCCATAGAAAGATTCTATGGTCTTTTCTTTCCTGCTTTTCTTTTTCCTCATGATGATGATAATCAACCTTTTCCTGACTTTTAAAAGTAAATCTCTGCTTCTATGGAAGGAGGGGCTCAGTCCCACAGCTCTCATGGCTTGAACTTGAGGTTTTGTGTGTTTTGACCTTGGGTTCTTTCTGCTAGAGGTTAAAGTGCTGCAGCTACCTGGTGCTGAGCTGGCTGGTGAGAGAAAGCAGAGGTCAGGTGAACTCTTTTTTGTTTCTCAGGATTTACCCTATAGCTTACTTCTTAAGTGTGGGGGAGCAGTGATCTGGCTCCAGGAGGTCTCCTCTGTTGAGCTAGAGCATAGGCAAGTTCAGTAGTTGGTGATCCTGGCTGCCCTAGTGTCTTCTTGATTCCCCTGGTGTGTGGAGACATACCTGGGGTCCTGGTGTTGGTGGTTGCAGGACTTCATTCCCTCTGGGGCTCTAGATCTCCTCCTAGTTTGCTGTGGTGGGGCTATCTGGTACAGCTCTAGTCATGCAATAGTCCCCTTCAGCTACAGCAAGAGAGACCCTCCTTAGTGATTTTCTTAGCCTCATGTGCTAAGAAACTCCTTCTACTGATCCACGAAATTACAAATCAAAACCAAAAGAATGAAAAAATAGAGAAAATGTGAAATATCTCATTGGAAAAACAACTGACATGAAAAATAGATCCAGGAGACACAATTTAAAAACTATGGGTCTACCTGAATGCCATGATCAAAAAATGAGCCCAGATATCACCTTTCATGAAATTAGCAAGGAAAACTGCCCTGATATTCTAAAAGTAGAGGGTAAAATAAATATTGAAAGAAACCACCCATCATCTCCTGAAAGAGACATGAAAAGAAAAATCTTCTAGGAATATTGTAGCCAAATTCAAGAATTCCTAGGTCAAGGAGAAAATATTACAAGCAGCCAAAAAAGAAACAATTCAAGTATTGTGGAAATACAATCAGGATAACACAAGATCTAGAAGCTTCTACATTAAGGGATAGATGAGATTGTAATATGATATTCCAGAAGTCAAAGGAACTAGGACTAAAACCAAGAATCACCTACTCAGCAAGACTTAGTATTAATACTTCAGAAGAAAAACTGGTCATTCAATGAAATAGAAGACATTCAAGAATTTGATGGAAAGACCAGAGTTGAATAGAAAATATGACTTTCAAACACAAAAATCAAAAGAAGCATGAAAAAGTAAACAGAAAAGCAAAATCATAAGGCACTTACAAAAGTTGAACTGTTTATACTTGGAAAGATAATATTTTTAACTCTTGAAACTTCTCTCAGTATTTGGGTACTTGGAGGGATTATACACACACACAAACACACACAGAGGGCACAGGGTGTGTTGAATAGGAACGGATGATGTCTAAGAAAATAAAATTAAGGGGTAAGAGAGGAATATATTTGGAGGATAAAGAGAGAAATGAAATTTTCTCTCATAAAAGAGGCAAGAAAAGACTTTCAATGGTGGGGAAAAGGGAGGAGGTGAGAGGGGAAAAGTGAAACTTACTCTCATCACATTTGGTTTAAGGAGAGAATAGCATGCACACTCAATTTCAAATAAAAATCCATCTTATACTACAGGAAAGTAAGGGAGAAGGGGATAAGTGAGGTGTGGGGAAATTATAGAAGGGAGTGCAAATGAGAGGAGGGGGTAATTAAAAGTAAACACTTTTGGGCAGGGAGAAGGTCAAAAGAGAGAGTAGAATAAATGGGGAGGGGCAGGATAGGATGGAGGGAAATATAATTAGCCTTTCACAACCTGACTATTATGGAAGTCATTAGCAAAACTACACATACATAGCCTATATTGGATTTCTTGCCTTCTCAGTGGGAATGGGTAGAGAGGGAGAAAGGCAAAGAAGTTGGAACTGAAAGTTTAAGGAATGAATGTTGAGAATTGTTTTTGCATGCAACTGGGAAATAAGAAATACAGGTAATGGGGTATAGAAATCTATCTTGCCCAAAAAGAAAAGAGAGAAAATAGGGATAAAGGAAGGGAGGCATGTGATAGAAGGGAGGACAGATTGGGGAAAGGGGCAACCAGAATGCACGTTGCCCTAGGGTGGGATAGGAGAGAGATGGGGAGAAAATTTGGAACTGAAAATCCTGTGAAAATGAATGTTGAAAACTTAAAATAAATAAGTTAATTAAAAAAACACTTATTGAGTACCTACTGTATGTAAAAACACTATTGTAGGAACAAGTAATGATACAAAGAAGCATAATATATGGTCCAAGGACCTTATGAACCTATGAACTAGTTAAATTACCTTAACTTAAGCCTCGATGTAAAATTGGTAGTACAGTTCAGAAGGCCTAGTTTGTTCTACGCTAGGGTTGCTGGTGATGACTTCGTGGAGAAGAAATTATTATTATTATTATTATCATTATGTGTGTGTAATACACTAATACATGCTCAGAAGGCTGTACTACAGGTCAGGCATAAAGAATCCATGGGAACATTTTGAGTGAAGATGTCTCTAAATTTGTGCATCTCACATTCCTTTGAGCTACTGAAATTCTGCTTCATCCATAGAGTTCAGCACCTTTTTTGATGAGGGAATGCCATGGTGAGCAATTCTGTGTCAGTATTTACCATTTCTCAAAACTGATTCCAAAATTCTTCAGAGAGATCTTGAGAGTGTCCTTGTATTGCTTCTCCTGACCTCTGTGTGAGTGTTTGTCCTGTGTGTGTTCTCCATGAAATAGTCTCTTAGGCAAATGTACACTTGGTTCATTGAAATTGTACTCTCTGTAGTAGAGTCTGAATGCTTGGCATTTCAACTCAAGAAAAGACCTCAGCGTCTAGTACCTTATCTTGCCAGGTAATCTTCAGAATTTTCTGAAAACAATTAAAATTAAATCAATTCAAGTTTCTGTCATGGTGCTGGTATACTGTCAAGATTTCACACAATTTGCACAAAGATATTCATATAATATGTAGATGTATGTGTGTGTGTTGTTTGATATATGTGTGCATATTCATACAATGTATATTCATACTATAATGAGGTCAGTACAATAGCTCTGTAGACCTTCAGTTTGATTGGCATTCTAATACCTCTTCTTTTCCCCCCTTTCCTTTTCAGTAACACTGAGCTAGCCTTGGCAATGTGTGTGTGAACTTCATCATCTATGTGTACATGCCTGTTATTCACAGCATCCAAAATTTCTCTATCTGTTGAATTCAGTGGTTCCACATGTAGATGTCATAGTGCTGGCTGGTGAACAGCCTCTATTTTCTTTCTATTAATTGTCAGGACAAAATTAGCAAAAGCAGCAGAGAATCAATTCCTACTCTGTTGCTTCTCAACTTCAGAGGCTGCATTGAGTATAAAATCATCTGCAAACCAAAAGTCACAAAATAACTCTCCCTCCACTTTAGTCTTGGCCTATAGCCTTTTTAAGTGCTATAGTTAACCTAGATGCCATTTTTGTCTCCATTGAAGTCATTTGGACAGCATCACATCAATGACCATTCCTGTGCAGGCCTCTGCTCTGCTCCTGGCATTTTTCCTGGAATTGTTGGGCAGCAAACACCATATTAACTATTCTTTGTAGCTGTAATTACTCTTAGGTAGATGGCCATCTTTCATGTGAAGGCTCCCTGTGAAGATTCTTTGGCAAGAACCTTGTTAGCAATGACTAAGAGAGAGAACATTCCTTCCCTGAGATTGTCAAAGGAAGATCTATTTCATTTCCAATCTTTTAGCAATATCCTGAGTTATGTGAACACAGGTCTTCCTGATATGATGTTCAACACTATCCAGTATGCAACACTATACACATATTTACTCATTGACTCATTTTACATAAAAGGCTAGTCTTCCTGAGCTCAAATCTGGCCTTGGACACTTCCTAGCTGTGTAAACCTGGGAAAGTCACTTAACCTTGTTTCCCTCATTTCCTCATCTGTAAAATGACCTAGAAAAGGGAATGGTAAACACTCCAACATCTTTGCCAAGAAAATCTCAAATAGGGTCATGAAGAGTTAGAAATTATGGAAAAACAACAACAAATCTACTTACCATATATTATTTTGGTATTGTTACTATTTCTCACTTTTTTCTTGTGCTTTTTGATTTTAAGATCCTGTTCATTAGTAATCCTTTCTGATTGAAATTTTATATCATACTCCCAGTTAAAACACAATAATCCATGTTTTTACTAAATTTTAAATAAATGAACTTTGTCAAGTAACAGGTTCCTTCATTATGGAGCATAACATGTATTAGTATAGGGCAAATGGTGAGCCAGTAAGCAAATGTCAAGATACTCAGACTAGAGACAGTGTCTGCTGCTTATTATCTATATAATTTCCTCTGAGTCTCAATTTCCCCATTTGTAAAAGAAGGAAGAGCCTGTATTTTCATAGGCTTGAAAATCCCTTCTAGTGCTAATAGGCTATGGGTAAGATTTACTGAGAAAAGAGAGGGGTGTGATTATTCTGTAGTAGGATCTCTAGACATTTAGGTACCAGGCCAGGGGCATAATGGGCAGAAGGAGACCAATCAGAAGGTAAACTTTTGTCTTCCTCTGCTATGCATTTCATTGAAAGCCAATGGGTTGAGAATCTCTTGCTGCTGATTACAAAGTGCTAAGGTCATAGTCAAACTCTGACCTCCTTTTCTCCCCTCTCATCTCACCTCAGAAACTGGGCAGAGAAGTTCAAAAATATATTTCCCCTTGAATACCTGAAATGTGAACTCCCTAGGCAGTGTTTTCAAGGCATGGATGACTTCTCTGCATTGCACACTTATCTCTGGATCTGTGGGCAGAATTTATGTGGGGATTACAATGGCTCTTGAAGTCCCTTTTTTTTTTTAAAGCTTGCAATGGCAGCTCATATGAATGAATAAACTCTTAATTACAATTTTAAAAATACTTTTATCATCCTGTCAATGCTATTGAGAGGAAGAGTGAATGCTTTCTCACCGGTGAAAAACCCTGCCTAGTTGTCTTGCATGTCTCCTTTCAAGCACTCACCTACTTTCCTTCCTTTATGCTTTCAATAGTTCTCTCACCCCTTCTGTGCATTGTATTAATATCTGTCACTTACTCGTTTCTTTTATGCTTTTTATCTCCATCTTCTTGGTTCCTCTGTGGGCTGAACTTTAAATTATTTCTCCTCTTTTATTTTACTCACTCTGTGGTTTCTCTCTGATGTTTTCTTCATTGCACATTTATAATCTGTAATGTATTTATTGTTCTTTGCAGAATCCTTCTCCTTGCCATGTTCGTTTACCTTCCAATAATCTTTATTAGATCTTTTACATTGTAATTTTTCTGTTCTTTTAATCCCCTTTTTTATGCAAATGCTATTTTTATTTAATTCTCCTTCCTGATTCTCTGCTCTTCTTTTACAACTTTATTACAGTTTTCTCCCATCATTTTCTCTTCCTTTTTCTTCATTTTTTTATGAAAATACATCCCCATTTTCTTTCAACTGTTCTGAATTTTTCATTCCTTGCCCCCATACTCCCCAGTCCTATTACTAGTCCTTTGATTCACTCATCCCCCTTCTATCTCTGTCTCTACTTGATTCCTTCCTATCAGTTTCATTGTAATAAGAGACTGCTTCAGGGTAGTGTTGCCCAATGCCTAAGGACCAAAAGGAGTTTGCCTTATGAGGCAGAATGAAGATAATGAGCAGAAAATATAGAAGGCATCCTGAGGAAAAAAACACATTCCTGGAGAGACACCCACTCGGTGTCATTCTTCAATGGATTCCATGCTGCCTGAGCACAAATGTGTCTCCCTTTCTCTGTCAAAATGCCACTGTTCCTTGGCACCCTCAAGATATTTTTTTCATTTTCCCACAGTTACTACAAAAATGAAACTACTTCATAGTACAGTGGAAAAAGCACTGGCCTTGAAATTGGAGGATGTGAGCTTGTGTCCCTCCTCTTCCACTTATCCCTTGGGATTTCAGCAAGTCATTTGACCTCTATGGGAGTCTCTATTGCCTTATGTTTACATAAAAGAGTAATGTGTGACCTCCAAGGTCTCTTTTAACTCTAGATCAATGACCCCTTGGTCTGTAAAAAGGAAAACTGCGGCTGATGCTGATAATAGAGAGACATACTAGACAAATTGGTGTGAGGCAGGAGTAAAAAGTATTTTTAAAGCTCTTAGATTCTGCCTGACACTAAACTAGGCACTTTACAAATATTATCTCATCTGTTCCTCATAATAACCAATGAGGTAAGGGTTATGATCTCTATTTTAAAATTGAGGTAACTGAGGCAGAAAAAGTTTAAGTGACCTACCTAGGATCACACAACTAGCAAGTGTCTGAGGCCATGTTGGAACTAGGGTAATCTTACCTTTAGACACTGTGCTCTATTCACTCTACCATTTCACTGACAAATAGAAATGAAGTGCATTTAGTATTCACTAATCACTTACTATGGGTCAGGTACCTTACTGAAGCCTGGGAAAACAAACAAGATGTCCCCTGACTTCAAGGAGTTTATGTTAGATGGGGGAAGACAGCAAGATACTGGTACTAGAAAGAAACAGGACAAAACATCAGTTGGAAGGTGAGGAATGTTTGAAGAAAAGAGACAGGTAGGTCACTGGTATGGTAGGTTGCTTCAAGAGCAAGGAATTCGTTGAAGGCAATTTAGAAGAGGTTCCTTTAGGAAATATAAGCAGGATAGGCATTAGAGGTATGGGGTTATCAAGAGGGAAAGAGAGGACTAGAGGAGAAAAATGAGATTCCAAGCTACAATATCTTCAATATCAGTATGCTTAAGATTTATTTATTTTAATATAAATTTATTTATTTAAATTTTTACATTCATTTTCACAAAATTTTGGGATCTAAATTTTCTCCCCTTTTATCCCCTCCTCCCACCCCAATACACTGAGCATTCTAATTTTCCCTATCACCAATCTGCCCTCTCTTCTATCATCCCTCCCTTTTCTTGTCCCCATCTTCTCGTTTGTCCTGTAGGGCCAGATGACTTTCTATTCCCCATTAACTATATTTCTTATTTCGTAGTAGCAACAACAATACTAAACAGTTGTTCCTAAAACTTTCAGTTCCAAATTCTCCCCATCCCTCCCTCCCCACCCGTTCCCTTTGGGAAGGCAGGCAACTCAATATAGGCCATATCTGTGTAGTTTTGAAAATGACTTCGATAATAGTCATGTTGTGTAAGACTAACTGTATTTCCCTCCATCCTATCCTTCCCCCCCAATTTTTCTATTCTGTCTTTTGATCCTGTCCCTCCCTGAGGGTTGACTTCAAAGTGCTCCCTCCTCCCATTACCCTTCCTAACATCACCCATCCCCCCTTGCTGATGCTCCTTCTCCCCCACTTTCCTGTATTGTAAGATAGGTTTTCATACCAAAATGAGTGTGCATTTTATTCCTTCCTTTAGTCAAATGTGATGAGGGTAAACTTCTTGTTTTTTTCTCAGCTCTCCTCTTTTTCCCTCCACCAAAAAGTCTCCTGCTTGCCTCTTGAATGAGATATAATTTACCCCATTCCATTCCACCCTCTTTCCTCCCACTACATTTCTCTCTCACCATTTACCTTAATTTCTTTTGAGATATGGTCCCATCCTATTCAATTCACTCTGTGCTCTCTGTCTCTGTATGTGCGTGCATGTGTGTATGTGTGTGTGCATGCACACGTGTACATGTGTGTGTGTGCATGTGTACATGTGTGTGGTCCCACCAACTACCCAGATACTGAAAAGTTTTAAGAGTTACAAATATTGTCTTTCCATGTAGGAATGTAAACAGTTCACTTTTGGTAAGTCCCTTATGACTTCTCTTTGCTGTTTACTTTTTCATGCTTCTTCTCATTCTTGTGTTTGAAAGTCAAAGTTTCTTTTCAGCTCTGGTCTTTTCATCAAGAATGCTTGAAAGTCCTCTGTTTCATTGAAAGACCATATTTTCCCCTGAAGTATTATGCTCAGTTTTGCTGGGTAGGTGATTCTTGGTTTGAGTCCTAGTTCCTTGGACTTCTGGAATATCCTATTCCACACCCTTTGATCCCTTAATGTAGAAGCTGCTAGATCTTGAGTTATCCTGATTGTATTTCCACAATACTGGAATTATTTCTTTCTAGCTGCTTGCAATATTTTATCCTTGACCTTGGAATTCTGGAATTTGGCCACAATGTTCCTAGGAGTTTCTCTTTTTGGATCTCTTTCAGGTGGTGATCAATGGATTCTTTCAATACTTATTTTGCCCTCTGGTTGTAGAATATCAGGGCAGTTTTCCTCGATAATTTCATGGAAGACGATGTCTAGCCTCTTTTTTTGATCATGACTTTCAGGTAGTCCCATAATTTTTAAATTGTTTCCCCTGGATCTATTTTCCAGGTCAGTTGTTTTTCCCATGAGATATTTCACATTCTCTTCCATTTTTTTATTCTTTTGGTTTTGTTTTGTGATTCCTTTGTTTCTCAGAAAGTCATTAGACTCCATCTGTTCCATTCTAATCTTGAGAGAACTATTATCTTCAGTGGGCTTTTGAACCTCTTTTTTCCATTTGGCTCATTCTGCTTTTGAAAGCATTCTTCTCCTCATTGGCTTTTTGACCCACTTTTGCCAATTGAGTGAGCCTATTTTTCAAGGTGTTATTTTCATCAGCATTTTTTTGGGTCTTCTTTAGCAAGGTATTGACCTGTTTTTCATCCTTTTCTTGTATCTCTCTCATTTTTCTTCCCAGTTTTTCCTCCACCTGTCCAACTTGATTTTCAAAATCCTTTTTGAACTCTTCCATGGCCTGTGCCCACCAGACATCCCCCTGGGATGTCTGGGATACAGAGGTCCCTACCTTCACGTCTTACCCGGATGGTAAGAACAGTTCCTCGTCATCAGAATTGAAAGGTGGGAACATCTGCACCCCCTCAAAGTAGCTCTCTATAGTCTTATTTTTCTTCCCTTTTCTGAGCATTTTCCCAGGCAGTTACTTGACTTCTGAGATTCCTGTCCACCTCCGCCTCAATCCGCCTAGCTAGTGCTTGGGGTCTGAGATTCAAATGGGCTTTCTGTGGCGGGAGCGGCTGCTATTCAATGTGAGCTTAAGTTCTGGTGCTCAGGTTGGGGCAGGGCTGCCTCCCAGGCTCAGTTCCCTCAGAGGCTTTATACAGAGACCTTCAGTAATGGGGCAGGGCTGTCTCCCAGGCTCAGTTCCCTCAGAGGCTTTATGCAGAGACCTTCAGTAATGGGGCAGGTGGGGGCAGGGCTGTCTCCCAGGCTCAGTTCCCTCAGGGGGTTTATGCAGAGACCTTTGGTAATGGCCCTGAACTTCTGTGTGCTGCTGTGGGAGTCCCGGGCCACTGCTGCTGCCTCTGCCGCTGCCTCTGCCGCTCCCTCCGCCGCTGCCTCCCAAGGGGGCCCGAGTCATGGAGACACCTTGCTCCCCTCTCGGCCAGCCCAGACGTCTCTTTCACTGACCTGTAGCGTCTGTGGGTGAAGGGACCTTCCCGGCCGCTGGAGATTCTTCCCTGAAGCCTGCTCGGATCCACTCTTCTGGGGCCCCATGGCCAGGGCAGCACAGGGGTGGGCTCCACTTTCTGGGGTGTGATGGACCCCTGGGGACTGCTCTCCAGGGCTTTCTGGAACGGAAATCTTTTCCACTGTGTTTCTGTGTGCCTTGAAGTGCTCCAGAATTTGTGGGGAGTTCTTCTTGCAGAAATTTTATGGGCTGTGGGTTGGGAGCTAGCATACATGAGTCTTTCTACTCCACCATCTTGGCTCCACCCCTCTGCTTAAAGATTTAAAAAGCATTTTCTTCACAATAGCTCCAAATGATAGCAGTCATCATTTTACAGAAGAGACAACTGAGAATCAGGAGATGTATATGCTTATTTTGTATATAATTTTGTGTATACATAGGATCATTGATTTAGAGTTAGACAGGACTTCAAAGGATGCTGAATTCAACCTCTTTATTTTCTCGCCCTGGAGGTTCAGAGATTCTTGAGGGTAAGGAATAATATTTTTTTTTTCTATACTCCCAGGGGTCTAACACAGTGACAGTAGTACATGGTTAAAAAATGTTTGCTGGTTGTTTGGTCAATTTATAGAATGGTACCCTTAAAATTTTTTTTTTATATTTTATTTTTTTTTAATGTTTTACAATCATTTCCTTAAAGTTAAGATTTTATCCCCCCAACCTTTCCCCCAATACCCCCCTCCCTCCCCATGACAGCATATAATTCTGTTTAGGTTCTACATATACTTTCCTATTGAACACATTTTCACTATATTCATGCTATGTAGTCGAACTAAAATAAATGGAAGAAATCATATGACAAATCAACACATAATACACTGAAACCCACCCACACACAAACATGATCTGCTACATTCTGCAAGTGACTTCCACATTTCTTTCTCTGAGTGTGGAAGGCATTTTGCCTTAGAAGACCAAAATTAGGATTTTTTTTTTTTTCTCAGTAAGTTCTTGTGTTATTACAAAGTTCCAAGTCTACCAGAAAAAACTCTCACACACTGTGGTCGTTGCTTTGCACAAAGTTCTCCTGGTTCTGCTCCTTTCTCTCAGCATCAGATCATATAAGTCCTTCCAGGCCTCCCTGAAGTCTTCTTGTTCATCATTTCTTATGGCACAATAGTACTCCATTACATTCATATACCATAATTTATTCAGCCATTCCCCAATTGATGGGCATCCCCTTGACTTCCAGTTTTTGGCTACCACAAAGAGTGCTGCTATAAATATTTTTGTACACGTGGGACCCTTTCCCGTTTTTATGATCTCTTGGGGATATAACCCAATTTCTGGGTCAAAGGGTATGCACATTTTTGTAGCCCTTTGGGCATAGTTCCAAACCGTTCTCCAGAAGGGTTGGATGATCTCACAGCTCCACCAACAATGAATTAGTGTTCCAACTCTCCCACATCCTCTCCAGCATTTATCATTTTCTTGTTCTGTCTTGTTTGCCAATCTTACAGGTGTGATGTGGTACCTCAGAGTTGTTTTGATTTGCATCTCTCTAATCAATAGTGATTTAGAGCACTTTTTCATATGATTATAGATATTTTTGATTTCTTCCCCTGAAAATTGCTTGTTCATATCCTTTGACCATTATCAATTGGGGAATGATTTGAATGGTTATATATTTGAGTCAGTTCTCTATATATTCTAGAAATGAGGCCTTTATCCCCGAGCTTAGCTGTAAAAATTTTTTCCCAATTTACTACATCCCTCCAAATTTTGGTTGCATTGGGTTTGGTTGTGCAAAAACTTTTCAGTTTAAAGTAATCAAAATTATCCATCTTGCATTTCATAATGCTTTCTATCGTTTCTTTAGAAAAGAACTCTTCCCCTCTCCATAAATCTGATAAATACACTATACCTTGCTTCTCCAGTTTATTCATGGTATCAATCTTTATACCTAAATCATGTACCCATTTGGACTTTATTCTTGTGTATGGTGTCAGGCATGGGTCTATGCCTAATTTCCGCCACACAGTTAACCAGTTTTCCCAGCAATTTTTGTCGAACAATGAGTTCTTATCCCAGAAGCTGGGATCTTTGGGTTTATCAAACAGGAGGTTGCTATATTCCTTGCCAACTGTGTCTTGAGTGCCAAGCCTATTCCATTTGTCTACCCCTCTGTTTCTTAGCCAATACCAAGTGGTTTTGATAATTGCTGCTTTATAATACAATTTGAGGTCTGGTAGCGCTAGGCCACCTTCCCAAGCATTTCTCTTCATTAGTCCCTTTGATATTCTGTTTTTCCAAATGAATTTTGATATTATTTTATCCAGCTCTAGAAAATAATTATCTGATAGTTTAATTGGTATGGCACTAAATAAGTAGATCAATTTAGGTAGAATTGTCATTTTTATTATATTAGCTCGGCCTACCCATGAACAACTGATGTTTTTCCACTTACTTAAATCTGACTTTATTTGTGCAAAAAGTGTCTTGTAATTGTGTTTATATAATCCCTGGGTTTGTTTTGGCAGGTAAACTCCTAAGTATTTTAGAGTGTCTACTCTAGCTTTAAATAGGATTTCTCTTTCTATCTCTTGCTGTTGGGCTTTGTTGCTAATATATAGAAATGCAGAAGATTTGTGTGGGTTTATTTTGCAACCTGCAACTTTGCCAAAGTTGTTTATTATGTCAAGTAGCTTTTTACTTGAATCTCTGGGATTCTCTAAATATATCATCATATCATCTGCAAAGAGTGATAACTTAGTTTCTTCTTTGGCTATTTTTATTCCTTCAATTTCTTTATCTTGTCTAATTGCTACAGCTAACACTTCTAGTACCATATTGAATAATAATGGTGATAATGGGCATCCTTGTTTCACCCCTGACCTTATTGGAAATGCCTCTAGCTTATCTCCATTGCATATAATGCTTGCTGATGATTTTAGGTAGATACTGCTTATTATTTTATGGAAAGTTCCCTTTATTCCTATGTTCTCCAGTGTTTTTAATAGGAATGGGTGTTGTATTTTGTCAAAAGCTTTTTCTGTATCAATTGAGATAATCATGTGGTTTTTGTTGGTTTTGTTGTTGATATGATTGATAATGCTAATAGTTTTCCTAATATTGAACCAGCCCTGCCTTCCTGGTATAAAACCTACCTGATCATAATGTATTATTCTCTTGATAAGATGCTGTACTCGTTTTGCTAAAATCTTGTTGAAAATTTTTACATCTATATTCATTAGCGAAATTGGTCTATAATTTTCTTTTTCTGTTTTATCTCTTCCTGGCTTGGGTATCAAAACCATATTTGTATCATAGAAAGAATTTGGGAGTACTCCTTCTTCCCCAATTTTCCCAAATAGTCTATATAGTATTGGAATTAACTGTTCTTTAAAGGTTTGATAGAATTCACTTGTGAATCCATCTGGTCCTGGAGATTTTTTCCTAGGAAGTTCATTGATGGCTTGTTCAATTTCTTTTTCTGAGATGGGGTTGTTTAAGTATTCAATTTCCTCTTCTGTTAATCTGGGAAGTTTGTATTTTTTAAAATATTCATCCATCTCATTTAGATTATCGAATTTGTGGGCATAAAGTTGGGGAAAATAATTTCTAATTATTGTTTTAATTTCCTCCTCATTGGAGGTGAGTTCACCCCTTTCATTTTTAATATTAGTAATATGATTTTCTTCTTTCTTTTTTTTAATCAAATTGACCAAAGGTTTACCAATTTTATTAGTTTTTTCATAAAACCAACTATTGGTTTTATTTACTAATTCTATAGTTTTCTTAATTTCAATTTTATTAATCTCTCCTTTGGTTTTCAGTATTTCTAATTTGGTATTTTCTTGGGGATTTTCAATTTGTTCTTTTTCTAGCTGTTTCAGCTGCATACCCAAGTCATTGATCTCGTCTTTCTCTATTTTATTTATGTAGGCATTCAAAGATATAAAACTTCCCCTAAGAACTGCTTTTGCAGTATCCCATAAGATTTGGTAGGTTGTCTCATTATTGTCATTCTCTTGAATGAAGTTGTTGATTGTTTCTATGATTTCTTCTTTAACCCATTCCTTCTTTAGGATTAAATTATTTAGTTTCCAACTGATTTTTGCTTTATCTTTCCATGGTCTTTTATTACATATAATTTTTATTGCATTATGATCTGAGAAGGATGCACTGATTATCTCTGCCTTTCTGCACTGGATTTTGAGATTTTTATGTCCTAGTACATGGTCAATTTTTGTAAATGTTCCATGTACTGTTGAGAAAAAGGTATATTCCTTTCTATTCCCATTCAATTTTCTCCAAAGATCTATCATATCTACCTTATCTAGAGTTTTATTTACCTCCTTAACCTCTTTCTTGTTTATTTTGAGGTTAGATTTATCAAGTTCAGAAAGAGGGAGGTTGAGGTCCCCCACTAGTATGGTTTTGCTGTCAATTTCTTCCTTCAACTCCCTCAATCTCTCCTCTAAGAATCTGGATGCTATACCACTTGGAGCATACATGTTTAGTAATGATATTGCTTCATTGTCTATGGTGCCTTTTAGCAGGATATAGTTTCCATCCTTATCCCTTTTGATTAGATCTATTTCTGCTTTTGCTTTGTCTGAGATTAGGATTGCTACTCCTGTCTTTCTTACATCAGCTGAAGCACAATATATTCTGCTCCATCCTTTAACCTTTATCCTATGTGTATCCCCCCATTTCAAATGTGTTTCTTGTAAGCAGCATATTGTTGGATTATGGCTTTTAATCCATTCTGCTATCCGTCTCCGTTTTATGGGAGAATTCATTCCATTCACATTCACAGTTATGATTACAATCTGTGTATTTCCCTCCATCTTCTTTCCCACCATTTGTGCTTTTAGCTCTGCTGTCTCCCTTCCCCTCCTCACTAGTATTTACTTTTCACCACCTCCTCTTGCCACCTTCCCCTCTTTCTTTTAGCCCCCCTCCCTTTTACTCCCCTTTACTCTTATTGCTTCTTCCCTCCCTTTTGCCTCCTTCCCCTTTCTTCCCCCTTCCCCTCCCACTGCTTATAGAGCTAGTTAGGATTTTCTACTTAAGTTTATTGTTCCGTCCTTTAAACAAATCCGATGAGAGTACCTCTCACACAATGCTCATCTCCCTCCCCTCTTTGTACTTCTTCTTGTGATGTAATTTGCCATTTTCTGCTTCCTCCTTTTCACACCTCCTATTACACTCCCTTCTCATACTTAAATCAAATTTTTTGTCATGATATCATTTACTTTATACCCGTTCCCCCTATGCTTATCCCTTTTATATTTCTTAATAGATGCACAGTTCTCAAGATAAACAGATATCATCTTCCCTTATAGGGAGGTGAATAACTTGCCCTCATTGAGTAGCAAGTTGTTCCCCCCCACACTGTTTACCTTTTTATGATTCTCTTGAGACCTGCATTTGAAGATCGAATTGTCTATTAAGTTCTGGCGTTTTGGTCAGGAAACTCTGGAAATCCCTTACTTCATTGAATGACTTTCTCCTTGCTTGAAATGTTATGCTGAACTTTGCTGGGTAGTTGATCCTTGGTTGCAGTCCCAGCTCCTTTGCCTTACGGAATATTGGGTTCCAATTCTTTCAATCTTTTAATGTAGAAGCTGCAAGGGCCTGTGTAATCCTGATTGTATCTCCTTGATATTTAAATTGTTTCTTTCTGGCTGCTTGTAATATTTTCTCCTTCACTTGATAGCTCTGGAATTTGGCAACTGTATTTCTTGGGGTTTTGAGTTTGGGGTTCCTTTCAGGGGGGGAACGGTGGATTCTTTCGATGACTATTTTGCCCCCTGAATCTAGTACTTCTGGGCAGTTTTCCTTGATGATTTCCTGGAAGATATTGTCCAGGCTCTTTTCTCCATCCTGGGTTTCTGGCAGGCCAATAATTCTTAAGTTTTCTCTTCTGGATCTATTTTCCAGGTCAGTTGTTTTTCCAATTAGATATTTTACATTTTCTTCTATCTTTTCATTCTTTAGATTTTGTTTGACTGATTCTTGCTGTCTCATTGAGTCGTTAGTTTCTACTTGCCCAATTCTAACCTTCATCACATTGTTTTCTTCCGTTAACTTTTGTATCTCCATTTCCATCTGCCCAATTTTTCCTTTTAGGAAGCTATTTTCTCCAGTTAATTTTTGTACTTCCTTTTCCATTTGGCCTTTCAGGAATTTATTTTCTCCAGTTAATTTTTGAACTTCTTTTTCCATTTGTTCAATTTTCCTTTTCAGGGAGATGTTCTCATCAGTGAATTCTTTCTTAATAATTTTGAAATCATTGGCCAGTTTATCTTCTATTTCCTTCTTCAGCTGTTCCAGGAGAGCTGCTTGTACTTGCGAGTAGTTCATAGTCCCTTCTGAAGTTTCAGATGGAAGTACAGTCTCAGCTGTGACCTCTTTGGGGCTTGTGTTTTGGTCCTTATCCCCATAGAAAGATTCTATGGTTCTTTCGGCCCTCTTCTTTTTCCTGTTCATGATTTTGATTGAGTGTTGTGGCTTCTGGTTCTTTCGGTCAGAAGCTAGAGAACTTTTTGCTGAGCTGATGTGTGAAAAAGCTAAAAGCAGGTATTTGTTTGGTGTTTCCCTGATCAGCCCTGGGTTTAGCTTGTTAAGTGTGGGGGAGTGGTCTGGTCCCAGGAGATCTCAGCTGAATTGAGGCAAAGGCAAGCTCAGGGGCTGGTAATCCCAACTGCCCTATTGTCTTTCTGATTCCCCTGGACAGCGGAGGCGCGCCTAGATGCTAATGCGTGTTCCCAACCCTCCTGGGGCTCCTCTCCTGGTGCTGAGGCTTGCCTGGGTCCTAGTGCGAATTTTCTCTGCCCTGGGTCCTCTGTCCTTCCGGTTTGCCTCTGCCACCATATGAGGAATCCCCCTTAGCTATTTTCCTCGTCTCAGGTGTTATGAGACTATTGGTCTCCTTCTTCTAATTCTACTGATCTGGGATTTTTCTGGGGAGATATTTTATGGTTCTTTCATGGTCATCAAGGGGGAAGGAGAGAGCATTAGCTGATCACTCCGCCATCCTGGCTCCCAGAAGTTCAAGTAGGTGACTTACCGGAGCTTGATCTCCGGGCCGAAGGTCTCAGGAGCTGCTGCGCTGATAATCTGACGCTCCGGGGCTCTCACTGACTCGGTTCGGCCTGTCTCCCACCCCGGGTGCCACTCCTCTGGTCCTGCCCGCCACTCAGGTCTCTCGGATCCCCTCTGCTTCGCTGCGCTGGCCATGCTGTGCTGGCCACGCTGCGCTGTGCCCTTTGGACTCACCCCCGCGGAACAGATCCTTCCCGTGGACCTTCCAGTCCCACCTGAGCTCCGAATCCGTCACCATCCGCCTCCCACTCGATTCCACACCTCCAAAACCTGGTCAGATTCTCCTTTCAGAGGTACCCGGAGGAGTCCCTCCAAGAGCTCAGGTGAGTCGCTGCTCTCACTCCTCCATCTTGGCTCTGCCCCCTGGTACCCTTAAAATTAATCAACTAGTTAAGTTCTAAAATCACCATCCAAACCTAGCTTCCCCAGTTCTGAAATGGAGGTATTGCTTTATGCCTTTATTAACACTTTCACATACATTATTTCATTAACCTCCTCATTATAGCCTTGCCAGTTGTTAGCAGTTTGGAGTAGAAAGTCAATGGCTTAATAAAATTTATTAGGAAATAAATGTACACATTTTACAAATGAGAAAAGGTAGACATAAGGAGAGAAAGAAATTCACACAACTAGAAAATATGATTCAATAATTAAACCCAGGTTTCTACTAGGTTACAATATGAAACCTTGTTCTACCATGAGACATCACCTGTCTCTGTTACTGTCACTCTGTCACTGTCAGGACAGAGTGGGACTCCGAAGCTTCATGGACAGAAGAAAACAGTGACTCTCAGAGGCCTAAAATGAAACAATTAGAATAAAATTTAGAAAGGGATATCTCAATTCTAATCTTGTTCTGTGAAAATAGTCTTTGAACAAATGATTTAAATCCATTGAACAAGTTCTGGTCACTTCCTGTGGACAAGGCCCTGTACTAAGCAATAGATTTATTGTATAGTAACAGCCAGACTCAAACCTTTCTTCTTGTTTGCTGCACACTGTTAGCAAATCCCTTTCCTTCTTTACTGACTTATCTGCATATTCAAAATGGCAATAGCACCATAAAGTTGTTATTAATGAGTAAATTGTGCTAAAGTCTTTAATATATTTACAGTAGAAAACTGAAAAGTACTCCCATTAAAACCGTCCTCTAATTTTTCCTTAACTGCTTCTATCCAGGTCATTAAAGCCCAGTCAAGACTAAGTACTCCTTCTTTGGAAAAGAAAGTTAGGTTTATCCTTCCTGACTAGTTAATATGGATAAGAACTAAGAAACAAAAGGACACTTTTTAATATGTAGACCTCCAAATCACCTATTACTGAATATTCCAAACTCTTAACTTTGGTATTTCTTCTCTGTGTGACTTTGGGAAAGTCACTTAATTTTTCCGGGCCTCAGAGATCTTATCAGCACAATGGAATTATTGAACTAGGTGATGTGTAGGGTCATTTTTGGTTATGACTTTTTGTGATTCTCATTGAATTTTCTTCTAGCCTCTCAGTCAGTCCCCTATTAAAATGTAAATACCCTGAGAAGAAGACATAATTTAAACCCTAATCAGCAAACTCCTAAGTTATTTGACAGAATTTAGAGCTGGGAATGACCTTAGAGATCCTTTTATAGATAAGAAGCTGTAAGTTTGGAGAGGTTAAATGATTTGACCTAAGATCATAAGTAACACAGTCAAGCTTCAGACAGAATGTTTGGATGCCAAATCCAATGTGCTTTTGCCCACATCATACTTCCTGTCATATCGCTTCTCCTCTTAGGATGAGTCTGTTGAAATGTTGGTTTTGGAGGGAGCAGGTCCCACAGCCCTGATATTTGACTAACAGAGTAAGTGAGAGAGAATCATATAGAGTTTTTCACAGGACAAGCCACAGCCTCCAGAACACAAGATCTTGTGGCCAATAATATCAAGACCTTCTATACTTTTCAGTGCTAAAAGTGATAACTTTCCGGACTTCCTAGTGAACTACCTGGCAGACTAATGCCAACCAATTGACCTATATTCTGGAAAACCATTACTATGGCTGGCCCTGGGCAATACTGTATTTGAATGGTGGTAGATATTAATAAGCATTATGAAGGTGAAAAGAACACCCAACTTGGAGGCAGAGGATAGGATTATAAATGAAGTCTCTGTCATTCACTACCTATAGGACCTGAAAGTATCATAGATTCAGATACACAAGACAATTTAGAGGTCATGTCATTCATCCCCACCATTTAATTGTTATTTTGTTCATACCTCTTATTTTTGTTATATTAATTTTGTTTTTTAATATTTAATATTATTGTATTTTTCCAGTTGAATTTAAAGGTAATTTTTCACATTCATTTTATATAACTTAAAGTTCCAAATTTTCTCCCTCCTTTCCTCCCTTGCCCTCTTCTTTTTTCCTATTTATTTAATTACTTTTAGTTTTCAACATTCATTTCCACAAGATTTTGAGTTTCAAATTTTCTCCCCAACTCTCCCTTCCCCCCACCTGAAAACATCATGCATTCTGATTACTCCTTCCCCCAATCTACCTTCCCTTCCATCACACCTCTCCCTTCCCATATCCCCATCTTCTCTCTTTTCTTGTAGGGCAAGATAGATTTCTGTACTCCATTACCTGTATTGCTTATTTCCCACTTACATGAAAAAACAAGTCTCAACATTTGTTCCTAAAACTTTGAGTTCCAACTTCTCTTCCTTCCTCCCTCCCCACTCATGCCCACTGAGAAGGCAGGCAATTCAATGTAGGCTATTTATGTGTAGTTTTGCTAAAGACTTCCATAATAGTCATGTTGTAAAAGACTAACTATATTTCCCTCCACCCTAACCCATACCCCATTTATTCTATTATCTCTTTTGACCTTACCACTCCCCGTAAGAGTTTGCTTCTAATTAGCCCTCTCTTCTCATTTACCCTCCCTTCTATAATGCCCCCACAGCTCACTTATCTCCTTCTTTCCTACTTTCCTGTAATGTAAGATAGATTTTCATTTGAAATTGAGTGTGCATGTTATTCCCTCCTTAAGGCAAATGTGATGCAAGTTTCACTTTTTCCCTCTAACCTCCTCCTTTTCCCTTTCATTGAAAAAGTTTTTCTTGCCTTTTTTCATGAGAGTTAATTTGCCCCATTTTATTTCTCCCTTTCTCTTTCTAATATATTCCTCTATCATCCCTTAATTTTAATTTTTTAGATATCATCCCTTCCTACTCAGCTCACTCTGTGCCCTCTATCTATCTATCTATCTATCTATCTATCTATCTATCTATCTATCTATCTATCTATCTATCTGTCTATGTATGCATGTATTCGTGTGTGTGTGTATGTGTGTGTGTGGGGGGGGTAGGTGTGTATAATGTCTCCAACTACCCAAATGCTGAGAAAAATTTCAAGAGTTACAAATATTATGTTTTCATGTAGAAATTTAAACAGTTCAACTTTAGTAAATCCCTTTTGATTTCCCTTCCCTGTTTACCTTTTCATGCTTCTCTTAATTCTTGTGTTTGAAACTCAGATTTTCTATTAAGTTCTGGTTTTTTCATCAAGAATGCTTGAAAGTCCTCTATTTCATTGAATGATTGTTTTTTCCCATGAAGTATTATACTCAGTTTTGTTGTGTAGGTGATTCTTGGTTTTAATCCTAGTTCCTTTGACTTCTCGAATATCATATTCCAAGTCCATTGATCCTTAATGTGGAAACTACAAGATCCTGTGTTATTCTAATTGTATTTCCACAATACTCAAATTGTTTCTTTCTGGCTGCTTGCAATATTGTCTCCTTGACCTGGGAACTCTGGAATTTGGCTACAATATTCCTAGGAGTTATTCTTTTTGGGTATCTTTCAGAAAGTGATCAGTGAATTCTTTCAATACTTATTTTACCTTCTATTTCTAGAATATCAGGGCAGTTTTCCTTGAAAGTTTCATGAAAGATGATGTTAAGGCCCTTTGTTTTGATCATGGATTCCAGGCAGTCCCATAATTTTTAAATTGTCTCTCCTGGATCTATTTTCCAGGTCAGTTGTTTTTCCAATAGAGTATTTAACATTGTCTTCTATTTCTCATTCTTTTGGTTTTGTTTTGTAATTTCATGGTTTCTCATAGCGTCATTAACTTCCATCTGCTCCATTCAAATTTTTAAAGAACCATTATCTTCAGTGAGATTTCGAATTTCCTTTTCCATTTGACTGATTCTGCTTTTTAAAGCATTCTTCTCCTTCCTGACTTTTTGGGTCTCTTTTATCATTTGAGTTAGTCAATTTTTAAAGGTATTAATTTCTTTAGCATTTTTTGGGTATCCTTTAGCAAGCTGTTGACTCATTTTCATGATTTTCTTGCATCACTCTCATTTATCTTCCCAATGTTTCCTCCACCTCTTGTACTTGATTTTCAAAATCCTTTCTGATTTCTTCTAGGCCCGAGACCATTGCATATTTATTTTGGAACTTTTGGACACAGAAGGTTTGACTTTTAGTTCTTCCTCTGATGGTATGCATTGTTCTTCCTCATCCCAAGGGATGGAAGAATATACCTGCTCACCAAGAAAGTAACCCTCTATTTTCTTATTCTTTTTCCCTTTTGGGGACATTTTCCCAGCCAGTTACTTGACTTTTAAGTTCTTTGTCTAGAGGAGAGTACACTCTGGGGACTTCTAAGTTCTCAGTTCCTCTAAGATGGCACAATCAAGGGAGAGGAGTTTATTCCTCTCCTGACTTCCTCTCTGGTCTGGTAGCAACTACAAGCACTCTTTTCTGCAAGTAGAATTCCCTCTCCAAAGCCATTGCCAGCTCTACCACCAGCACTCCTTCTCAGCCCAGGCAGCCACTCAGGGCTGAGATCCAAATCAGCCCTTCAAGTCCTCCAAGATCTTTAGCCCAGGGCTCCAACCATGAAAGCTATCACTGCCTGGGTCTGGAACTAGACAGCTGTGCTACATTCTCACTCTGGTGAAAGAGCTTTCTCACTGACCTTTGTACTTGTCTCTGGAGTTTGTAAGTTGAGGAATCTGGGACCTGCGGCTGCTGGTTGTGGCACCTTGAAGCCTGCTCCCATCCTATCCTTATCATGGCATGCTGAAGGGTGGCCTGCTCTGTGCTCCAAGCCCAGTGTGACAGACCTTTCCTGTAAGCCTTTCAGGCTGCCTTGGGCTGGAAATCTCTTCCACTCTGTGGTTTTGTGACTTCTGCTGCTCTAGAATTTTTTTAGAGTCATTTTTTACAGGTATTTTATGGGCTGTGGGTGGAGACCTTCTAGAGGTGTGTCCTTCTACTCCACCATCTTGGCTCTGCCCCTGCCTTGCCTTCTTCTTAAGAGGGTAAGAAATTTGATATAGGCTATATGTGTGCAACCATGTAAAACCTCTTTCCATATTAGTCATCATATATCACATGTATTTCCAAATATATTTAGATGGAAAAATGGGTAGCACATAGGATCCTGAGTCAGGAAGATATGAGTTAAAATGTTGCCTCAGACACTAGTTAGCTCTGTGACTCTGGAAAAGTCACTTAATTGCTGTTTCCCTCAGTTTCCTCAATTGTAAAATGGGAATGATAATAGTACCTATCTCCCAAGGTTGCTTGGTGGATCAAAAGTGATAATAATAAAGTGCTTAGCACAATGTCTACCATGTAATTACCATTATATAAATGTTTGTTACAATTACTATTAGTGATTTTCCCCTGTAACAAAGATTTTTAAATTTAGCAAGGCTAAATAACACATTAGCAACTACTGATAGCACATACAAATTTCCAAAGCTACAGATTCTTTTGCAATGCAGGAATAGAGGTATATTGTTACAAATTTTCTCTGGGACAAACTAGTCATAATTAAACAAGATTCAGTTTTGTTTTAGTATTATTTTTCTATTGTTATAGTTGCATAAATTGCATTTGATGTTCTGTTTAGGTCACTCTCCATCAATTCATGTCTTCCTATATTTCCTTGAAATATTTATACTTATTTTGCCTTGTGGTGTAGTAATATTTTATCCCTATGCAATTTGTTAGACATCTTTCAATTGATGGGGCACCTACTTTGATTCTGGTTCCTTGTTACTACCAAAAAAAAAAAATGATGCTGGAAATATTTTTGCATATGTCGGATCTTTCTTTCTGTGTTTGACTTTTTTAGAGTTGGGTCTGGTAGAGAAATCCCTGACTGAGGGGCATGAATATTTTTGTCTAAATTGTATTCCAATTTTTTTTTTCTAATTCATAATAATTCCAATAGGATATTAATGTGCTCAGCTTATCTAAAACTGTCTAAAAATGATCAATTTCATTTTTTTTTGTCATCTCAACCTTTCTACTCTAAAAAATTGGGGGGGCAACTGGGTGGTCCAGTGGATAGAGCAATAACCTTGGAGTTGGGAGGACCTGAGTTCAAATCTGGCCTCAGACACCAGACACTTACCAGCTGTGTGACCCTGGACAAGTCACTTTATTATCTCACAAATTATCTCACAAAATCGGGGGGCAGCTAGGTGGTGCAGTGGATAGAGCATCAGTGCAAGAATCAGGAGGACCTGAGTTCAAATCTTACCTCCTACATTTGACACTCACTAGCTGTGTGACTTTGGGCATGTCACCTAACCTCAATTACCTCATCCTGGATCATCTCCAGTGATCCTGGTGAATATCTGGTCACTGGATTCAGATGGTTCTGGAGGAGAAGTGAGATTGGTGACCTGCATGGTCCTCCCTCACTCAAAACAAAGTCAAGTGCAAGTCGTGTCATTATTTCTCTGATGGCATGGTCTTCTTCAAAGGATGAACACACATACTCTAAAAAAACAGAAACTAGGACTCAGAGGTTAAGTGACTTTAATAAAGTCATATAATTATTAATTGAGGTATCAGGATCTAAATCAGGTTTCCTGACTCCAAGTCTAACACCTATTAGACCAGGACAAACTATAACAGTACTACTATCTCCCTCATTCGGTACATTTCAATATCAGAGAATTTCAAATTTAAAAAGAATGTCAATAGCCATCTAGTCCAACACGCATCTGACAAAGAATCTCATCCATGACAAATCCTACAAATGGTAATCTAGCCCTTCCTTGAAAACCTCCGATAAAGGAGAACAGCAACAGTGGCAACAACAATAACAACTAAGTTTATATCGCACTTACAATGCGCCAGGCACTGTGTTAAGTGCTTTATAATCATTGTTTCATCTTATCCTCACAACAAACCTGGACAGTAGGTGCATTTTTATTCCTATTTTAAAAATTGAGACAGATTAAATGACTTTTCCAAGGTAAGTTTGTGAGGCCGTATTTAAACTTAGATCTTCCTGAGACAAACTTTCACCCTATCCACTAGACCATTAATTACTTCAGTAAGTAGCCTACTCAAACTCTTTGAGATTTAGTTTTATCCTGTACCAACCTGAGATAATTATTCTTTTAATATCTATCTTACAGAATTGTTAGTATGAAACAAAAATAATATATGTATACTTTTCAATTACATATACGTATATATACACACATACATATATAAATTAATATTTTATTTTCTCAATTACATGTAAAAAGAAATTTAAAATTATTTTTTAAATTAATTTATTTAACTTTTAACATTCATTTTAACAAAATTTTGGGTTCCAAATTTTCTCCCCATTTTTCCCCTACCCCCACCCCAAAACACCGAGCATTCTAACTGCCCCTATGACCCATCTGCCCTCTCTTCTAACATCCCTCCCTTCCCTTGTCCCCATCTTCTCTTTTGTCCTGTAGGGTCAGATAACTTTCTATACCCCATTACCTGTATTTCTTATTTCCTAGTAGTAAGAACAATACTCGACAGTTGTTCCTAAACCTTTGACTTCGACTTTCTCTTCATCCCTCCCTCCCCATCCATTCCCTTTGGGAAGCAAGTAATTCAATATAGGCCATATCTGAGTAGTTTTGAAAATGACTTCCATGATAGTTGTGTTGTATAAGACTAACTATATTTTCTCCATCCTATCCTGCCACCCATTGCTTTTATTCTCTCTTCGGATCCTGTCCCTCCCCAAGAGTGTTGACTTCAAATTGCTCCCTCCTCCCACTGCCCTCCCTTCCATCATCCCCACCACCACCATACTTATCCCCTTCTCTCCCACTTTCTTGTATTCTAAGATAGGTTTTCATACCAAAATGAGTGTGCATTTTATTCCTTTCTTTAGTTGAATGTGATGAGAGTAAGCTTCATGTTTTTCTCTCAGCTCCCTTCCTTTTCACTCCACTAAAAAGTCTCCTACCTGCCTATTCTATGAGAGATAATTTGCCCCATTCCATTGCTCCCTCTCTACTCCCAATACATTTCTCTCTCACCTGTTAACTTCATTTTTTAAAGGTATGATCCCATCCTATTCAATTCACTCTGTGCTCTGTGTGTGTATGTGTGCAATCCCAGCAACTACCCAGATACTGAAAAGTTTCAAGAAATACAGATATTGTCTTTCCATGTAGTATTGTAAACAGTTCAAATTTAGTAAGTCCCTTATGACTTCTCATTGCTGTTTACCTTTTCATGTTCTTCTTCCTTCTTGTGTTTGAAGGTCAAATTTTCTTTTCAACTCTGGTCTTTTCATCAAGAATGCTTGAAAGTTCTCTATTTCATTGAAAAACCATTTTTCTCCCTGAAGTATTATACTCACTTTTGCTGGGTAGGTGATTCTTGGTTTTAGTCCTAGTTCCTTTGACTTCTAGAACATCATATTCCATGCCCTTCGATCCCTCAATGTAGAAGCTGCTAGATCTTGTGTTATCCTGATTATATTTCCACAATACTTGAATTGTTTCTTTCTGGATGCTTGCAATATTTTCTCCTTGACCAGGGAACTCTGGAAATTGCCCACAATGTTCCTAGGAGTTTCTTTTTTGGATCTCTTTCCAGTGATGATTGGTGGATTCTTTCAATATTTATTTTGTCCTCTGGTTCTAGAATATCAGGGCAGTTTTCTTTGATAATTTCATGAAAGATGATGTCTAGGTTATTTTTTTGATCATGGCTTTCAGGTAGTCCCATAATTTTAAATTGTCTCTCCTGGATCTATTTTCCAGGTCAGTTGTTTTTCCAATGAGATATTTCACATGGTCTTCCTTTTTTTTTCATTCTTTTGGTTTTGTTTTGTGATTTCTTGGTTTCTTATAAAGTTATTAGCCTCCATCTGTTCCATTCTAATTTTGAAATAATTATTTTCTTCAGTGAGCTTTTGGACCTCCTTTTCCATTTGTCTAATTCTGCTTTTTAAAGCATTCTTCTCCTCATTGACTTTTTGAACCTCTTTTTCCAATTGAGTTACCCTATTTTTCAAGGTGTCATTTTCTTCAGCATTTTTTGGGTCTCCTGTAGAAAGGTGTTGACCTGTTTTTCATGCTTTTCTTGCATTTCCCTCATGTTTCTTCTCAGTTTTTCCTCCACCTGCCTAACTTGATTTTCAAAATTTTTTTTGAGCTCTTCCATGGCCTGAGCCCATTGAATATTTGTTTTGGATATTTGGGATACAGAAGCCTTGACTTCTTTGTCTTTCCCTGATCATAAGCATTTTTCTCCCTCATCTGAAAGGAATGGAGGAGATATCTTTTTACCAAGAAAGTAACCTTCTATGGTCTTATTTTTTCCCTTTTTTGGGCATTTTCCCAACCAGTTATTTGACTTTTGGGTCCTTTGTCCAAAAGCAGGGTATACTCTGGGAATCTGTGAGATCTCAGTTCCTCCAAGGTGGCATAATGAAGCGTGTACTGGTCTGGATGCAGAGAGAGATTTTTATGCCCAGAATTTTAGCATTTAACTCTCCATAGCCACCTGACCTCCAGTTCCACCAAGTAAGCAGTGGGGGCTGATTTTCATATAAGCTGGAAGGGCAGGGCCACCATTCAGTGTGAGACCAAACCAACTCAGCCAGGGCCTCCACCCAGGGCTGAGGTAAGACTCAGCTCTTCAATGCCCCCTGGGGTTTTTACACTCCAACAACAGAGCTTCTATATGGGCTACTGTGCAGGGTCTCCCTTCCTGGCCAGCTGATAAGACCCTGTCACTGACCTTTAGTGCCTGTGGCCTGAGGGATTTGAGGACCTGCTACTGCAAGATTCCACCCCTGAGGTGTCCTCCTCTCAGAGCCTCATCACTCCATGCTGCTCGGCAAAGGCTGGACTGGGCTCTGTGCTCAGCTCCACATCCAGCGCAACAGACATTTCCATGAGTCTTTCAGGTCACCATAGGCTAGAAATCTCCTCCACTCTTTTGTTCTCCACTTCTGCTGCTCTAAAATTTGTTGAGAGTCCCTCTCTACAGGTATTTTATGGGCTTTGGGGAGGACCCTGAGTGTGTCTTTCTAGTCCACCATCTTGGCTCCGCCCCTCCAAAATTATTTTAATCAAAATATGATTCCTTCCTCCCATCTCCCCTTCAATGAGATGGCAAACAATTTGATTATATGTGTAGTCAAAAAAGACAAATTTCCATGAAATCTTTCTGTGAAAGAAAACCCAGACAAAGAAAAGAAAAATAAAATAAAGGGAAAAAAAAGTATCTTTGATCTGCTTTCAGGCTCTATTAGTTCTTCTTCTGCAGATGGATGGCACCTTTCATTGCAAGTCCTATAGAACTGTCTTGGATCATTACATTGCTAAGAATAACTAGGTTATTCATAGTATATAACAATACAATATTTCTGTTACTATATATAATGCTCTCCTAGTTCTGCTCATTTTACTTTGCATCAGATCATATAAGTCTTTCTGTTTTTTCTTGAGAGCATCCTGTTCATCATTTCTTTTTTTTTTTTTCATGCATTGACATTTATTATTTAAGATCAAGAACAGGTGATGAAGAAGGTGGGGGTGGGGTAAGGGAGAGGAAAAAATGGAGGAGACAGGGAGACAAGAGCCTTTCATCTGTGTCTGCTTTAGATAGGGGTTGATCCTGATTTCTTGGTCCAAAACACACAATGAAGCACACAATAACATAGGGTTCCAGGGGTTCCAAGTTCAGGAAAACTTTTGGGGTGACAAGAGTTACACATCCAACCAGAAGTGGGGGCTAGCATTCTCCTTGGATCAACACCACTTCCTTTCAGGAACTGAAGCATAATGATAAGTTCCATCCCACTTATTTCAGCTCTTATAAAACGCTCTTATCGTTAAAGTCTGTGCTAAAGAAGTCTTTCATTGTGTTTCTATCTTCCTGTACTTTCCTTTTAGTTTCTTTGAATATGCATCCAACTTGTAAGCTGCCTGCTCAAGAGTTGCTACTTGCTCCTCAATTGAAGTGATCTGATTCAGATAAGGCTAAAGGGCTGCATATTTCTGGTTTAAGTCTTTAGTTTTCTATTTATGTTTACTGCAATATCTTTCACTTTTTGGTACTTCAAGCTACTCAGTTCATATTTTCCAGAAGTTTATGGTCTTCACTAGTGGCTATCAGCTGTCCCATTATGCACATGGTCATTTTGGAGAACAGCCTTAGAACAGCCCTGTGATGTCCTCCTCAGTGGGCTTCCTGGCCTCCTTGGCTATCTCCACTATAGCATCATCTAGGCTGGGGAAGGGAGGAAGGATAAACAATGGAGGAAAGGGGTTGGGGATGGGGGAAGAAGGTGAAAGAATCAGGAGTGAGGGAGAGGGGAGAGCAAGTGGAGTGGAGGGAAGGGAAGAAGGAATGGGAGAAAAGGGGAAGGATGAAGAGTTGAAGAAGGAGATCTGTTCATAATTTCTTAAAGTCCAATAGTAGTCCATTAAAATTATAAACAATTTTTCAGCCATTCCTCAATTCATGAATTTCTCCTTAATTTCCAATCATTTGTCACCACTAAAAGAGTTCCTATAAATATTTTTGCATGCATAAATCCTTTTCCTTTTTTTATTTTGGTTTGTTTTTTCTTATGTCTTTGGGATCCAGATCTAGTAGTAGTATGACCTGGTCAAAGGACATTCATGGTTTTATAGGGCTTTGGGCATAGTTCCAAATTGCTCTCCAGAAAGGATGATCAGTATACAGCTTCCTCTATAGTACATTAGTGCTTTAATCTTCCCACATACCTTCTAACATTTGTGATTTTCCTTTTCTGTCATTTTTGGCAATCTAACAGGTGTGAAGAAGTAGCTCAGAATTTTTTTTATTTCTCATTTCTCTCACCAATAATGATTTAGAGCCTTTTTCATGTGAATATATATAGCTTTGATTACTTTGTCTGAAAATTATCTGTTCATATTCTTTGACCATTTATCAATTGAGGAATGACTCATTTCTATAAATTTGACAAATTTCTCTATATGTTTGAGAAATGAAGTCTTTATCAGAAAAACTCACTGTATTTTTTCACAATAATGGTTAACAACTATGTATTTCCCTCCATCCTGTTTCCTCTCTGTTTATCTCTCTGTGTCTCTGTTTCTGTCTTTGTCTCCATGTCTGTTGGTCTATCTCTATCCTTTCACCTTATTCATTCTCAAAAGTGTTTTCTTTCTTACTTTAACTTCTCCCAAAACACAACTGTCCTCTCTTCTATCAGTTCCCCCTCTTTTCTTATTCCCTTCTCTTCCTACTTTCCCGTAGAGTGAGATAGATTTCTACACCAAACCGATTGTGCATATTATTCCCTCTTTGAGTCAATTCTGATGGGAGTAAGGTTCATGTCCTCTCTTTCCCACTTCTCAGATTTCCCCCTCCACTGTAAAGTCTTGTTCAGGCCTCTTTTACATCAGATAATTTACCCCATACTGCATCTCCCTTTCCCCTTGTCCCAGTGAGTTCTTATTTTAATCCCTTAATTTTATTCTTTTAGATAATCATAAGATCACATTCAACTCACAAGTCTGTTTCCTGTGTGTGTATACACACACACACACTCCTTTTAACTGCCCGAATAGCATGAAAGTGTTTAGAAATTATGTGTGTGTGTGTGTGTGTGTGTGTGTGTGTGTGTGTGTATATATATATATATATATATAATGTTTCCATGTCACAATATAAACAGTGTAACCTTAATGAATCCGCTATGATTTTTCCTTCCTGTTTACCCTTTTATGTTTCTTTTTCATCTTGTATTTGAAAGTCAAATATTCTATTTAGCTTTGGTCTTTTATCACAAATGCTTGAAAGTCTTTTATTTCATTAAATATCTCCTTTTTTCCACTGAATGGTTATACTCAGTTTTGCTTGGTAGGTGATCTTTGGTTGTAGTTCTAGTTCCTTTGCCCTCCGGAATATAACATTTCAAGTCCTACAGCACTTTGATTTAGAAGCTGCTAGATCTTTTGTTATCCTGACTGAGGGCCACAATATTTGATTGCTTAATTTGGATGCTTGCAATACTTTCTCCTTGAACTAGGAGTTCAGGAATTTGGCTATAATATTCTTAGGAGATCTCATTTTTGGACCTCTTTCAATAGGTGACTGGTAGATCTTTTGATATCTTGTTTACCCTCTACTTCTAGTTCTTAAGGCACTTTTCCTTGATAATTTCTTGAAAGATGATGTCTAGACTCTATTTTTGATCATGATTTTCAAGTAGTGCAATGATTTCAAAATTATTCCTGGATCTGTTTTCCAGGTCAGTTATTTTTCAATGAGATATTTCACATTATCTTTGATTTTCTTTTCATTCTTTTAGTTTTGTTTGACTGTTTCTTGATGTCTCATGAAGTCCTTTGCTTATACTTGCCCAATTCTAACTTTTAAGGAATTATTTTCCTCAGTGAACTTTTTTTTTAACTTTTTTCCCCATTTGGTCAATTCTACTTTTAAGGAGTTCTTCTCTTCAGTGAATTTTTAAAATATCTCTTTTTTTCATTTGGCCAATTCTGCTTTTAAAGATATTCTCTTATTTGAATTTTTTGTGTCTCTTTTACCATTTGACCTATTTTGTTTTGTAAAGTGTTATTTTCTCCAATCATTTTTCTGCCTCCTTTGCCAAGCTGTTCACTTTTTTCCCCCACAATTTTCTTGCATCACTCTCATTTCTCTTTTTAATTTTCTCTACCTCTCTTACTTGATTTTTATAATCATTTTTGAGCTCTTCTGTGGTCTGAGACCAATTCATTTTCCTTTTCTTTCAGGCTTTGGATGCAAAAATTTTTACTTTGTTGTCTTCTGAGTGCGTGTTGTGATCTCCTTTGACTTCATAGTAACTTCCTAAGATCAGATTTTGTTGTTATTGTTCTTTAGTCATATTTCATCTTATTTCTTAACTTTTGATCTATGCTGAAGTGGGGTTCTGCTCTCCAAGTTGTTGAAGTACTGTCTGAAGCTTCAGGCTTTATTGTATAACTTTTTGAAAGGCAATTTTGGGGACATGTAAGTGTTTGATTCTTCCAATGAGGTAAGATGTAAGGTGGGGGGGTGTTTGCTGCTATCTTGTATTGTGCACTGGTTTGTGAGTGATTAAAAGCACTCTTTTCAACCCTGGAACTGTGACCAGGGTTCCTGTTCAACTGCAGCTGCAAGTTTTGCTGCTAGTGCTCCCTCTTGCATTGGGACTAAGAATAAGCACTGGAACCTAGATCTAAGTATGGGAAATACGACAAAATCCTGACCCTGGTGCCAGTAAAGGTACGTTTGTAAATCTCCTTCTTATCCATTGTCTGATTCCCTTATGATCTGTGGGCTGAGATTTCTGGAAACTGACAAGGCTGCCACTGATTCAGTCACTCTGAGACACACTCCTAGTTTGCTGGGGGCTGGTCTGTGTTAGGCTGCACTCTTCTTTCACCCTGGTGGAAGAGACGTTTCTTCTAGTGACCTGCTGAGTTGTCTTGGACTAGAAAATTATCAGACTCTGTCTTTTTGGAGTTTCCACCACTCCAAAATTTCTTTAGAGTTGTTATTTGGAGGGGTTTGGGGGAAAACTCAGTAAGTCCCTGCCTTTACTTGATCATATTGCCTCTACCTCTGTACTTTTTAATCTTAAAGGGTTAATCAACATTATTTGATAAACTTATGGTAAAACTATTCTTACTGGGGCATTTAGGAAGCCAGTAGCTACAGGCTACTTTGAGTACAGGACACTTTTATTTGAAAGGAAAAAAAGGGACACAGTTAATTCTTATACTATGTTTTATTGTTTTATACATTATATCTTTTGATCCTAACAACAATCTTCTGAGTCAAGTGCTGTTATTACCCCATTTTCAAGATCATCAAACTAAAGCAGAAAGAGATTAATTGGCTTGACAAACTAGTAAGATTCTTAGATGACATTAGAAATCAGGTCTTCTTGATCTCGAACCTACCAAGCTGCCTTTAAAATCTGCTCTCAGTGGATACTAAAATGATGTTATAGACATCCAAAAGTATCTTCTATCCTTGTTATACCACATCAAAATCAATGTAGTCAATGTTAGATGCAGACTTGGACAAGGAAAAGTAATAATGACCTGGAACACTTTCAGAGGAAGGTGAGTGAAATGGTGATTGATAGCACTTGACTCCATGAAATAAAAAGAGTTGTTAGAACGGAGGATAGATAGATAGATAGATAGATAGATAGATAGATAGATAGATAGATAGATAGATAGATAGATGATAGATAGATAGATAGATAGATAGATAGATAGATAGATAGATAGATAGATAGATGGAGAGAGAGAGAGATAAATAGATTTCACTTAGAAAACAAGCTGTCATGGGGAATGCTGAGAGGTGCCTTTATGATCTATCTTAATGAACTAGAATTATACTTGTTCTACACAAGGCTACAAGGGAAGAACTAAGAGAAATAAGTGATATTTTCAGAGTCAGATTTGGTCTCATGAGGGCATTAGAGATGGTTAAAAGTGACATTGTCTGCTTTAATAGTGAATCTTCCATCCCTGGAGGTCATCAAGTATGGGATAGATGATTACTATGTCAAGGAACATACAGAATGCATAGCTATTTAGGTGTGATTTGGGTTAGATGACCTCTGAGTTTCTTTCCAACTTGAAGCTTCTGTGGTTGTACTGACATTTAGGACCCTTGAATTTCAGTCCAAAGTCAGAGCCTCAAAGTCACAAAATCCTCTCCAAAAAAGATCCTTCTGAATACTCCTGTGGCTATTTCCTAGAAATCCACTTCCCATTTCACTTTAGCAGTGTTGAGGTCAGATCAAGGTCAGAGTGATGTGTAAAAGTGACAGAATATCTGGTGAGAGAGGAGACAAGGCATAATATGGGGAGGAAGGACTAGGTTCCAAAACAGTGAGTATAATTGCTTTTTCCCTGTCAAAACAGAGTTGAGTGGATGGACAGCTAGGAAAAAGATACAGCAAAGAATTATGTACCAAGCACTAAGTATTCATGAAAACTTACAGCAAGGTCGTTAATAATGGAATGTTTCATGTTTTAAATTATTTCAGATTTTCTCTATAAACCCTCTGAAATTTCACTTTACATTGCTATGTGTTTACTGACTTTTTCTCACGATAAAGACTTATACTATGCCCTTAACACCAACAGCTTTCTAGGCATTTCCAGAAACATCCATAAATAAACATATAAACTAATTAGAAATAAGTCCACCAGTGTAGTTTGATCTAGAGAATGAATAAAAATATTCACTAAATATCCCAGCTTTAATATAGTCAAGAGGAAGAAATAGATAACTAGAAAATTACAGTACTCTTTTAAGAGCTCGCATATATGTAACTCTTTTGGGTCTACCAAGTGCTTTCTTCACAATTGTCTGTGCTATAAGTCAGAACTGTCAGACATAGCATGGGAGGCCCAAGATGGAAACCATGATAAAAATGAGCTGGAAATATTTAACAAAATAAATTTTATAAGTATAATAGAACCTACATAATGTTAATATATGGTTTTCTAAGCCAGTATGTGGTTTTCTAAGTCAATGTGTGGTTTTCAGAGTCAACAGGTATCTTTACATTTGCTTTAGTAGTACCATTTTTATTTGAGTTTGACTCTATTAGTATAGGTAGCAAAATTTTAATATGATTATTTTACAGATGAAAAGTTCAAGGTTCCAAAATGTAAATGATTAGCCCAGAGTCCTGTATCTAAGAGTGGGGAGCAGATCCCTGGCTGAAACACAGATTTTTCTGAATCTTTCAGTGTGCTTTTAAATTATCGTCTTATTTTAATGTATGTAGTTCTTCTTGTCCTTCTTTGTTAATGACCATTTAAAAATGAATTTTCTTAATCCTCTCTACATCTAGAGAAATAACTATTGAGTTCAAATGCTGATCAAAACATATTATTTTCACACTTTTGTTGTTTCTTTTTCTTTCTTGTGTTTTTTTCCCCTTTTGTTCTCATTCTTCTTTCACAACATGATTAATGTGGTAATATGTTTAACATGACTGTACATGTAATTGCTTGTTTTTGGAGGAGGAGAAAAGAAAGGAAGGATAAAAATGTGGAATTCAAAATCTTACAAAGATGAATGTTGAAAACTACCTTTACATGCAATTAAAAAAAATATATATAAAACATTAAGTACAAAAAAAAGATAAATTAAGAAAATATAATAGATTTAGAAATCTAAAAAAAAAACAATCAATTTTCTTTTGTGTGATAGAGGACCTTTTGCAGAAGACATTGATGTAGGGTAGTAAAGAGAAAACTGGACGTGAATTTGAAAAACCCTAAGTTCTAATCTCTCTTCTCTCACTTAAATAACTATGTCAACTTAAGCAAGTCACTTAAATTATCTAGATCTGTATTCCCATAATGAAATGAATAGTTTGGATGAAATGATTCATTTAATTTACCTCCCCCAAAATCCTAAAAAAAAACCCAAAAACCAAGACAAAACAGAAAACCTTTTGACTCCAGTTCAGTGATTTCTTCCGCAAAAATACCATTTACTAGGGCTCAGATTTACACCTTGCTGTCTACTGCTCTGTTTATTAAAATACATGTTCCACCCACCTTCTTTTTGTAGCCTTATT
The DNA here is from genome assembly GCA_023548195.1 of Bettongia penicillata ogilbyi. Taxonomy (NCBI): domain Eukaryota; kingdom Metazoa; phylum Chordata; class Mammalia; order Diprotodontia; family Potoroidae; genus Bettongia; species Bettongia penicillata. The sequence continues at coordinate 736,207 of JAJHZJ010000163.1, read as the reverse complement.
CTTCCAGGATAATCATAGAAAGATACAGAAAGTGTATAGGGAAACTTTAAAAAATACATTTTAAATGACTGCAATCATCATTCACTCCACTTTTCAGGAATTATTAGCAGATAGTTACATGAGCAATATACAGTAAAGGGTGAACATGCATCAGGAGAGGTTGATATTGCAATATAGTAAAACTCATAAAAATGTTAATCCAACATATTTAATGATACACATAATCATGAACGTAATGTATAGTATTTAATTATTCATAGTAAGCAGTTCATGTAAATGACTTAATATTGTTTTTAGATAGTTAAACATTTCTTAAATTAACTTGAAGGGGAAGAGTAGTGGCAAACTGGGTAGAACACAAATCCACCTCCAAAAGAAGACTCTTCTGAAGGACTATAAGAAACCTCGGGAGCATAGAGTGAACTCTCTCTCTTCTCCAGCAAAAGACAGCAATCATGTGAGGGTCCTTAGAGACCATGGTTGACAGATATTTCTGCCCCTGGCAATGGAAATCCAGGAGAGGTTAGGCATTTGGATAGTAAGTTGTTTTTTATTTCTCTCTCTCTCTCTCTTTTTTCTTTCTTTTTCTTTTTCTTTTTTTTTTTTTAGCTTAAAGTAACACAGCTTTATTTCTGTTGTCAATTGGGATATCCTTACTGAGGGAGAATCAGACTGGAAACATGATGTGAGAAAAGTAAGTGAAACACTTATTTAATATACAGTTCAGGAGAGAAGGTAAATGGTGAGAGGAAAACTAATACTTCTCTCTTCTTTCCTCCCTGAAGGTTACTTTTATTTTTTAATTAATTAATTTATTTTTAGTTTTCAACATTCACTTTTGTAAGACTTTGAGCACCAAATTTTCTCGCCCTCACTCCCCTCTCCCACCCAGAGACGAAGTGTAATTCGATATAGTGTCTACATATATATTCATATTGAACCTATTTTCACATTAGTCATTTTGTTAAGAAGAATTAGAACCAATGTGAGAAACCATGAAAAAGACAAAACAAACAATGAGAGAGAGAGAGAAAGAGAGAGAGAGAAAATAATATGCTTCAATATGCATTCAGACTGCATAGTTCTTTTTTTCTGGATGTGGACAGCATTTTCCATTATGAGTCCTTTCGTGTTGTCTTAGATCCTTGCATTGCTAAGAAGAGATGAGAGTGTTAAAGATAGTTATTGCATATTGTGGCTGTAGATGTGTATAATATTCTCCTGGTTCTGTTCACTTCACTCAGCATCAGTTCATTCAAGTCTTCCAGATTTTTCTGAGGTCTATGTGCTCATCATTTCTTATAGCACAATAATATTCCATTACATTCATGTACTAAAACTTATTTAGCCATTCTCCAACTGATGGACATCCCCTCAATTTCCAATTCACTGCAACCACAAAAAGAGCTTCTATGAATATTTTTGTACATGGGGTCCTTTTCCAATTTTTATGATCTCTATAGGATACAGACATAGAAGTGGTGTTGCTGGGTCAATGGCTATGCACAATTTTATAATACTTTGAGCATAGTTCTAAATTGCCGTCCAGAATGTTTGGATCAGCTCATAGTTCCATCAACAAAGTACAAAGAATAAATTGACTCTACAGATGACAGAGTAAAGGTAAAGATTATAGTACTTTAATATAGTCATTGACTGTTCTTTATGAATTAGTCTTCTGAATTTCCTACTTCTCCAACATCTATCATCTTCCTGTTTTGTCATGTTAGCCAATCTGATATATGTGATGTGATACCTCAGAGTTGTTTTGAATTGCATTTCTCTAATCAGTATTGATTTAGAGCATTCTTTTATATGACATAGATAGTTTTGATTTCTTCCTCTGAAAACTGCCTGTTTATATCCTTTGATCAATTATCAGTTAGGGAATGATTTGGAATATTATAAATTTGACTCAGTTCTCTATGTAGTTTGGAAATGAAGACTGTATCAGACACAATGGTTGTAATAATTGCTTCCCAGCTTTTTCTTTCCCTTCTATTGCTTGCATTGGTTTTATTGGTGCAAAACCTTTTCAATTTAATGTAATCAAAATCATCCATTTTTTTTTCCTCTTTGGAACTTAACTTTGCCCACTCTTATCAATAGTTGATTGTATATGAGGCTATTACTGTTATGTCTCAAACTCCAATAAACTTATATAAACTTCATGGTTGATGGATCAGTGCATTATAGTTGCCATATCTTAGGATCAAATAGTACTTTAATATAGTAATATAAATAATAATAATCCAAGGATGTCTCAGAAAAGTCTTATCATCACAGATTAGGCTATACAGGAAGAATTATCTCTATCCACTTTGGAGGCACCTAGCATAGCCATAGAACACAAAACACTCTAAGGGGAGGAAAAATTTAGAAGCAACTCGAAGTAACTTTGGTTATTTTCACATAGAACAGCACACTAGGAAAAGAACCTGGGAACATTACAGTATCAAATTAGTCTTTTGGGCATCTCAAACAATGTAATCATGTTATACACAGCTAGTTGGAGTTTTACCTGGAACTGAATCTCTCTCCACAGACAAGTAAATATATGTCCAAAGGCTACATGTCTGTGGCCTATATAATTAGCCACCATCTGAAAGACCTGTTCTTTGACTTAAATCCTTCCACTAAATGTCATCCGTGAACATCAGTAATTGTAATGTAATGCAATCCAATTGACCAATTGTGTCATATCCCTATTTAAAATTTATTAACTCAGCAAGCATTTGTTGGATGCTTATTACGTGCCAAAGACAAAAACCAAACCACTATCGACCCTTAAATTTCTTAAATTCCAATGGGGGAAGTAATGCATACAGAGGGAAGCAAATTCCAAATACACACAAAGTAAATTTAAAGAAATTTTCAGAAGTGATGTTGGAAACAGCTCAATTTTGAATGGGTTAATGTTACTGATCACATAAATGATTCTAACTACGGTACTCACAATTGCAGAAGTCCAATACATATTTTTTAAAGAAATATTCAAACTTTAGTTCATATTTTTAACTATGTATAACAGTAGAAAGGATAGAAAGCAGATGATTTGCCTCAGGAGTTCAAGTCAATCTCATGATCATCTTGCCCATGAAGAAAAAAGAAAACATCTTTTATGTAGAAATAACATTGTTATTCCAGAAGGCAATTGTCATGTCATCTCGGTCATGCATCATATCAAAGAAGAATATTTATAAAGTCATTGGCTGGAAGCTAAATGCTGACCTGAAATTTAATAAGATATTGAAAAAACTGTAGAGGAGTGTAGCACATGCTAAATTGTTTAACACAATTAGCACAGGGCAAGTTCTTTGCCATAATTTGAGAAAGGCAGCCACCTAACTTTTTTAGGAAGCTAGCAAGCCATCTTAGTCATGAATTCACATTAATTTTTAGCACAATTTTGCTGTAAATATGTCTTGATTCTAATAAATTCCATTGCAAAGTATCTTAAAATATAACTAGTTCTATCACCAGCTTCTATAACATCAACCACAGCTCTAAACTAGCTTTCTGCATCTGATTTTCATACAGTCTGCTTTCTACAATATGGTATTTTTCTCACACAAATTTAAGAATCACTGAAAAGTCTTACTCCAATGCCTCAATTGTGGCATGGATGTGAAAAAAAACAACAGCCTTACTGAATTAGAAATGGAATGATATCTTAACAGGAACACTAGCCTGGATGTCTTTACTCTTTAGAGGGACCAAATGTTGTCCCAGGATTTTCCCTGGTGTTCCCCTATTCTTATTTATTTTTCCCTGCCCTTTGTTCACCCTGAGGTGCTATTTCATCTCTTTTGTGGGGAGATATCTTGAGAGCTTGGAATTTTCTGACCTACTCTGCCATCCTCCCAGAATCTTCTCTCACCTTTTTTTCCTTTCTAATCCTCCTTTTTCTCCTCTTCTTTTCCTTCCTCTTTCTCCCTCCTCCTCCCGGATTATCTTTCTCTCTTCTCTTTCTCCCCTTTTTCTTCCCTTCTCCTCTATTTTCCCCCATCCTCCTCCAGAAGATGTATCAATCCCAATGCCACAGAAATCTTAATCTGATCCATATTTTCCCATCTCAATCAATTTAATGATCCTTCCTAAGGCAATAGGGTGCACTCCATACCTGAGAGCTCACTATATTGGTGTCAGACTTATTTTGAATAGCCATTTGGATTTTGCCTTAGTATAACTCAGAAATTTCATATTGAAATGATTTCTTAATCTTAACCTTCTCAGAAGAAAAGAATACAGGTATGTACCACCATGTTCTCTTCAGCTTTACTTTGTCTAGAAAGACTTTACAAGTGACCTGATGAACATTTCGTCAAATTATTTCATATTCTCTTTTCCTGGTCTGAAAAAGTAAAGAGATTGAATCTCCTTACAAGATAGAACAAGGAAAAGGTTCTGGCAGACTTGGTCAGGGTCAAAGTAACTTCTCTTAGCTTTGTATCTGTCAGATAAATCCAGGCTACCTCAAGACTACAGAAAATTCTCAGTCCTATTAATCATGGCACACCTAGATGAATGCTTCCTTGCACTGTGAGACAGACCCAGGCCTAAGAAATAAATCCTACATGGAATTTATTGGTGAATACATATAAGTTTTCACTGTCATTCTTTTAAAAAAGCATAAAACCAACCAAATCAAATACATGCCTAAAGAAATAAGATTGCTTTACATCTGCAGATTCTCTTTACTGTCATGGAATCTCACAATAATACTTAGAAACAGAAAAGACTTCAGAGGTTATTGACTCCAAATGTTATATGGGCAGGATTCTCTGTCTTGAAATTCCTGACAAAATAGCCAATGAGCTTCTAATTATATAGTGTTAGTAATGAGGAAATTGTAATCTACCATAGTAATGATCTCATTTTTATACAGCTCTAATTGTGAGCAAGTTATCTTATTAAATTGAATTAAAGTATCCCTTCCTATGGAACTTAGGTAGGTGACCCAGGGGATAGAGAGCTGCACCTGGAGTTAGGAAGACCCAAGTTCAAATCCTGTCTCAGACACTTAATAGCTATGGGATTCTGGGCAAGTCACTTAATCTCTGGTTGCCTAGAGAAGGAAATAACAAACCATTCCACTAGCATTACCAAGAAAATCTCATGAATAATATTGTTATGCCATTGTCCACAGGGTCACAAACAGTCAAATGTGAAAGAATAAGAGTAACAATGCCTCTCTGCATTTCCACTCAGTTCCCATTTCTTTCCACTCTCAACTAATTCTTTCCACAGCACAGTCTTTTAGTTATTTTCACATAAATCTCAAAACCCTCTCCCAAATAAAGGCCTTTCAACCTTTTCAATGTCATGGACTGCTCTGTAAATATATTGATTCCTATGGATCCTTTCTTAGAGTGGCGTTTTTAAATTCATATAACAAAATATACAGGCAAATCAATCATGTAGAAAAATAATTACTTTATACGTGTAATGTTTATATACATATGTAGATATATGTGATATACATTAGCAGAGTATTTATAAATATAAACATGTGTACATACACATACATATGTATATATGTGTATATAGTACATATATACATTCATATGTTTGTGCATGCACATATATATGTATGTATGTATGTATGTATGTGTATAGACACACACATACATATATTCAGCTTTGTGCATTCCAGGTAAAGGAGTACCCCTTCCTTAAATCTTCTCTTCTTTTCTCTAAGCCAGGGGTAGGGAACCTGCAAGCTTGAAGCCATGTTTGACCTTCTAGATCCTTAAGTGATTGAAGTGATCCTTTTGATTGAATTATCATTTTTCAGAGCAAATTCTTTTATTAAAGGATTCAATCAGAAGGCCACACTTAAGGATCTAGAAGACCACATGTGACCACAAGTCTGCAGGTTCCCCACTCCTAGTAAGCATTGCCTCTTCAATGAATGAATCAAATGGTATAATATCAAGTGCTCTCGCTATTCTATTTGTCCTCTGAGAAACTTTAGCTACCTCAGCAAACTTTTTTTTGTAAGTGGTATTCAAAAATGAAAATAATACTTCAGATATCATCTGTCCATGGATGAGAACAGTGAGGATTATTACCTTCCTTTCCCTTAATCTTTTTGCTATGACTCTTAATCCAGGCATGACTTCCTTGAAATCTTAGTTAAAATCCTACCTTCAGTAAGTGGGTTTTTTTTTTACTTTTTCCAGTACTCTTTAATATGAGTGTCCTTGCTCAATTCAGTGTCTTCCCTCTGTGACTTCAACTGGTGGAATGGGTGAATGAGAACAATTCCTTCCAAAGGCCATGAAGGCAGATGAAGCAGGAGATGTGGAGCACGTAGAGCTTGGTTAGACATGGAAGACACCAAGGTCATCCACTGCATCCTGAGCCATCACCAGTTGTCTTGACTCAGTTCTGACACTAGGCTATGATGACTCTGGAGGAGAGAATGAGTCTGAGGAGAGAGTGTGCCACTTTGCCTCACTTAAATCCAATTTACGCATGAATCGAAAGACATCACCCATACCACTTCACTATTATGCATCAAAGTCCTGTGGTGACAGGCAAGTGATGAAGTAGCGGGTGAGGACACACTGGGAGGTGACCAAGGCCATAGGGTTGTTTCTCACTGGAAGCAGCAGTGGGACTTGGCAGCCCTCCGAGTGTCTGAACACACTTTTCAGGATCGCAATACTCACCTCTTGGTGTGAGGAAGGGGGCTAGAAAAGATGCCCTAAACATTGGCTTCTTGCTCAAGGTTGGCAAATGAAGGCCAGCTTACTGAAGTTGGAGCTGGAAAAGCGTTTTCTTGGAGTGGGTGCTCGAAACATTGCTTGCTTACTCAATCCTGGCCTGATTACCATGGCAGGCAGGGAATCCCACTATGCAGTAGAAACACAAAAATAATATGAAAACATCTGCAAAGATGATTCCACTCACCGTCAGCTCATGGAATGTGCGCACACAAATAGACGACACAAAATCCAGTAGACCTTAAAGAAGAACTGCTCTTGTTGCAAGAGAACTCAAAAGGTATAGCAACCAAATAGCAGCCCTGAGCTAAACAATGTTGGCAAATGAAGGACAGTTTACTGAAGTTGGACCTGGATACACCTTTTTCTGGAGTTGGCACAGTGAAGGGGAGTGCTGTGAAGCTGGAATGGGTTTTGCAATCAAAACTAATCTAATCAGCAAGCTGGTATACCTGCCAAAAGGAGTGAATGACAAGCTCAAGACAATGCGATTGCCACTCACAGAAAAACATCATGCCACTATCATCAGTGCCTATGCTCACACGATGACAAACTCTAATGAAATTAAAGAAAAAATTTATGAAGACCTAGAGATCCTTATCATCAATGTGCCAAAAGAGGACAAGCTTATAATGACTTATAGTGACTTTAATGCCAGAGTAGGCTCTGACTACCAGATGTGGCAGGGAGTCCTGGGGAAGAATGGAAATGGAAACAGCAACAACTATGGTCATTTACTGTAGAAGACTTATGCATCACTTGACATTCTCATCACCAACACTGTCTTCCATTTACCTAAGTGCAGTAAAACTTCATGGATGCACTTTCGCAGCAAACACTGGCATCTAATAGATTATGTGATTGTAAGGATAAGAGATAGACAAGATGTGAGAGTGACAAAAGCAATGTGTGGTTCAGCGTGCTGGACTGATCATAGACGTATCCTTTCCAAGCTAAATATTCTCGTTCATCAAAAGTGCCACCCCCAAGGCAAAATGACTACCAGAAGAATCAATGTCAATAAATTAGAGCTCTTCTCTGAGAGTGAACAGTTTGCTGCTGACTTGGAGGGAAAGTTGAGCCAACAATTGGCAACAGTGGAGCAGAAAAGGAATGGGCAGCTCTCAAAGATTTAGTGTACAGCACTGCATTTGCTCATGTGGGTCAGAACATTCACAAACACCAAGACTGGTTTGATGAAAACGATGGGGAAATTCAGAAGCTGCTAAATGAAAAATGAGAACTCCACAGGATTTACCAGCAGGATAGTTCATCCATCTCTAAGAAGGCAGCATTTAATTCCATCAAAAGCAAAGAACAAGCAAAGCTTAGAGAGATGCAGGACTTCTGGCTCAGTAAGAAGGCATATGAAATTCAGTTTTATACTGATAGTTAAAATCCAAAGCACTTTTATGATTCTCTGAAAGCTATTTATGGACCAAAAACCTTTGGTGCATCACAACTACTCAGTGCTGATGGAGTTGCACTGATTACTGATAAGGACATGATCCTAGAGACATGGGCTGAACACTTCCATAGTGTTCTCAACAGACCATCATCAATCAATGCTGAGGTTGAAGTCAATCCCTCCTTAGCTAAACTTCCAACTGAAAAAGAGGCTTTGAGGACCATTACACTCCTTTCATGTGGCAAAACACCTGGTGCTGATTCTATTGCAGCTGAGATTTGCAAAGTAGGAGGACCATTGTTCATACAAAAGTTGACTAAAATTTTCCATGTCATATGGTAAGAGAAGGATATCCCCCAGTTCAAGGATGTCTCCATTGTCCATCTCTTTAAGGGTAGAGGGAATAAATTGTCCCATAACAATCACAGGGGGATCTCTCTCTTAGTCATGGCTGGCAAAATTCTTGCTAGAGTCCTCCTTAATAGGCTGATCCTTCACCTGGAAGATGGGCATATACCTGAGAGCCAATGTGGCTTCAGAAAGAGCCAAGGAACAGTTGATATGGTGTTTGCTGCCCAACAACTCCAGGAGAAATACCAGGAGCAGAACAGAGATCTGTACACAACGTTCATAGATCTGACCAAGGCCTTTGACACTGTTAGTCATGAGGGCTTATGGAAAATTATGTCAAAATTCTGTTGCCTGGAGTTCATCAATATTTTACATCAATTTCATGATGGCGTGTTTGCCTGGGTTCTGAACAAAGCTTTTGTGCCTTCTCAGCCATCAATGGAGTGAAGCAATGCTGTGTACTTGCTTCCATGCTTTTTAGTATGATGTTTTAAGCCATGTTGAAAAATGCTTTCAATGACGATGAACACGGTATCAAGGTCAACTACCATACTGATGATAAGTTCTTCAATTTGGAAAAGTTACCGGCCAAGACCAAAGTGGAGGGAGTGTTGGTGCATGATTTTCTCTTTGCAGATGATTGTGCGATCAACGCAGACTGAAGCAGAGATGCAACAAAGTATGGATCAATTATCTGCTGCCTGTGCTAATTTAGGCCTAATAGTTAACACACACACACATGCACTCCATCAGTCATCACCACATCATCTAAACATGGAACCATCAGTAACAGCAAATGGAGAAGTTTTGATTTTGCTGTGAATGCTGTGGGTAAGTTCACTTTCCCTGCTCATGTACTTTCCAGGGATGTACACATTGACAATGAGGTTGATGCACACATTTCCAGAGCTAGCTCAGTGTCTGGGAGGCTCTGAAGAAAAGTTTGGGAGAGAAGAGGTATTAGACGGACTACCAAATTGAAGGTCTACAAAGTCATTGTGCTGACTACATTGTTATATGCTTGTGAAACATGGACAGTCTACCAGCGCCATGCAGGAAACTGAATCACTTCCATCTGAACTGTCTTAGGAAGATTCTGAGGATCACCTGGCAGGATCAGGTACCAAGCATTGAAGTCCCTGCCAAGTATTCAAACAATGCTTCAGAGAGCACAACTCCAGTGGGTTGGCCATGTTGTTCAAATACAAAATGTATGCTTGCCAAAACGACTATTTTATGGAGAACTTGCAAGGAGCAGGCAATCACTTGGTGGCCAGAAGAAATGATACAAAGACACTCTTAAGGTCTCTCTCAGGAACTTTGGATTTGACTGTGCAACATGGGAGACACTGGCAAAGGACTGCTCAGCATGGCATGCCCACGTAAGAAAAGGTGCTATGCTCTTTGAGCAAAGCAGAATTGAGACAGCACAAAGTAAACACTGGATGCGCAAATCTGGCATATCCTCCCCAAATATTCACATGGACTATCTCTGCCCAACCTGCGGTAGAGCATTCCAACTTGTATTGGTCTGATAGCCACAGTCAGACACAATGAAATTTCACTTTACAATGGGGATGTCATTTTGGTCCTCTTTGAAGACAAAGGACAATAGCCAGCCAGCCAGCCAGTCTTCCCTCTGAGATTGCCTTCTTTCTTTCCTGTACATATCATTTATGTATACAGTTATCCACATTTTCTTTTCTACTAGAATGTAAGCTTCATTTCAATGATCACGTTTTTTTTTTTGGATTTATATACCTAATGCTTAGTTCAGTCCCTATGATACAGTAAGCATTTTAAAAAAAATGCTGGTTTGCCGACTAAATAATGTTATATTCACTTTTTTTGACTGCCATGTCATACTGTTGACAGATATTGTGCTTACAATCACTGATACCCCAAAACCATTTTTAGACAAATCAATATCTAGCAATTCCTTACTTATCCTATATAAGCATACAAGGTATTATTGAATCCAAATTTAAAATCATCCCTATTTAAATTCATCTTATTATAAATCCACAGACATTGAAATCTCTGCAGAGCTTTAGCCTATCCTCTTGTGTAAAGCTACTGTTCTTAATTTTCATTCATTTACAAATTAGATAACTTTGACATTCTTGGCTTGATCCAATTTATTAATTATTTTGATTTATATTTTGACAGAAGAAGAAGTTGTTTAGTGAACTAGACTTTTCTCATGGCCATCTTTTTAAATGTACATGACCAAAAAAAAGTGAGAGAACATCAGTTGAAATTTCAGGTTAAAACGAATCAAATTTCACTTCTAAGGTCTATGTTTTAAATCTTAGGTAACACTACTTATCCACCAAGCAATTATCTTAATAGTTTTCATAAGAATCAGTCAGTATTAAAGACATTGCTAGCTTTCAATATGGTACACTTCTCACAGCAGTCCTGTTTTAGGCTTGTGTATTTACAATGAATAATATATTCTCCTTCTAGAAGCTCTATGGAGATTTTATGGAAACGTCAATAGCCTCCATCTCTCTCTGGACTCATTTACCCTGTTTACAAAATACTATCAAATGTCGACAACTCATCTGTGATTCATTTCCTGACATTTAATTATTACTCACTAAATCATTTACCTAAGGAAAGGAAGGATAGTATAAAGGGATGTTATAATCTTGTGGTGATATCATAATTATTTTACGGTTAGTAGCACAGTACTTCAACGTTAAAAAAGAAAAACACCCTTAATAAATGTATTGCTTGGAGAGACTTTGGAACATTTGTCACTCTCTTCAAGATATGATGACATGAATGTTTTTGACAAGGTGTCACTAAGGTAGCCATTGTCAGCCAGTATCCTTTGACCTCAGATGCACACATACGTGACAGAATAGGAAAAGAATCAGACTGTTTTCAAAGATGCAACTGTCACTGACCTTGTGACACGAACTTGGAATTTCATTCAGGCTCTCAGGATATTACTTACTCCCAATTGTCAAGTCTAGACTTTCATTCTACTACTTTTCTTCAGTACTCTCACCTTTTATGAGGTTAATACTATTTGAATTTATCATCCAGACTGGATTCTGTTGACCTTAATCTACTGTTTCTCAGCATATACTCCTTCCTCCCTAAATTACTTCAGTATCTGAAACAAGGTCTTTCTCTTCTTGCCAACTGCTACCTTCATATTATAGGACTACAAAAAAGATATTAATACTTCTTAAAATGTACTGACTTCTTAGCTCCTCAGTGAACCATATTCCTACACTCCACTTCAACTACACACAAAAAGATGACTATATCCTTGAACTTTCCATCACTCAGAAGTTTTCCACTTCTATGCTCGTGAATTCTTAAATTCCTTAATCTGACCACAATCTTATATGCTTTCATCTTTCCCTGTGCTTTTTGCACAAAATGCTATATTTTGTTACCACATGTCGCCAATACCCTCTGTGATTCAGTAATGATAGTAATATAATAATAATAATTTTAAAAGAGAATAAATATCATTGATTAAATGCTTACTGTGAGTCAAGCAATATGATAATCACTGAGAATTCTGAAACAAAATCAGGCAGTTCTTATCTTTTGGGAACTTTTTTTTAAGGGGAAAAGAGTACATAGAAAAGAGTCTTGTGTAGGGAAGGATGTTTGGACACAGAAAGTCAAAGGAATAGTGAAGAGAGTTTTAGTTATATTCTTTATAAACATATATAACATATTCTTTATAAAATAAAGGTACTTTTGATCTGATTTCAATCTCCAAGACAAAAAGTTTACATGGAAGAATGTATGTATAACATGGTATGGTGGTTGTAACATAAGGTAACCCTCATCTTTGAGGATTATAAAAATGATTTATAAAAATGATGAGAGGTAAAGATTGCCCCACATGTTGATATCTGAAATACAGTTCATGGAAATCTTACTTATTAAAGGATAGCTGTCTGCTATGTGACTCAAATTTGAATGATAAAGTATTTAAATATATTATTATTAGGAATGTTTTCTACCTCAATTCTCAATCATATTTTATACTGTATTTAACCATACACTCAGCCAGCCAGATATTCTATATCAGAGCCTGCACATCTCAGTCATCAGTTGCAGTTATACCTACCTACAAGTATACAAGTATACAAGTAGGTATACAAGTATACCTACAAGTTATCTCCCTTACCCCAAATAATACTGTGCAAAGAGCAAGATTTATATCTATACAGAGATTGAATAAGGTATCTAGGGCTACACAGCATCTTAGAAGCAAAGGACAATTTAAATTTCCTTGTCTATATCTCTCCAGCCCATAACACATATTGAGTCTCCATGTATCCATCTTGCACTGAATTGTCACACTGGTTAGAAATGGCCTCAGTTTAGACCTTGTCACTCTCCTTTCAATGAGAGTCAAGTGACTACAGTTCCCCAATAAAGCCTCAAACTATCTTCCCTAGTGTTTGAATTTCTCTGTAAAACTGTATAATAAACTTTTAGTTTATTAGAGTAGTATATCTCTTATTTAGTAGTCTATCTTCTCTGGTTATTTATATAATCACTTCTTAAGAATGAATTTCAACAATTTTTTTAATATGTTCCTGATGAAGTTAATCTGGTAAGAAAGGTACTCACTCTGTGTTAATTAGATATTCAGGTGGAGCTTGAATGTCAGTTGTATGGGGACTGCCTTCACTAATACATATCACAACCCTTGTATACCTTCTCATTCTCAGATCTCCCTTTGTTTCTTCTGAAAAGGATGCACCTGGAGTTCTTTCTTTTATCCTTTCATAATGTAAGGTTACCTATATGAGGACAGCAGTTAAGTTAGTATATTTAGATGATGTCAAAAGAAGTAGTGTACACTGGTGGTTAGAGAGCTGGCCATGAAGTCAGGAAGACATGGGTTCAAGTCCTATTTCTGATATATACTAGTTCAAATCTCTTAACCTCTTAAGGCCAGAGATACCTTGCAGGGCAATTACTTATCTGCATTGGTAAGGGGAGTGTGCTTCCCGGTAGCTCCCTACACCATGAAAGTTCAAATCAAGAAACCAACATTTTATATTATATTTTCAACTTATAGTTTTAGAGAATTGGAAATAAGAAATGAAGTCACAAAGTCAATATGTGCCAAACACATATCTGGGTTATGCCAGATTACCTTGACTCAGAGGACATTCATGTGTCAAAAAAAAAAACAAAAAAAAGCCTTGCCTCAGGGGTAGGATCTTAGGGCACAACTCCCTACTTTAATTTATCTACTAGTTTAGCATAATGCCAGCTGAATTCTCTCTTTTGGCTCCTGCTGACAGATCTGGAAACTCTTCCAGAATTTGGAAACACTGTTCCCAAAGTGAGGATGAAACTGTCTGAGCTTTCCATCTCGTCCATATGAGTAAATGTCTTCACAGTCAAAATAATTACTTCCTTGTCTTCCTGATTTCGACTTTTGCCCATTCTTCATTGAACAAATAAGCCCTGAAGGTGGAAGACAGACAAAGATGTCACCATAGATTATAGGATAACAATTTTTATTCTATTACAACCCATGATTCCTTTCACTAAAGAGTTCATTATGGAGGGAGATACTTTGTGCCTTTGAATCTAACAAGGGATTAGGAGAAGGGAGCTTATTATGAGGTAAAAGAACTGTGTATTGGGTTGGAATTAGTTCTTGTATCATATCCCCATCAATTTCTAAATGTTTTCCTTAACATTTTGTATGACAGATAAAGATCCCAAAAAATACTGAGTCCTTTTCCTCAAAGTCTGACCACAGATGAAACATTTTCAGACAAAGATATTAAATAGAAATATGTCAAAGGGAAAACGTCCAGAAAACTCAAATATCTTTTGGTGAGTATTGCTGTCATTTACCGATGTTTGTCATTTTTAGTCTTGTCTAGACTGTGTTTCGTTACTCACCACTAGCTGTCTAACCATTCCCTCTAACACCTATTCCTTTCTTTTAATAGCTGACATTTATATGGTGCTTTAGGGCATACCAAGAAATTTATATCCATTATCTCATTTAATATTGACCCTGTTAGGTAGATAATTCAAGTACTCATTTCATTCATTAATTAATTCAAAAAGCATTTACTAAATGCCTACTACTCCCAAAGGACTGTGGAAGGTGTGAGGAGATATTAAAAATAAAAGCATAGTTTAGGTAAAATGGGACCTCTGACTTCATGGATCTTACAGTCTATTAGGGGAACCAAGAAAACTCAGGTCAAATCTAATCAGAAAATATTTTAACTATCTAATGGTGTAGAGAGTTATGGAGGACTTAAATTTTTGAGAAGATGTGGTCTTAGCTTTCAAAGAACTTGTAGTCAGGTAGGTAAAGGACAAACACAAAGAGAACTATGATATACTATGTTATGGAAGGAGTTGGAGTTGGGAGTCCACAGCCTAAATGGCACACAATAATTCCATGACTCTGTATGTCATTTCACCTCTGTGAATATCCTCCTTCATCAAATGAGAGTATTTCAATGCACATGTCACAAGATTGCAATAGGGACGTGGTTTTGTAAAGCATAATATGTTCTGTAGTAACCATAATTTTATATTTATTTTACCCTTTCCAGAGCAGTTTGCATATATGATGCAATTTGTGGTTCCCAACAGCTCTCCAATTATTTCCATTTTACAGATGGGATATAGTCATGTGAAGGACCTTGCTTGGAGTCACACAGCTGGTATCTGAGAAAAGACTGGAAAACATTTCTAACTGACTAATATATCTCTATTCAATCTGCTATGTTGCCTCTATGAACGTGTAAACACAAGCTACTCCTCTTTTTATATAAGTTATATTAGAAAGTTTCAAAATAGTATATTGTTCTAGGCAGGAGTCCCCCCAATTTAAGGTTGTCTTTATAGGTTGGATGGTTGGGATGCAACTTTATGAAACAGGTGGGAATTGAGTTGAACTATAAATATGAAGAGAATGAACCACAGTGGCAGAATACAACCAGAAATTCAGTTGAACTTTACTGAATAATTTCAAAATAAGACCTCAAAATGAGTTCTGAAAAAGCAGAGTCAGCAAAAAATTGGGATGATACATTTTTCCAGTTCAAAACAACTTAGGTGGTCAGTAGGAGAGGGCTATGACCTCAGGATGGAGGTTGTCCCAGAGCATAACACATGCCCTAGCAAAACCAGTAGCAAGTCTTGGTAGGAGCCACAACAGGGGCTGGACCAGGTTCAGAATTTTTCAGTCAAAGATAACAAAGGAGTTGGAAAAACTGGTCAGGAAGATGTTACAGTGGGTCCTGTATGGCGCTAGGTGCAGTACACTTTGTATTGCCTGTACCGAGTTCAAAGTCACATTTCCAGTGTAAAGAGGAACACTAATGTTTGCAAGGGCAGGAAAACTGGGGTTCTGGTTATAGTTTCAGGGTCAAGGGTTATAACACTTGAGATTATAGGGGAGTCCTAAAAGTGCCAGGATGAATAAGGGGTTTATACTCTTTCATAAGGGAAAAGGGAGTCAGGTCTCAAATCAAAGGCAGAAAGAAGCATTAGCACTTGCAACTACAAGAGAGCAATCTATTCACAGCTCCAGGACTAAGAGAAGAGCTAGAAACAGCAGCTGCAAGGTAAAGACTGGAGCACAGACCAGGAAAGCAGTGACCACAGTTGTCTGATCACATCATCTTGGGATCATCAAAAAATCCCAGAACTAGCTCTGAAAATGTTTGTTAAAAGAGACACAAAAATATTGAAGAAAAAAACAATTTAAAATAGAATTTTTTTTTTAAATCACAGAATTGGCCATATGCTAAAAGAGGCACAAAAATTCCCTGGCAAGAAGAACTCCTTAAAAGCAGAATTGGGCAAATGAAAAAAAAAACAAAAAACAAAAACATGTGATCTTCTCACTAAACAAAATAATTCCTTAAAAAGTAGAATTGGACAAATGAATGGTAATCATGAGACATCAAGAAAAAAAATAAAACAAAGTCAAAAGAATGAAAAAAAAAAACTAGAAGAATGCTAGGAAATCTTCTGACCTGGAAAATAAATTAAAGAGACCTAATTTAAAAAAAAAAAAAGAATTGGCTACTTGAAACCCATGATCAATAAAAAGACCCTAGACACAATATTTCACGAAAATATCAAGGAAAACTTCTCCTGTAACTTTAAAGCAGAGGGTAAAATAGAAATTTAAAGAATTTACCAATCACCTCCTGAAACAGATCTCAAAAGGAAAACTCTCAGAAATATTACAACCAAATTCCATAACCCTCAGAACAAATAGAAAATATTGCAAGCAATCAGAAAGAAACAATTCAAATATCAGAGAGCCACAGTGAGGACTACCTCAGATTTATCAATTTCCACATTAAAGATGAGGAGGGCTTGAAATAAGCTACTGAGAAGGCAAAGGAGCTAGGATTATAACCAAGAATAACCCATTGAGTATAATCCTTCAGGGGAAAGAGACATTTGATTAAATGGATGACTTTTAACCATTCCAGATGAAAATAGCAAAATTGAATAGAAAAATTGACTTTCAAATATGAGAAAAGATAACAAAATAAACATGAAAGAGAAATCATAAGGGACTCAATGAGATACTAAGGGTGGGGAACCTCCAAAGAGATGAAAGCACAATGAAAAGAACTACCTGTACAAAAATATTTATAGTAGCTCTTTTGTGGTAGCGAAGGATGGGAAACTGAGGAGATGTCTATCAATTGACGTTTGGCTGCATAAGTTGTGGCATAGGATTGTGATGGAATACTTTTGTAGTATAAGAAATAATTAGCAGTATGGTTTCCAAAAACAACAACAACAAAAACAACAAGAGAAGCCTTACATGAACTCATGCAAAGTGAAGTGAACACAACGATATACAAAGTAAAACAAAGACTTCGCAATTCTTATCGCTAGAATGATCTGAGACAGTTCTGAAGGACTCATGATAAAAAATGATCTTCAGCTTCCAGATAAAGAAATAATGGAGTTAGAGCGCAGATTGAAGCACAAGTTAAACTTTATTTTTCTTGCTTTTAATGCAATATTTATATTATGAAAATGGTTTGCATGATTTCGTGTATAATTGATATTACATTTCTTGCTTCCCAATGAGTAAGGGAATACGGTGAGGCAGGAGGAGAATCCAGAATTTAAAATTTATTAAAACTGAATATTAAAAATAAATATCATTTTGAAAAGATAACAGAAATAAATGAATAAGTATTCATAGAGTAAAAGGGTGGTTTTAATATCTACATTTTATTTTTTTGGCTCTCATTTTTATTGAAACTTTAATTTCCCACCAAGTTTCAGAAAATGTATTTCCCTAGGAACCTTGTAGGATGCTCATACTTGCAAGAATATTTAAATTCCTAAAATCTCAGTGCCCATGCTTGCTAACTCAACTTTTTTTTTTCTTTTTCTTCAATTGCATGTTAATAAAAAATAAAATTCTTTTAAAAATCATTTAAAATTAATTTAAGTATTCAACATTCACTTTTCTAAGATTTTGAGTTTTATATTTTCTCTACGTCTCTCCCTTCTACCTTCCTCCAAGACAGTAAGCAATCTGATATAGGCTATACATACACAATTCTATTAGTCATATTTCCACATTAGCCATGCTGTAAAGAATTAGAATGACAAGGAAAAAAATCACAAGAAAGAAAAACAAAACAAAGAAAAAAGAGAGAGAAAACAGCATGCTTTGATCTGCATTCAGAGTCCATAGTCCATCTCTAGCTGTGGATAACATTTTCTGTCATGAGTCTTTTAGAATTGTCTTAGATTCTTGAATTGCTGAGAAGAGCTAAACCTATCAAAGTTGGTCATCACACAATGTTGCTATTACTTTGTACAATGTTCTCCTGGTTCTGCTCACATTACTCAGAATCAGTTCATGTAAGTCTTTCCAGGTTTTTATGAAGTCTGCCTGTTCATCATTTCTTATTGAACAATATTATTCCATTATATTCATACACTAAACTTGTTCAACCATTCCTCAACTGATCACCATTCATTTCTTCTAAACAGTTGAGTCACAAATTCTATTGCTCCTTCTTTCTTCTTTCCCATCCTTGAGAAGATGACCAATCTGGGGAGGAGCCAAAATGGCGGAGTAGAAAGACTCACATATGCTAGCTCCAAACCCATACCCCATAAATTTCCTGTAAAAAGAACTCCCCACAAATTCTGGAGCAGTGGAAGCCATGCAGCAATGCAGTGGAGGAGATTTCCATTCCAGAGAGCCCTGGAAAACTGCCACCAAATATCCACTGTGCACTGGACAGCAGAGCCCAGCCCTGCCCTGCCCTCACAGAGCGGCCCCGAGGGAAGCAGATCTGAGCAGGCTTCAGGGATGGAATATCCGGTCAGCTGCAACAGTCCCTCCACTCACAGGCACCACAGGTCAGTGAGAGAGACTTCTGGGCTGGCTGACAGGGGAGCGGGGTGTCTCCATAACTCAGGCCCCCTCGGGAGGCAGCGGCAGAGGCAGTGGCAGCCCAGGATTCCCAGAGCAGACAGAAGCTCAGGGCCATTACTGAAGGTATCCCCATAAACCCTCTGAGAGAACTGAGCCTGGGAGGTGGCCCTGCCCCTACCTGAGCACCAGAACTTAAGCTCACACTGCATAGCTGCCATGCACACCACTGAAAGCCCTGAGGCTGGGGAGTAGCATTTGAATCTGAGACCCCAAGCACTAGCTGAGTGGATCTAGGTGGGGGTGGAGAGGAATCTCAGAAGTCAAGTAGGTGGCTGGGAAAATGCCCAGAAAAAGGAAGAAAAATAAGACCATAGAAGGCTACTTTCTTGGTGAACATATGCTTCTTCCTCCTTTCATTTCTGATGAGGAAGAACAATGCTTACCATCAGGGAAAGACATAGAAGCCAAGGCCTCTGTACCCCAAACACCTGAAATAGATATCCAATGGGCTTAGGCCATGGAAGAGCTCAGAAAGGATTTGGAAATCAAGTTAGACAGGTGGAGGAAAAACTGGGAAGAGAAATGAGAGAGATGCAAGAAAAGCATGAAAAACGGGTCAATACCTTGCTAAAGGAGACCCAAAAAAATGCTGAAGAAAATAACACCTTGATAGGCTCACTCAATTGGCAAAAGAGGTTCAAAAAGCCAATGAGGAGAAAAATGCTTTCAAAAGCAGAATTAGCCAAATGGAAAAAGAGGTTCAAAAGCTCACTGAAGAAAATAGTTCTCTCAAAATTAGAATGGAACAGATGGAGGCTGATGACTTTCTGAGAAACCAAGAAATCACCAAACAAAACCAAAAGAGTGAAAAAAATGGAAGATAATGTGAAATATCTCATGGGAAAAACAACTGACCTGGAAAATAGATCCAGGAGAGACAATTTAAAAATGATGGGACTACCTGAAAGCCATGACCAAAAAAAAAAAAAGAGCCTAGAAATCATCTTTCATGAAATTATCAAGGAAAACTGCCCTGATGTTCTAGAACCAGAGGGCAAAATAAGTATTGAAAGAATCCATCAATCATCACTTGAAAGAGATACAAAAAGTGAAACTCTTAGGAACATTGTAGCCAAATTCCAGAATTCCCAGGTCAAAGAGAAAATATTGCAAGCAGCTAGAAAGAAACAATTCCAGTATTGTGGAAATACAATCAGGATAACACAAGATCTAGCAGCTTCTACATTAAGGGATTGAAGGGCATGGAATAGGATATTCCAGAAGTCAAAGGAACTAGGACTAAACCTAGAATCACCTACCCAGCTAAACTGAGTATAATACTTCAGGGGAAAATATGGTCTTTCAATGAAATAGAGGACTTTCAAGCATTCTTGGTGAAAAGACCAGAGCTGAAAAGAAAATTTGACTTTCAAACACAAGAATGAGAAGAAGCATGAAAAAGTAAACAGCAAAGAGAAGTCATAAGGGACTTACCAAAGGTGAACTGTTTACATTCCTACATGGAAAGACAATATTTGTAACTCTTAAAACTTTTCAGTATCTGGGTCATTGGTGGGACCACACACACACACACATACACACACAAATACACACACATGCACACACACATGTACAGGCTTGCACACACACACACATGCAGAGACAGAGAGCAGAGAGTGAATTGAATAGGATGGGACCCTATCTTAAAAGAAATTAAGGTAAAAGGTGCGAGAGAAATGTAGTGGGAGGAGAGAGGGTGAAATGGAATGGGGTAAATTATCTCTCATTCAAGAGGCAAGCAGGAGACATTTTAGTGGAGGGAAAAAGAGGAGAGCTGAGAAAAAAAAACAAGAAGTTTACCCTCATCACATTTGACTAAAGAAAGGAATAAAATGCACACTCATTTTGGTATGGAAAACCTATCTTATAATACAAGAAAGTGGGGGAGAAGGAGATAAGCAAGGTGGGTGGGGGATGATGGAAGGGAGGGAAATGGGAGGAGGGAGAAATTTGAAGTCAACACTCAGGGAGGGACAGGATCAAAAGGTAGAGTAGAAACAATGGGGGGCAGGATAGGATGGAGGGAAATAGAGTTAGTCTTACACAACATGGCTACTGTGGAAGTCATTTGCAAAACTACACAGATATGGCCTATATTGAATTTCCTGTCTTCCCAAAGGGAATGGGTGGGGAGGGAGGGATGGGGAGAAATTGGAACTCAAAGTTTTAGGAACAACTGTTGAGTATTGTTCTTGCTACTAGGAAATAAGAAATACAGTTAATGGGGAATAGAAAGTCATCTGGCCCTACAAGACAAAAGAGAAGATGGGGACAAGAGAACGGAGGGATGATAGAAGAGAGGGAAGATTGATGATAGGGAAAATTAGAATGCTCGGTGTACTGGGGTGGGGGAGGGGACAAATGGGGAGAAAATTTGGAATCCAAAATTTTGTAAAAATACATGTAAAAAGTTAAATAAATAAATTTATATTAAACAGAAAAAAAAGATGAGCAATCTGATCTAAGTTGTATACATGTAGTCATGTAAAACATATTCCTATATTAACCATGTTGCAAAAGAAAACAATGAAAAAAGAAGAAAAATAAAGTAAAGTAGCATGCTTCAATGCACTCAGAGCCCACAAGTTCCATAGTATTTTTATTATGAGTTCTTCAAAGTTGTTTTGGATTATTGTATTTCTGAGAATAACTAGGTCACTCACAGTTGGTCATTGTACAATATTACTGTTACTGTATACAGTCTTCTGCTGATCTACTCACTTTACTTTAATCAATAACTCTTGCCAGGTTTTTTGAGACCATTATCCTCATGATTTCTTATAGTGCAAAAGTATTCCATCACAATCATATACCATGACTTGGTTGGCCATTCCTTTGATTGGCATCCCCTCAATTTCCAATTCTTTGCCACCACAGAAAGGTTACCATACATATTTTTGTACATAGAACCTTTATCTTTTTTCTTTGTTCTGTTTGGGATACAGACCTAATACTGGAATTGTTATGTCAAAGGAGATACACCATTTTATAGCACTTTAGACACAGTTCCAAAATGCTCTCCAGAATGACTGGATCAACTCATAACTCAGCCAACCAGATATTAGCGTCCCTATTTTCCTCATCTCCTCCAAATTCTCATTTTCCTTTTCTGTCATAATAGTCAACCTGATAGGTATGAAGTATCTAAGAGGTGTTTTAATGTGCATTTCTCTATTCAATGGTGAGTCAGATATTTTATTATTATTATTATTTGACTATGAGTAGTTTTTTTCTTCTTCTGAAAACTGCCTCTTCATATCCTTTGACCATTTGTCACTTAGTTTAGCAACATGAAGAAGTATGTTGAATTTCCCACAATAGTAATGCTGTGACATGAACCCAAAGCCACTAAAATAAAAATATTTATTTCAATATACCGTGATTCATCTTCTTCCAATGAAATGACTCCTGCTACATTAGAATAGTAATTAACTTGCATTCTTAGGTATCACAGTGCATTGTAAAGAATTAGATAGATAATGATTGAATAGGAAGAACAGAGTAGGGTAATGAAATAAAGTTAACTTTCATCATAGAATGCTAGCTGAATATATTTCCATTATGGTGTGATGTGGAGCACTTTTTCCACAAACCTCCTTGTTTGTTTTAGTGCAATGGGAATTGACATAGGCTGTTCCTTATCACTGGAGATCTGCAACAGGAATTAAAATGACCACTCATTAGTAATGTGGTAGAGGATACTCCCCTTTAGGAACAAGAAGAATTAAATTGTTTCTAGGCTACCTTCCAATTCTGAGATAATAGAGTTCTCCATTCCAGAAAAGGCAACACAAGCCAACAAGAAATCAGCTAACAGCTGGGATGAATATACTGCACATATGTAGGTATGGGAAGCCTGAGGAGGGAGAAAGCTGAAAAATATCTTCTTCTCTAATTTTTATAGGTATTTGTCAGGGGCCGTCCCCGAACCTCCTGGGCAGAGAGGTAACGGCCGGGAGTCTATACCTGCCCCTCCCCGGCAATCACGCGCCTCACCCGTGACTTCCGGGCTAAGGGTGCAGGGAAGGCTCGTGTACAAGGCACGATACCGCCCTCGAGGAGGTGCTGAGGGAGCCCCAGTAAGAGTAAAACACACCTGGCCACCTGTGATAGGACCAAGCAGATGGTCCAAGTGGGGAGGGAAGGTCCAGAGAGACTCCTGCCCTATTGCCACAGGACACAACCAGCTAAGGGGAGGGGGCTGGGGCGACAGCAGGCTGAGCTCTCCAATCAGGGGCCGGATAGCAAGAACCGGAAGGGATAAGGAATAAAAGGCAACGCCCTAGGGAGTTCGGTGGGACTGGGCTGATGTGAACTGCTGAATAAACATCTGCATTGCTCTACCACTCTGGCTCGTGCTTGGTTTCCACCCGTGCTCCTGCCCCCGGGGTCGGGCCCAGAGACGTCTGAAGCTGCGAGAAGCAGAGCGAGGGGTTACTACTCACCGGGAGGGTCGACCGGGGATCGTGAGCCCCGGACAACTGGCGCCCGAACAGGGACTGTGACGGACGTGGTGAGGTGAGTAACTCGCCTATCCCTCGCGGGCGGGGGATAGAAGAGCCAAGCACCCGGGGATCGCCTGAGCAGAGCAAAAGTTAAAGATTTACCCGAGGCTCCCCGAAGGCAGAAATTAAATATGGGACAAACACAGTCCGTAGGAGAGATTAAGCCAGAGGACAAAGGAATTCTTGCTTGCCAAGTATATCGGCTCTGCAAGCAGAATGGGATAAAAATACACATAAGAATTTGCCAAGATTGGGTCGAGAAAATAATAACCATCAGTCCATGGGTAGAGCATACAGGAATTGATCCGACCCGTTGCCGATTAATAGGGCAGCAGATGGCTTCATACCAAAAAGAGGACCCCTACTTCCTCAATCCCCAGGGTTTTGTTATGTATCCATGGAGAAGTCTGGGTAGTGTAGTTCAAGAGGCGAAAAGACAGAGTCAGGAAGGAATCCGGGAGGAGGGAGCAGGACACGGGAAAAGACAAGGAACAAAACCTCGCCCGCAGAGAGGAGAGGGACCCCAAAAGAAATCACAGGACAAACAAAAAGAGGAAGTCCCAGAGCAGCAGAAAAATAGAGGGGAGGTAGATTGGGAAGGGGCCAACCTATTCCCTGTGTTTGTTCAGCCAGAACAGGGCGGACAGCCTCAAAGGGTGCATAAACCGCTGTTCTACAAATTCCTAAGAGATCTTAAAGAGGCCGCTGCAAAATATGGTCCCGGCTCTGCTTATGTACAGACGGCCATACAATCTTGGCGGTCTGGGAGCTCAGGAGACAATCATGACCAGATAGGACAGAGAGGAAAGAGGGAGTTGGTGCAGTCAGAAATTCAACCAGGAAATACATCCAGAGTTGGCCCAGGGCCTGGTTTTGTGGCACAGCAAAAAATTTGCCCAGGATTTGTGGCACAGTGGCGAATTCAGCAGCCCGGACACAGTGATAGAAATTAAGCCAGAGTTATAATGTGTACAGAGGATTTCTGACAATTTTCTCAGTTTTTTGGATTCTTTTATTGTCTGTATATGTGTTCTGTCTTTACATGTTCTGTGTGCGTGTGTTTGTGAGTTATTACGGTCAGCTCCATGGTAGCTGGACCTTGGAATGTTATCTCTTTCCCTCCCCCTCCTCCCTTCTCTCTGATGACTGCAGCATCGGGGAGAAGTATGGGAGAGAGAAAGAGAGGAACTAATCTTATATTATTTAGTTTATGTGATTGCAAGGTGTAGTCTTGGATGGGAAATGCAGGGACATAGTGTCTGTGCAGTTTTAAAGGGGGCTTTAATCAAAGCCCATTAGGAAAACAACATGGATATGAAGTTTAAGGAAAGCATAAAAGTTTTGGAAATTATTTGAAAGTTTTTGGTTAAACTCTCTCTCGCTTTACCCTCTTCCCTCCAATTCTGGCCAAATTGTGAGGGTGGAGAGAGAGACGAGAGATCTGGGGCAGGCATTTTCACCTAAATCCCACCTAAAAGAAAAGTATTTTGTATAATGAGAAGTAACCAAAAGGTAGTTATTCTGTTCACATTTTAAGTGAAACGTGTCACTCCTAATTGGATGTTTAAAACAGATCAGGATTTGTTATATTATTTGGCACTAGGAAAATTGGAAACATGCATAAATCTTAAAGGGACACCTCAGCAGAGATAAAGCTTTTGAAACTCTCCAGCAGAATGGAATAGACTTGGCGCCACTGGGCAGTTGTCCAGAAGTCTCCCTCCCTTCAGCTGAGGAATTCAAAAACTCTCTCATTCAAAGAAGTTCTTAAGGAGTGGACACAGAAATAAAATTTACCTGAGTAAAGGATGGAACCATTAAGATTTTTGCCCTGCAGTCCCAACTCATCATTCAGCTGGGTCTACAGTGAATTGTAACTTTTATCATTCCAGATTAGATCAAGAGAAGAGAACTATTATTTTGAAGGTTTTCAACTAAATTTTTTGTAAAAGTCTAGTGACTGTTAACAACAGGAGAAATTTTAAACGGTTTTAAATTCTCATTTTCAAGATAATGTGTTGGTAAATTAATATGTAATGGTCTATGAAGCAGAAAAGATCTTGCTCTTTTAATCTGAACTTGTAGTCATTCCTTGGCTTAAGCAAAAGTTAAATTTAGTGTTTGAACTTATTAACAACTTAATTTCTAAAAAGTTTTCTTTTTCAGAGTAAATGTAATCAGAGAAGGAGAAACTACCCTGTGAAACAATGATATAAGGTGGTAAGGCTTAAGTTTGAAGTCACCTATCACAGATTCTACAAAGGTTACAACTTTAAATGACTTTCAGAAATTGATAGGAGAAATTCAGTGGTGTAGGCCACAGTGGAGAATTACAACTGATCAAATGAAACCATTATATGATTTATTGAAAGGTCCTTCTCAATTAAACTCATGCAGAGAATGGACAGATGAAGCACTGGAATGTTTGAAATTAGTGCAGAAAAAGATTATGGAGTGTACTACTAGCAGGATATGAGAATCACAGGACTTGGAAGTAACAATTTTATTCACTGAAAAAATACCCACTGGAGTTTTACATCAAAAACAAGGGATTATTGAGTGGGTACATTTGGCTCATTAGGGCATCTATATATATTTCATCTAAAAAGCAGACGCATAAATTTAAAACAACATTTACTTCTACATAACAAAATGAATTATATGAAGTATTGCAAGCATTATTATATGTGAAAGAACCTTGCAATATCATCACAGACAGAAAGTATACAGTACCATTGATACCTAGAGTAGAGTCAGCCTATATTCCTGATAGGGTAGATAGTATTAAACAGATAACTATGGAAGTTCAACCAGCAATAAGGGCCAAAACAACAATATTTTATATCACACACACTCGGTCACATTCTAAATCATGCAGTACCAAAAAGCATTAAACCAAACAATGGTCCAGCTTACGTCAGTAAAGCCATTGAACAGTTCATGGTGGAATTTTCCATTTTACATGTCACTGCAATCCCCCATAATCCCACTGGTCAAGCTATAGTGGAACGAGCAAATCGATCCCTGGACACTTACTTGTAAAAAGAAAAAGGAGGAGTTGGACCAGGAGTTGATAAATTCGCAATTGGCTGTTTATACTCTAAATTGATGATAAATTACAATTGGCTGTTTATATTCTAAATTATTTAAAATTCTATAATGATGGCTTATTGGCTGCTATGAAATTCTTAACATTTCCTAATAAGGAGTCTGCAAAGAATGAATCAGCAATAACAAGTGCCCTGAAAGCAGCCAGTAAAGTAATGTGGCACGATGAGAACAAAAATTGATTTGGTCCTCATACAGTGTTAACGTGGGGAAAAGGGTATGTTTGTGTTTCAACAGATGATAATAAAGAAGTTTGGGTTCCAGTGAAAAGGATGGGAGTGAGGAGGTGCTGTCAGCGGCGGATGAAAAAACTTTTGGAGAAACTTAATCAACTAGATCACAATGACTCCTTTCATTTTTCTCGTACTTATCATGACACTCAAGAACACTGTGTCCATCGATCCAGCACCGAAGGAACAACAGAGATGGGCGTTCCTCACGAATCCACCATGGTTAAGGGTGATGTCATGGAGTGAGACAATGCCTAAGTTTATCATCCAAGGCAATATTTCTCACATGTTTAAAGATGATAGACTAGACTATGATAATAATGGGACTCTTTTAGAGACACTAACTTTTCAGGACTAGTCACAGGTTTCCCACTTTGTCTATAGAAGGGTATTTCTGGGAATTGGAATGGGTTTGGTTTTAAATACACACAGGTGAATGGAACAGAGGGGTATCCCTGGTGTGCCACTATTGTGGATGGACAAGAGACATGGGATGAGAAAGATACATTACACGCTTATAATCTATTCACCTGGAGGATAAATGGGACAATAGTAGTTTGGTCAGACAAGGACTTTGTGGGACTTGTTCGTGGGATGAAATTTAGGCCATTTTGTAACTTACAAAAGAAGAGAAATGTAACCCTTTGGCATCTGTATACGGGGCTTTTACCATTTGAGAATTGTCACAACATACCTGTCAGGAGAAAGAATTGATTATGGGAAACTACATAGAAATGTTATATTCATGTCACAATCTTACATACTTACTTGAGGAAAAATATGCACCAAACTTTCCTAGACAAATGTACATCAATTATAAAGGGTCTCCTGAGGTTGAAAGACCTGTTCAGGGACTAGACAAAGTTATTCTAGTTATGAGAGGACAAACAGTGCAGGGAATGCCTGCTGCAGCATCACCAAAGAAAGCTAACAACATTACTTTAATGGGTGAAGTATGTCTAGGGAACACACATATATTTCTATGGGACAGAGACTACAGATCTAAACTAGAGACATATCAGAACATGACAGGAATTTTCAATTTTACATGCCAGAATTGTTCTGTACAAGCATGTATAGGACCAAAGATAGTAGGGAGAGTGTTTATTCAAACAAAACCTCTCCCATGCTGCCAATTTGTCCCACAAACTATCGCAGATTTGTGAGCACTCTCCACACCCTTCGGCACCAGGTTGCTAATATCAATGCCACCCAAATTGATCTCGCTGTTACCACCACCTTTAGTTCTATCTTCTCTACTCTATCTACATGGGTGAAAGGCTATGTGGGCTCAGCCTCTTTATTCCTTCTCCTTGCCATGGGTTTCCTGCTCTGCCTACGCCAGGTTCGGCAGAGGCAGACGCAACAGCGGCAATATACCGCGTGGGCTCTCCGCTCCCTGACAAATCACTCTAATCCACAAGTTTGGATTGCAGCTTTAGAGAGACGCTAGCCCTCGCCTCAGCCCCAAAAGCATCCCTGTGCCCCACTATAATCAATAATAAGCTTTCAACAGGAATATTGTGGCTCCATGACCTGGAGACCCGTTGGCTGCAGAGGTACCCAATGACGGGATTATTGTGGGTCCACCTACCAGAAATGCTGGAGGTGGGAGCCACCCACATAGCCTAAGACAGGGGCCCTGCCCACTTTTGGTACCAGGCATGGAGACAGGCCACATGACCTATTCTCTCACTTACCATTTATAAAACAAAAAGGGGGAGTTGTCAGGGGCCGTCCCCGAACCTCCTGGGCAGAGAGGTAACGGCCGGGAGTCTATACCTGCCCCTCCCCGGCAATCACGCGCCTCACCCGTGACTTCCGGGCTAAGGGTGCAGGGAAGGCTCGTGTACAAGGCACGATACCGCCCTCGAGGAGGTGCTGAGGGAGCCCCAGTAAGAGTAAAACACACCTGGCCACCTGTGATAGGACCAAGCAGATGGTCCAAGTGGGGAGGGAAGGTCCAGAGAGACTCCTGCCCTATTGCCACAGGACACAACCAGCTAAGGGGAGGGGGCTGGGGCGACAGCAGGCTGAGCTCTCCAATCAGGGGCCGGATAGCAAGAACCGGAAGGGATAAGGAATAAAAGGCAACGCCCTAGGGAGTTCGGTGGGACTGGGCTGATGTGAACTGCTGAATAAACATCTGCATTGCTCTACCACTCTGGCTCGTGCTTGGTTTCCACCCGTGCTCCTGCCCCCGGGGTCGGGCCCAGAGACGTCTGAAGCTGCGAGAAGCAGAGCGAGGGGTTACTACTCACCGGGAGGGTCGACCGGGGATCGTGAGCCCCGGACAGGTATTAGCTTGCCTTTACTAAGTCTCCAAAGAATTAGCCTTTTTCTTCAAACTCTTAATTATCCACATTCTAATAGGTAAAGAAATACAGACTGGGCATGCTGGGAAGAGAACATATTCCTTTCCTCCAAGATCAGATCAGCAGGAGAGTGCCCTGCAGTCCAATCCCTGCCTTGCTCACTGCCTTTGAAGTTAAAGAAACTTGTTTCAAGTCTCTTCTGCCTTTAGTTTCAGGGGCAGAGTTCTGTGGGCTGGATAAGCGACTGTCACTCTGCTAAAGCTTCTCTCATCTTCGATTATCAGTCATCTTGTAAAGTGCAATATAACTGTCACACTAACTGTATAACTGTAGCTTTTGGAGCCCACTGCTTCAAGAAACCAGGAAAATCCCTAAGACAGATCCAGCCTCACTCCCTAACTGACAGCAGTTAAAGGAGAAAGGAAAAAAAAAAAAATAGATCAGGATGACTTCCAGTGGAGTGTGAGATCTCTGCTTTGAGTAGTGTGTAACTTTGACCAAGTAAAACATGAAAGGACTGGATTGTTACCTATGCCTAGTGGTTTCACTACAAGACTATTGGACTGGGATTAGATACGCATTCTAATTTCCACTCATTAAAATAGCTTATTTTTTGTGTATTTGTTGCAGGGAGCGAGGGGACTGGACAACTTACTTTACACAAATGGAATCACACACTCTTAGAAAATTAGACCTGGAACGTATGTTAGAGTTTATCTAGTTTTACCGCTTCATTCCACAGAAGACTAAGCAGTAACTCAAGGGGATGAGTGACCTACTATTTGGTTTGTGACAGAACTAGGGTTAGAATTCAGTTTCTATCTCTGAGTTCATGGGTCTTTTCAGTATTGCTCCATGTTCTTGAGTTACCACATTTTTGCAGTCAGATGGTCCTAGAATTGTTAAATGGAGCAAAAGAAAACTTAAAAACCTATAACAACTTCAAAAGATTTGGTGCTGTCTTGGAGATGATGGTCATTAGAGTTTCTTGAATTTCACCTTCCATTTGAAATTAATTAAGGAGCCCTTGGACTTGATCCCAGACTTTCTTTAACTTCTTATCAGACCCTCGATTTAAGGTGCTGATTCCCCTGATTAGTTTTGGTTTCTAAACATGTTCGACTCCTTAAATAAATACTTATTTGTAAATACCCTTCTCCTTAACCCATTGTCAAAGATTGCTGTGGCCTAATTCTACCACTTAACACCTCATACCAATTCTACCACTCAATAAAAATTTATTAATGAATGAAAAAATGGAATTAAATTATTATACAGTTTGTTTCTTTTCTATTTTATGTACGATGACATAAATTGTAAACTACTGGAGCACAACATAGTTGGGGAACTGGGAGGATGTTTCCAATATTTTTTTTAAAAGAATGGTAGGAAGAGATATAAAGACCATATACAGTAATCCAAAAACACTTTTGGTCTGTGGGAGTTAACTATTCAGATAAAATAATTCTTCATACTCATTTCTGTTTCCCCAATGCTTTTTTTCAGAACCCTTTTCAATATTTTTAGACCCCCCTTTTAATCTTAACACTTCTTTGGTAGAAACTTCCAGTGTTATAACTAATTGTCCTCTTCCTGTCTATGATATTGAAAGTAAGAAGCCATACATGTCTGAATGTGACTCACTAGAACACTTGGACCATTTCCCCCTATTTCCCAGTTTTACAGTTGAATCAGACAACCTATTTGTCCAAACCAAACTGGGACAAAGGGAGAGAGTCTGGCATAATCCAAATATTGGATCTGAAAGGAGCTTCTCAAGGGTGATTGATCTATTTCATTTTGTGATGCAACTGCAATATCCTGTCACCAAAAGTCCAGATTTTTTTCACTATTGTAGCCACAGATATATCATGACCTCCCAGAGATAAGATCAAAATGACTATAATGTAATGTTCTTCTGTTGCACCCTCTTCATGTTTTACAAGATCTGTCAAAGCAAATATTTGAGAAAATGCAACTGTAACCAAGGCTTACTGGTTTTAGTGTCATTAATTTGGTCTCTCTCTTCGATAGAAATCACTTTCTCACAAAAGCAGCTTCTATGGAGTGGGACAGAATTCCAAGTGATTTAAAATGTGCATACAAAACTCCATCCAGCCTAAATGGCTCTTGGATTTCCTAGGTAACATTTAAAGTTCTTCCAAGGCTGTATTGGCCCCTCATAATACTAACTATGCTTGGAATCTAAGACTTCAGATTTATTCTCTTCTGCCCCCAAACAAGAATAATGACTCATAAACTCATTAATGGCAATGACCTAGTGGTTGGTAAGAGTTGGAAATTTTTATCCATAGCACACACATAGCAAAGTAGTGAACAAATAGTAAATATAAATAATTGTTTAGTTGAATTGAACAAATAAACATTGCTGATAGTTTGAATACAGAATAAAGTCAATCATTGTCTTTCAGTTCCAAAATTTTGCATTCAAAGTGGCAGTTGTGTTTCATTTTGGTCTTTATATCCAGAGTATCTAGCACAAGGATTAGCACAGGATAAGCATTTGATTTTTTATTTTCTCAGAAACAAAACAAAACAATCATTGCTGGTATACCTTCTGGTAATAAGCTTTCTGCTTGAAGGAGATAATCTGACAGTTTTCTGAAGAAATCAAAGCTATAATCACATTAAAAAGATGTTCTAATTGTTACTGATTAAAGAAATTCAAATCAAAACAACTCTGATACCCCCTAATATCTGTCATATTGGCTAATATGAGAGAAAAGGAAAATGAGAAACGCTGGAGGCAATACGAAAAATTAGGAACATCAATGCATTGTTGGTGGAGTTGTGAACTCGGAAAATTATTTTGGAGAACAATTTGGAACTAGAAGCAAAGAACTATAATACTACCCTTTGACTCAGCAATACTACTACTAGGTCTGCGTCGAAAAAAGATAAAAGAAAAAGAACACATGTACAAAAATACTTATTGCAATTCTTTTTTTGTTGGAAATGTATTGGAAATTGGAGAAAATGATCATCAAATATTATTTTTCAGTTGTGTCAGTTATGTCCTATTCTTCATGACTCCATTGGGAGTTTTCTTGGCAAAGATAATACAGTGATTTGACATTTTCTTCTCCAGTTTATTTTACAGATGAGGAAACTGACACAAACAGGATTAAATGACTTGTCCATGGTCATATAACTATTAAGTACCTGAAGCTAGATATAAACACAAAAATTCTTCCTGATTCCAGGTAGGCCTGGCACTCTCATCGCTGCCCATACATTGGCGAATGCCTGGATCAATTTTGGTATATGATTGTGATAGAATAGTATTCTAGTATAAGATATGATGAACACGATGGTTTCAGAAAAATCTAGGAAGGGATGCAAAGTGAAGGGAGCAGAACCAGAAAAACATCGTACATAGCAATAGCAACATTGTAAAAATGATCAACTGTGGAGGATTTAACTGCTCTGATGAAGACAATGATCCAAGACAATTCCAAAGGACTCATGGTGAAAAATGCAATCCATCCTCAGAAAGAGAACTGATGAACATTGAGTGCAAATTAAGTATATGTTTTCCCTTTCATTATTTTTCTTGTTCTCTCTGTGTGCTTTCTTTTCAACAGGAATAATATGGAAATATCTTTGGCATTGTAGCCACATATATGAGCAAAATATAGCATTGATAACACATTGCTTGCCTTCTCAGGGGGAGGAGGGAGGAAGGAGGGACAGGAAGGATAGGGAGAATTTGGGACTCAATTTTTTTCAATGGATGTTAAATTTTGTGAAAACAGAATTGGGAAATATTTAGTGAAGTAAAAATATATTTTTCAAAATAAACTCTAAAATCAGCAAGGGTAGTCCTCAGAAAAATTAGAGAATTCATTTTGAAGTTAGAATGGAGTTTATCAGATACATTTGAAACTATTTATTACCAAGTCCCCTTTACTATACGCCTAACATTCTGTTATATGACATTTCCCTGAAAACCTCCAACAAGTGGAATTGTGGTAATATAGCAATATGTTGTAATGTAGGGGAACAGATTCTCTACAAACATTACCAGATCTCTGAGGATGTACTAGAAAGAACAAAGATAAGAAAAAAGAAGAAAGAACTATAAACATGTCCATCTTGTCTGGGACAACAAAAACAGATGTCTAGCATTCTTTGGAAACTGAGCAGATTTTAAAAAGAAAGAATATAAAGAAATTAACGCATAAATGAACTCAGAATAAGAAATAGTGCTCAAACAGTGTAAAGCAGTTAAGTACTCAGATAAACTAAGGAGAAAGACCAAGAATAAAGTCCAACCATCTTAAGCACTTAAGTCCAAGTAGGGAAACATCCACCAATTCAGCACCCTGGCAACCTACCCCCAAAAGGAAAGAAACAGTGAAAATCTATCAGTTAAGACAGAAAATTTCATTTCAAGTGTAGGTCACTAGTATTAAACAAACAATATATTTTACCACCCCTTTTAAGCAAAAAGACAATGGACAAAAAGATGGGGAAAAGTAAAGAATGATTGGATGACAGTATATATACAATTAACCATAATCACAAACATCAATAAACTCACTCAAAAAACAAGAGGATAGTATATATAATCAAATAGAAAGCAGAATCCAGCAATATGTTGTTCTCAAAACATAAAGATTAACAAAAGAATAAATAGGGGCTGAAACATAGTGATCATGTTTCACCTGATAGTTTTGTAAAAAAACAGGATAGAAATTATAATTTTAAAAAATGGAATGGCAAAAATAGTCAAGAGAAAAAGAGCTAACTGGGGAAACTATATTATACTCAATGGTACCCAAAATAGCAAACAATTTCAATGCTTGCTCTCTCTCTCTCTCTCTCTCTCTCTCTCTCTCTCTCTCTCTCTCTCTCTCTCTCTGTCTCTCTCTCTCTCAATTGTATTTGTGTGTGTGCATTTGTGTAGTTAAATATGGTTCAGGGAGTAGTAGAAATCAAGACTATTGGACTCAGGAACCATAACTTTAACTATTAATTTTGGAAGAAATTAAGAATTTGAGTTGAACTTCAGAAAATACTAAGCTATTTTCAGCAAGTGCTATATAATCAAGCCAACTTCATGTAAATTTGGAATTTTTTTCTACCCAACACTATCCTTTTTGAATTTATTCTTATTAGATTCAACCCAAATGCTTTTACCTATAAACATTCATTCAGATCTCATCTCTGATATCTATGGTGTTAGCTATCTCTCCTAGTTTTCTTTTGTGAATTTGATGAACATACCATCTTTGTATTTATTCAAATCATTGATAAAAAATGTTAAAAAAAAAAAGCCCAGAGCCAAGCATAGATTCCTGGTGGGACTCCACCAGAGACCTTCTGCCATGTTAAAATAACTACTCGAGTTTGGTTAGCCAATGCATTCTAAATCCATCTGATTGTATTCCCATCTAATCCATATATGTCCATCCATATTCCATTCACAAGAATAATATGTAATTCTTTAACAAAAATTTTTGCTAAAATCTAAGTAAACTTTATCCAAAATATTCCCCTCATCTACCAGTTTAGTAATCCTGTCAAAAAAGGAAATTAGGTTAGTCTAGCAAGAGGTGTTCTTAATGAAGGCATGTTGCCACTTTGTGATCATTGCTGCTCTTTCTCCATGCTTCCCTAACATCTTTTGATCTATCTATTCTAGAATTTCTGGAATTCCAGTCTAGATGGGTTTGAGCACTGAGCCTGGAGTCAGAAAAATCTGAGTTCTAATCTGGCCCCAGACACTTAATACCTATACAACTCTAGGCAAGTCTTTTAACATATGTCTGCCTTAATTTGTTCAACTATAAAATAGTAATAAGAGCAATTGGACCTACTTCACAGGATTGTTGAGTGATCAAATGAGCTAATATTTGTAAGGCACTTAGCACAGTTCCTGGATATAGCAGGAGCTTAATAAATGCCTGTTTTATTCCCATTATCTATAATTTATAGACCCTAGTCTCTTATCCTTTTTGAAAATCAACATATAATGTATCCTTCTCCAATTTTGTTCTACCTTTCTTACTTTGTGTGATGCTTTGTACATCACCAACAGTGGCTCAGCAATCACACCTGTCAATTTTTTCAAGATCCAAGGATGCAATTCATTTGAGCCAACTGAAACTCAGAAGTGAAGAAGTGGCAGTGTCTTCGTATATATCTTGAACATCAACTCCCTGTTAATCATTGCTGTTCCAACATTTCCAGCAAATAGCTAATTCTCCTTTACAGAGAAAAAGAAACAAAGATTTGAGTAACTCTGGCATTCCTGTGTTGTTAGGTATCATCATTCCATCCACCCCAAGCACAGGACTTAGTATTTCTTTGATGCTCATTTTTATTCCATTACAAAGGCACTCTAATCTAATTCTTCCCTTTCTTTGTCTGTTGAATACTTACCAAAGGCAAATGACAGCTCCCTGAACAAGTCTCCCTTGATCTTCCTGTGCCAGAGTCAGTAACAATCTCAGACATCAAAAATACCCTTGATTTTATAACTTTCTAATGTTGCATGTAATGTTGTAGGGTAGAGATTTGTGTGTTTGCATCATTTTATTTGTTGTCTAGTTATTTTCCAGTCATGTCTGACTCTGGCTGACATCATTATGGGTTTTCTTAGTAAAGACATTGCAGCGGTTTACCCTTTCCTTCTCCAGCGCGTTTTGTAGATGAGGAAATTGAAGAAAATAGGGTTAAGTACTTTACTCAAGGTCACACAGCTAGTAAATCTTTGAGGCTGGATTTTAATTCAGGTCTTCCTGACTCCAGGCCCAGTGTTCTATCCACTGCAACACCAGCTGCACTTAATCAACCTTTTAATAGATATTTATCAAGAATTTATGCGCCTAGTACTCTTTATTTTATTCTTTTAATAGATTCGAAATTCCTTGGGAGCATAGATAATGTCATGTTTAAAATGAATCACTATGCTCATCTCTATGCTTTACACAAAACAAGTACTTAATGAATACTAGCAGTATATTAGTCTTACCATTTTAAATTTCATCAAAACTTATCTAACAGATGAAGAAACAATCAAAGTTCAACCCAGCATTAGCACAGTCCATGATTATTGGGTATTGGATTATTGAAGTGATTGCCTAGGCAAATGACTAGTCATAACTAGAACTGGAATGCAAATTCTCTTCATTTCTATTTCTTTGCTCTCTCCACTATATCAGTAAGAAGGATTTTGTCATCCTTTTTAGAGTTTAGTTTCTCAGGATCCAAAGCTATTGGCAATGTCTAATTTCCAGGTATTAGTTAATAACTCTCAGATTAGCCTGAAGGTTCCTAGATAGTAATTCTTAGAATCATAGTAATGGGCAGTCCTACTGATGCTGTGCCTTGAGATATGGGGTGACATGATGTGGTATTTTCTATGCTTGCCCCTGAATGATAATATTGCTAAAGTTAACCTGTAAGGCTATTGTTGGCAAGATGCCTTCTTTCTCTATTGCCCTATAAAGCAAGTTGGCCCTGGTCAGTGAGTGGGAAACCAAATAGAGGAATCCATGGGGGAACCCATTTTGGATTTGGGTGATGCATAGAGGAATGCATATACCTGCCTCAGTGGGACCCCATTAAGACTTGAGGTGATTGAGGGGAGTGCACATACTGTGCAATGTTGATTGACCCCATGAAGACATAGGGATAGTGCCCCACCCTTCACTCAGGCCCTTTCAAGAAGGGTGTTTAGGAAATGCTGTAAGAGTTAATGCTCCCAATATCAGCAACTCCCACTTGAGAAGAAAAGACTAGAACAAAGGAAGATTATTAACCCCTCCAGAGCTATCTTCCTGTCCTTCCAGTCTACCCAGATCAAGAGTTAGGGACTGGAGTTCAAAACTTCCAGTGCCTCCTATGTGATATTCGTGAAACAAGTAGACAGCTTGTCTCATAGACCTTCCCACAGAGAGTCTTTTTGAGAAGATAGATGCAATATCATTCATAATATATTTCTCTAAAGGTTCCTTCCCTGGACAGTGGCTTTCTCAGCCTCTCATTTTTCCTTGATTTCCTGTCTCTTACTTCCTGTGTGACCTTAGGTAAATCACTTAATGTTCTGAGACCACTTTTGTCTTATCTATAAAATAAACTGGCTTGATTAGATAACTTCTGAAAGTCCTTCTGACTCTATTATTCCATGATAATTTAAGGAAATCAAAAACACTTTATATTTTAATGTTGTGATTTAACTGCTTTTAAGTGGGAGTAATTCTTAAAACCATCACCCCACAAATATACACGTATTTGCTAACTTTCTTGAATGGAAACTGAATTAAAAAATTAATGCATTTTATAAATATACTCAACTTCTTCTTGTCAAGAAGTTTTCTGATAAAAGGGACACATATTCAATTCAACAATGATATACATTAATATATAAAGTTTATATTAAAAACAAAGAAAAACAGTAATTTTGTAGGAAATAAAAATATAGAAATTATAATAAACACAAATACATGACTGATACATTAGACATGTGAACAAAATACTAGGTAAAGTCCAACAGAAGAAAGGCCATTGACAAAAAAGAGGAATGGTAAGGAGGCATAAAATACAGTTTGTTAGAAAAGGAAGTAATATTTGTTCTGTAATCAGAGTAGCTTGGTTTAAATCCTGCCTCTAATAATTATTACTTCTGTGACCTTGGGCAAGTCACTTAACTACTATGGGACTTAACTATCTCATAAGTAAAATAGTAGGGTTGAAAATGATGACCTTTGAGTTCACTTCTAGTTTCAGATCTATACTCTATATAGTTTCATTAAAGTTGAACTTTGACAGATAGGTAGCAACTCAACAGAGATATATAGAAATAGCAGTCCAGACAAAGGGAACAGTATGGAGTATAGAAGCAGGAAAGAGAAGGGCAGTTATAGGGAAAAATAAGTAGTTCAATTTAGATAGAACATAGAATATGTGAGGGAGAATAAGATGAATAAAACCAGAGAGGTAGGGTGGAACCAGATTGTAGAAGGCCTTAATCCCAGGCTATGGTGTCTCAATTTCATAAGCAATAACAGCACTACTTGGAAGAGTTGTGGGCAGAAAAGTAACATATCATTCATAGTTAAGTAAAATAAGTCTTGGGGTGGTCATTATTAAGACACATAGAACTTTCCTTATTTCTCAATCTAATCAAGAATGATTCTTTTCCTCATGATTGTGTAGATGGGTATCTGAGTTCCACTGAAATTGATTGGTTCATGCACTTAGAAACTTGAGAGTAGACCTTGCTAAAAGAATAATATCAATTTTTTATTGGACTCATCATCATCCTTGGAAAATGGACAATTGTCTAAAGTGCTTTTTGGCAAAAACAAAAAAATAACTTCCCTGATTATCTCTTTTCATTAGATCTCTTAGGTCATGATTGCTATCCCCAGCCTTCTTCACTTCAGCTCAAACATATTAGATTCTGTTCTATACCATGAATTTAGCTGTGTGTCTTTCTATTTCAAGTGTGCATCTTGCAAATAACATATTACTGAATTCTACTTTCTAATCCGTTCTGTTATCTGCTTCCATTTTATTGGTGAGCTCATCCCATTCACAGTTAGGATAACTGACTGTGTATTTCCTTCCATTCTATTTTCTTCTATTTATCCTTTCTTTCTTTTTGTCCTGTCTCTCCTCAAAACTCTGTTTTGTTTCTGTCCACTGACTCTCTTAGCCTTCTCTTCATTTTATCACCCCCTTCTTTCCCTTATCTCCTTCCTTCCTATTTCCCTTTTGTGTAAGATAGATTTCTATATCCAAATGAATGCACATATATACATATACACTTATATACATATATGTGTGTACATATGGGTACATACATGTGTGTACAAATAGACTTGTGTATATATGTGTTGTATGTGTGTATATGTATGTATATGTGTATTTGTATGTATGTATGTGTATACGTACATATAGGTGTGTGTGTACATACACACATATATATACATCTACAAATATGTATATATCTCACTCTTTTAATCAATTCAAATGAGAGTGAGATTCAAGCATTGCCCATTGCCCCATTCCCTCCCCTATCCCCCGATACTGCATGGGATCTTTCTTGCGTGTGCATCTTTTAGGAGAAAAATTTTTCACTGTTTGACCTCTCCCTCCCCCCTTCTCCCAGTGTATTCCTCTTTCTCACCTACTCTTTTTCTTTTCTGAGATCATTTCAACATTATCAACTAATGCTCATAGTCTGTCTATGTAAACTTCTTTTAACTGCTCTAATACTTATAAAGATCCTAGGAGTTACATGTGTTATCTTTCCAAAGAGGAATCTAGACAGTTTAACTTTACTGAATTCATTATTATTTTTCTTTCAAGTTTACTTTTTATGCTTCTCTTGAGTCTTGTGTTTGAGTGTCAGATTTTCTATTCAGCTTTGGTCTTCTCATCAGGAATTCTTGAAAACTCTCTATTGCATTAAATATTTATTATTCCCCCAAAGGGGGAATCATACCTCAGTTTTGTTGGGTACCTTACCTTAGGCAGCAGTTAGGTGGTTCAGTGGATGGAGTAATGGGCCTGGAGCCAAGAAGACTCATATTCCTGAGTTCCAGTCTCATCTCAGATGCTTACTGTGTGTCTCTAGGCAAATCACTTAAGACTGCTGGCTTCAGTTCCTTCATCTACAAAATGAGCTTGAGAAAGAAATGGTGAACCACTCTAATATCTTTGCCCAGAAAATAGCAACTGGGATTGTGAAGAGTCATACACAACT
Organism: Bettongia penicillata ogilbyi; assembly: GCA_023548195.1. NCBI lineage: Eukaryota > Metazoa > Chordata > Mammalia > Diprotodontia > Potoroidae > Bettongia > Bettongia penicillata. Next base: position 696,353 of record JAJHZJ010000163.1, on the reverse strand, counting down.
GAAATGACAAGAACAACAACACTTATTTTTGGTTATAGTTTTAGCTCCTTTGCCTTCCAGAATATCATATTACAAGCCCTCTGGTCCTTTACCGTGCAAGCTTCTAATCTTGGGTGATCCTCACTGTGGCTCCATAATATTCGAATTGTTTCTGTTTGCTTGGAATACTTTCTCTTTGGCCTGAGAGCTCTGGAATTTGGCTATATTAATATTGGTAAGGTTTATTTGGGGAATCTCTTTCAGTAGTTTATAGGTGGAATTTTTTTCAATTTCTGCTTTATCTTCCATATCTAAGATATACGGGCAGTATTATTTGATAATTTCTTGAATTACGATTCAGGCTCTTTCTTTGATTATGGCTTTCAGGTAGTCCAGTAATTCTTAAATTATCTATCTTGTATTTTTCAGGGCAATTCTTTTACTAATGAAATCTCTCACATTTTCTTTCTTTCTTTCTTTCTTTCTTTCTTTCTTTCTTTCTTTCTTTCTTTCTTTCTTTCTTTCTTTCTTTCTTTCTTTCTTTCTTTCTCTCTCTCTCTCTCTCTCTCTCTCTCTCTCTCTCTCTCTCTCTCTCTCTCTCTCTCTCTCTCTTTCTTTCTTTTTTCACTAATACTTTATTGTATTGTTTCTTAATGTCTCATGGAGTCATTAGCTTCCTCTTGACCAATTATATTGTTTTAAAGAAATTAGTTTCCTCAGGGAACTTTTGTACTTTTGTTTCTCTTTGTTAAATTCTGCTTTTTAAAGAGTTCTTTTCTTCAGTGCATTTTTTGTGCTGGTTTTACCGTTATTATTGTCTTTTCATAATTTTCTTACATCACTACAATTTATTTTTCCACTTGCTCCTCTAGCACTCATCTCTTTATTTACTTCAAGGAATTTTTGTTGGGCTTGTGTCCAATTAGCCTTTTTCCTTTTGAGGTTTTGCATGTAGCTGTTTTCAGTTTGATGTATTCTTAAGAGTTTCTCCTCTGCCAATACGGTAGATTTTTATAGTCAAGTTTTTGTATTTGTTGATTATTATTTGTTTTTACCTTAAAATTTATTTTAATGGCAAACTCTGGGGCAGTTAGGTGGTGTAGTAGATAGAATACTGGCCTTGGAGTCAGGAGGACCAGAGTTTACATCAAACATCAGACACTTATTAACTGTGTGATCCTGGGCAAATCACTTAACAGATTGTCTCAGAAAAAATATTAATAAAGGCACAAGGAGGGGATACATTTTCTCAAGTTTAATGCTTTTTTGTGCTACTGTTTTCAGTGCTAATTCTGGGGTCCTGAAAGTTTTTGGTGCTTCCAATGTGGTGTGATCTGGATTTGGTCACTGTTCTAGTCTGCTCTGGCCTTTGTTCATTGATGACTTCTGTTTCTGTGCAGTCTCAAATATTAGTGCTCCTCTTTACCCTAGCACTGTGACCAGGGACCCTGCGCTTGTGTTGTTGCAAGCCATAATGATCCTCTCTGCCCTGGAATTCCAAATAGGGCCCCTTTAAACTTGTCACCAAGCACAAGAGTTTTTAATCCAGTGAAACTGACCTTATTGCAGTACCTTGAGGAAGACATCATCTCTCAGCTCCTGGCATTTTCTCTAGCTCCTCCCAATGCCTGTAAGGTTTTCACTCTTCATCTCTGACTTCTCATGGCCCTAGATTTCTTCAAGTCTCAATTCAAATTTCATCCTCTAAAGAACCCTTTCACAAACCTTCTTAAGGTACCTTCCCTCTATTGATTACTTTAAATTTATTCTGCGTAGACCTTGGTTCTACATAGTATTTTGCATGTTGTCTCCCCAATTAAACAGTGAGGTCCTCAACATCAAGGACTTTTTTATTATATCACCAGTACTTAGGGATAGGTGCTTATTAAATGTTTGTAGACTTGACTTATCTCTAAGACCTAATGAGTTTTTTAATACTTTTTTTTTCTTTTACTTTCCTTTCTGAGTTTTTCTAAACCCTTTTCTACTTTCCATCCTACCCCAAATCTGCACACCACCTTTCCTGAAATTTTCTAATTCATCTTACAAAACTTTACTAAATATTTTAAATGTTATGGGAGAAACAGACAATATGAGGCCACAAATCAAGAAAGATACAATAACATAAGAAAAAAGTAAATTGTATTAACTTGTAGATCTTAAAATTCAAAGTTAAAATGGAATTTAAAAAACATCTAGTTTATTCCTTAGGTCTATTTTTATGGAAGAGGAAATTATTGGAACATAAAAACCCCTGGGGGCATTGAAGAGCTGAGTCTTACCTCAGCCCTGAGTGGAGGCCCTGGATGAGCTGGTCTTTGTCTCAAGATGAATGGTGGCACTGCCCATCCAGCTTATCTGAAAATCAGCCCCTAGTGCTGATTATGTGGAACTGGAGGCCAAGTGACTGTGGAGTGGTATCTGCTAAGATTCTGGGCACACAAATCCCTCTCTGCATCCAGACCAGTACACTCTTCATTGTACCTCCTTGGAGGAACTGAGATCTCACAGATTCCAAGAGTATACCCTACTCTTGACAAAGGACCCAAAAGTCAATTAACTGGTTGAGAAAATGCCCAAAAAGGGAAAAAAATAAGACCATAGAAGGTTACTTTCTTGGTGAACAGATATCTCCTCTCATCCTTTCAGATGAGGAAGAACAATGCTTACCAACAGGGAAAGACATAGAAGTCAAGGCTTCTGTATCCTAAACATCCAAAATAAATATTCAATGGGCTCAGGCCATGGAAGAGCCCAAAAAGGATTTTTCAAATCAAGTTAGACAGGTGAAGGAAAAACTGGGAAGAGAAATGAGAGAGGTGCAAAAAAAGCATGAAAAGTGAATCAATACCTTTTAGGTCTCCTGACACAAAAAAATTGCTAAAGAAAATAACACCTTTAAAAATAGGCTAACTCAATTGGCAAAAGAGGTTCAAAAAGCCAGTGAGGAGAAGAAAGTTTTAAAAAGCAGAATTAGCCAAATGGAAAAGGAGGCCCAAAATCTTACTGAAGAAAATAGTTCTTTCAAAATTAGAATGGAACAGATGGAGGCTAATGACTTTATGAAAAACCAAGAAATAACTGAACAAAACCAAAACAATGAAAAAATGGAACATAATGTGAAATATCTCATTGGAAAAACAACTGACCTGGAAAATAGATCCAGGAGAGACAATTTAAAAATTATGGGACTACCTGAAAGCCATGATCAAAAAAAGAGCCTAGACATCATCTTTCATGAAATTATCAAGGAAAACTGCCCTGAGGTTCTAGAACCAGAAGGCAAAAAAATATATTGAAAGAATCCACCAATCACCACCAGAAAGAGATCCAAAAAGAGAAACTCCTAGGAACATTGTGGCCAAATTCCAGAGTTCCCTGGTCAAGGAGAAAATATTACAAGCAGCTAGAAAGAAACAATTCAAATATTGTGGAAATAAAATCAGGATAACACAATATCTAGTAGCTTCTACATTAAAGGATCGAAGGGCATGGAATATGATATTTCAGAAGTGAAAGGAACTAAGATTAAAACCAAGAATCACCTACCCAGCAAAACTGAGTATAATACTTCAGGGGGAAAAATGGTCTTTCCATGAAATTGAGGACTTTCAAGCATTCTTGATGAAAAGACAAGAGCTGAAAAGAAAATTTTTCCTTCAAACACAAGAATCAAGAGAAGCATGAAAAGATAAACAGAAAAGAAAAGTCATAAGGGACTTACTAAAGTTGAATTGTTTATGTTCCTACATGGAAAGACAATATTTGTAACTAAACTTTTCAGTATCTGAGTAGTTGGTGGGATTACACACACACACACACACACACACACACACACACACACACACACACAAACACACACACAGAGCACAGAGTGAATTGAGTAGGATGGAATCATATCTTTAAAAAATGAAAATAAGTGGTAAGAGAGAAATATATTGAGAGGAGAAAGGGAAAAATGGAATGGGGCAAATTATCTCTCACAAAGGAGGCAAGCAAAAGACTTTTCAGTGGAGGAAAAAAGAGGGGAGGTGAGAGAAAAACATGAAGCTTACTCTTATCACGTTCAACTAAAGGAAGGAATAAAATGCACACACATTTTGGTATGAATACCTATCTTACAATACAGGAAGGTGGGGGAGAAAGGGATAAGCATGGTGGGGGTGGGGATGATGGAAGGGAGGGCAGTGGGAGGAGGAAGCAATTTGAAGTTAACACTCTTGGGGAGGGACAGGATGCAAAGAGAGAACAGAAGCAATGGGGGTAGGATAAGATGGAGGGAAATATAGTTAGTCTTACACAACATGACTATTATGGAAGTCATTTGCAAAGCTACACAGATATGGCCCATATTGAATTGCTTGCCTCCCAAAGGGAATGGGTGGGGAGGGAGGGATGAAGAGAAGTTGGAAGTCAAAGTTTTAGGAGCAACTGTCAAGCATTGTTCTTGCTACTAGAAAATAAGAAAACTAGGGTATAGAAAGTTATCTGGCCCTACAGGACAAAAGAGAAGATGGGGCCAGGGAGGGGAGGGATGTTAGAAAAGAGGTCAGATTGGTGATAGGGGCAATTAGAATGTTTGGTGTTTGGGGATGGGCGAAGGGGAGAAATGGGGAGAAAATTTGGAGCCCAAAATTTTGTGAAAATGAATGTTAAAAGTTAAATAAATAAATTAAAATACTAATCACAAACAAAAATACATGAGACAAAAAATAATATCAACTTATTTTTCTCCAAAATAGGCAAGGAAGAAAATAAAAATGGCAAATTTTTATCAATGGAATGCAGAGAGAAAAAAAAGTGGCTAGAATAAGCAGATACCCCCTGACTCTAAAGATGTAACTCAATAAATCACAACAAAACTCTTTAAATAACACAGGCTACATTGATACATCATGCTCAAAATGCTTTATTGTTATTTTTAAAATGATAAATTATCAGCCTATGGTTGCATGATATTAGTCATAAGTACTTTTTTGGGGGGCATAGCCAAGATTTTAGAGTAGAAGGACAGACTTGCTCTAGCTCTTCCTCCATAGTCCATAAAATACCTGTAAAAAGTGACTCTAAGTAAGTTCTTGAGCAGCAGAAGCCACAAAATGACTGAGTATAAAAAAAGATTTCCAGTCCAAGACAGTCTTAAAGGCCCATAGGAAGGGTCTATGACACTGAATACAGGGTAGAAAGCAGCTCAGTCTGGGACCACTACATGAACAAGACTGGAGCAGGCTTCAGGGCACAGAATCACAGAGAGTAGCTGTGGTCCCAGATTTTTCAATCCACAAAAGCCGAAGACAACTTCAAAAGTCAGTAAAATGTTTTTTCACCTGGGTGAGAGAGGAGCATAGTCTGGCCCCAAAACCATCCCCAGGGCAGCAGCAGCATCCACTTTTGGAGCCCTTGCCCAAGGACCTTGGTAGAGCTAGTGGTGGCTGTGGAGAGGGAACCCCAGTTTTGGGGCAGAAAAGAGTGCTTGTGATTGCTCACAGACAAGAGGGCAGGTCAAGAGAGGAGTAAACTCCTCTCCTTTGATTGTGCCACCTTGGAGGAAATGAAAACTTACAGGTCCCTAAAGATATTCCAGAGAACAGCTGCACATAACTTCTGGAGCCTAGGGTACTATACCCTCCATTTGATAAAGGAAAGGAAAATGCCCCAACAAGAGAAAAAATAAGACTATAGAACATTACTTTCTGAGTGAAAAGGTATTTTCTTCCATCCTTTTGGATGAGGAAGAACAAAGCATACCAAAAGAGGAAGACATCAAAACCAAGGCTTCTACATCAAAAGCCTCCAAAAAAAAAAAAAAAAAAAAAAACGCAGTGATCTCAGGCCATGAAAGAGCTCAAAAGGATTTTGAAAATCAAGTAATAGAGGTGGAGGAAAAATTGGGAAGAGAAATGAGAACAATGCAAGAAAATCATGAAACAGACTGAGCCAAATGAAAAAAGAGGTCCAAAAAGCCAATAAGGAGAAGAAAGCTTTAAAAAGCAGAATTGGCCAAATGGAAAAGGAAGTTCAAAAGTTCACTGAAGAAAATTGTTCTTTAAAAGTTATAAAGACGCAGATGGAAACTATTGATTTTGTGTGAAACCAAGAAATTATAAAACAAAATCAAAAAGAATGAAAAAATCTCTAAGAGGACAATGTGAAATATCTCATTGGAAAAATAACTGACCTGGAAAATAAATCTAGGAGAGAAAATTTAAACATTTTTGGTCTACCTGAAAATCACAATCAAAAAAAAGATCCTAAACATCATCTTCCATAAATTATCAAAGAAAACTGCCCTCATATGCTAGAACCAGAAGGTAAAATAGAAATGTAAAGAATTCACTGATCACCTCCTGAAAAAGATCCCCAAAAGAAAACTCTTAGGAATATTGTAGCCAAATTCCATAGCTCCTAGATCAAAGCGAAAATATTACCACCAGTCAGAAAGAAACAATTCAAGTAATATGGAAATAAAATCAGAATAAGACAGGATCTAGCAGTTTCTACACTAAGGGGTCAAAGGGCTTGGAATATGATATTGCAGAGGTAAAAGGAGATAGGATTAAAACCAAGAATCACCTACCCTACAAAACTGTGTATCATACTTCAGAGGGAAAATTGAATTTCAATGATATAGAGGACTTCCAGGCATTCTTGCTGAAAAGACCAGAGGTGAATAGAAAATTTGACTTTCAAGAGAAATATGAAAAGGTAAACAGGAAAGAGAAGTCTTAAGAAACTCATTAAAGTTAAACTGTTTACATTCCTACAAGGAAAGATGTTATTTGTAATTCATGAGACCTTTTCCAGTATTAGTGTAATTAGAGGGCACATACACTCACACACACATATGTGTTATACATACATACATGCATGCATACACATGCATATATATGTAGGTATGTATGGGTATGTATATGGATATTATATATGTGTAACTATATATGTGTACATGGGTGTATGTATGTATGTGTATATATATATACATATATATGTATTCATAGACAGAGGGCACAGGATTAGCTTAATATGAACGGAGGATACTTAAAAAATAAAATTTACTGTTGAATGGAATGTACAAGAAGTAAGAGAAAGGAAGAGGTAGAATGTAGCAAATCATCTCACATAAAAGAGGGAAGAAAGAGCTTTTATAATGCAGGGGATGAGGAGAGAGATGAAAGGCAATAAGTAAGTCTTATTCTCATGGGATTTGACTTACGTAGGAATAACACACACTAAACTGGATATGGAAATTTATTTTACCCTGCGGGAAGGCAAGGGGGAAGAGTACAGGAGAGGGAAGATAATAGAAGGGACAGCAATTTGGGGAATCAGAAGCAAACACTGTTGTGGGAGAACATATCAAGGAAGAGAATGGGATAAATTGAGGGCAGTATAGGACAGAGGAAAATGGGTTAGTCTTTTACAACATAACTATTATAGAAATGCTTTGCATTGTTACACATATATGACCAATATTGAATTGCTTGTTTTGTCAATGAGAGTGGATGGGGTAGGAGGGAGAAAATAGGGAACTCAAAGTTTTAATAATGAATGTTAAAAATTGTTTTAGCTTGCAAGTGGAAATTAAGATATACAGGTATAGAAATCTATTTTGCCCTACGGGAAAATAGAGGGGAAGGGGGATGGAAGAAGGGTGGGTAATAGAAGGGAAGAGAGAGTGGAGGAAGGGGTGAAGAGGATGCGTGGTGTCCTGGAGTAGGGGGTGGGGAGAGATGCGGAGAAAATTTTGAATTCAAATTCTCATGGAAGTGAATGTTGACAGCCAAAAAGTAAATAAATTATATGTTAAAAAAACAGTTTTCTCTTATTTTGCTCACTGCTGTTGTAGGCGTACTTTATGTTTTCTTCAAGTTATTTCATTTGGTAGTTGTGTTAAAACAATGAATCAATTAAAAATATGTTCATATCACCCTTTTCTTTCTATGAATTATATAGGGTCATATTTTTCCAAACTCATATTTTAGCTTTTAACTAAAGTGGTTAAGTAATATTTTCACTAGTCTTTAGTTTGCTTTCTTTTAGGATCTTCATTCGTAGTAATTAGCTTATCTGAAATAACTTTAGAGCCCTCTGGTCTTTTCTAATTGGTCCATATCCCAGCTGCTTTAAGTAAGGTTGCCCAACCCCTGTTATTTAGTGAAAACACCATAACCCAGGATAGAATTTAAATATTCTTGTAAACTCTACCTCATCTTTTTGAATTGCATGCTATTCTTTGCACTGTCCATAAAATCTACTGATTACAAAAGGCCTCTCAGGATAGATTCCAGGAGTATCTGTCAAAGGGAAAGGATTTTTGAAGTCTTTTCTTAGGAGAGGGGCAATGTCTCTTCCCACAGAAGTCATTCTCTTTCAACCACTACATTTTTCAAAGCAAAAAACCTCTAAGGTAAAAAAATACAATCTTTGGAAGAATGGCAAGGGTTCCAAATAAATACCCTTTCCTAATTTTACTTGGACTAGAATAATTTTCCCATTACAAACCTAACATCCTATTTGCACAGTCAGATTTGGGCAGACAGGGACTATTCAGCTGATTAAGATCAACTCATAAATTCTCCCATCATCTACCATTATTTACACCATTGTAAAACAATCCCTAGTTTCTTGTTTACTCTTCTCGTTGCACCAACTGATAGAGGTATCATTCTTGGAGTCAATGAGAATTCAATTACACTAGTTTAAAGACTTGTATTAAGAACTTAATGGACTGTTTTCTCTTTCATTCTTGCAATTAAGTTCATTTCCCACAGAATAAATTAGGGTGATTTGTTTTGCTCATATTTTATAAGAGGCCTCTAACTTGACCTTTCAACCTTTATCCCCTACACACAAATATCATCCAACCTGAGCAGCTTTCTTCATTCAGTCACTGAGACCCTTCCAGGCAAATCCTTTTCTCAGTTCATGGACATATTGCAAGGTCTTTTTGTACTGTTCTGAAAATATAAACTAGAAAGAGCTTCATAAATTGTTTATCTAGAGTCCTTGTTACTTAGGAAACAGGGGGTTGGGGGGATGTGGAAAAACTGTATTACCCACAACACCAAAAGCTCCTGTATACCTATCACTGCACTATTCAGGTAGGCAGCCAGCCAATCCCAATAGAGAAGCCTTGCTGTTGCTGGGCAGACACTCTCCCCAGAATGCAAGCTGAAAAGGGGGTGCTGAAAACATTGCCTGCTGTTAGGCAGTAAGAGCATCTCTCTCTATTTCCATGCTCACAGCCAAGAAACAGAAGGCGTTCAAATAGGTGTGCCTTAAAATCAACTGAAAAAGTACAGAATGGAAGAGACACATCTAGGCAACAGTTCATGTGAAAATGAACCATCAGAGAGGATTACAGAGGCTCATTATGAGCCAATGCAGTGACATGGCAGCTAAAGAATAAATGATTTGAAAAGTATTTTTCTTCTATGGACAAAATGAAAACTATTTTAGATTCTCTTCAACTGTAAACAAATTTTCTGTTTGGTTTGATTATTTGGACCAAAGTCAAGAGCCTCAGACAAGGTGTTATAACAAAATGACACCTGGTGGGATTGGGGGCAGGACAGGGAGGCTCTCAGAGAAGGCTTCTTGGAGGAGGAAGCACTTGATATGAGCCTTGAAGGAAGAAAAGAACTGCCACACTGAATTGTGGAGAAAGGACATTCTAGTCATGAGGAAAGAAACCTGGTGGGAAGAGATCAATTGTTCTCAAACTTTGCATTTTATTTTTTTTTTACTTTTTTGCTAGACACACTCTATTCATTAGTGTGAGGATTCATTGGTGTATTGTCGCTTTAAAGATCATAGCCAAGAAGAGTTTCCAGGCAGTTGGATTCCCAGACCCATTACAAGAGCTGTGGGTTTTTTCTGCATTGTCTGTCCCTGAAATAAGTACTCACTCTTTTTATTCTTTCTTTCCACAGAATTTATAGTGGAGAGAGCAACTTTGTGACTTCAGGGGCAGAGATTTGTTTACCTTCCAGATGCCAAGTTTGGAAGAGCAGACAACAAAGGACTGGGCATGTGAAAACCTTTGAGAGTCACTGAAATAGACAAAGAAGTGAGGAATAAAAGGAAATTGGGAACTGTATTCCACTTTGACTGGTTCATAAAATGTATGGTAGGAAGTAATATGGAGGAAAAATGCAAAAGAAGTTTGGATACTAGACAAAAGGATTATATGTATATTATTCTAAGAGCTTGAAGATCTTGCAGCTATCAGGTAATTTGGTTAAAGCTCATGCATTAGGAAATGCATTTTGTCAGCTGGGTCACTGCAGCCCACAGCACTCTAAAGGGTGGTCCAAATCAGATTAAAACATCCTTTGAACATATTTAACAAAATAAGTAAAAATATAATAAAAGATTTATATTACATTTTAAAACTAAGTTAATAATTGATGCATAGGTATTCTCACTATGGGTTAGTTGGCCCCCATTTCTTTTTGAGTGTAATATCACTAGAGAATGGGATTACTAGAGGCAGGAAGACTAGGTAGGAGCTATTACAGTAGTCCTAATGAGATTATCAATCAGTCAGCAAGCATTCATTAAATACCTACCTTGGGTCAGTCACTGCCCTAGGTTCTGGGGATTCAAAGAAAAAAATGGCACTCTCCAAGTTCAAGGAATTTAAAATTTATCATATATTGTGCATTTCTGTGTGCACATGTGATATATGCTATATTGTTCAATCATGTCTGATCCTTCTTGATCTCATTTGTTTTTTTGGATTGATTGCCACTTTGTTTTAGAGATGAAGAACTGAGGCAAACAGGGACTTCAAGTCCAGCACTAAAGCTATTGAATGTAGCTGGTGTGTGGTGTGTTTGTCCTTCACTGCTGAAGAAGACCATGCCATCAGAGAAATAATGACATAACTTGCACTTGACTTTGTGTTGAGTGAGGGAGGGCTGTGCAGGTCCCCAGCCTCACTTCTCCTCCAGAGCCATCTGAATCCAGTGACCAGATATTCACCAGGATGAGGCAATTGGTGTTAAGTGACTTTGTCCAAGGTCACACAGCTAGTGAGTGTCAAGTGTCTGAGGTGAGATTTGAACTCAGGTCCTCCTGACTTCTGCACTGGTGGTCTATCCACTGCACTACCTAGCTGCCCTGAATGTAGCTACTAGAGCTACAAATTCAGAAAATAAAGATGAAATATGCACATATACACACATATATGAACATACACATACATATACTCTTACACTCACATACACACACATATATATATATACACACACATAGACATACATACATATATATGTAAACACATAATCATTATTTCATTGTCTGAACTGGTCCAACTGGTCCAACTGAACCTGTTGGGACTGAGAGAAAGAGGAAACTTTTAGAGGCAAATCCCTCTAAATTAATCAACAATGCCAGGGATATAAATAAATAAAAATCATACACATTCAAAAAAAACATTTGGTGTAAGGAATTTACAAAATACGTTCAATATCTGGTAATATCTTCAACCCAATTTCAAAATGGTATTGTTTTTCCTCTTAGAAGTATCCCTTTCTCCCACTTGATCTCAGAACCCTATAGTAATTGCCTCCTGAGTTTCTACTTGAAATTGATATCATGTTTTTGAAAATGAAAAGGTAGAATTTCATTTCTACCCATTTTCTTCCTTGCCTTATCTTAAAATGCCACCCACAGATTGGATAAAGTCATAAACCAGTTCCTTCAGCTTGTGCATTTGGGTGGGTTGCAGGGTCTTAGCAGTGACCTTATCTTTCTATCCTCTCTTACCTCATGAATAATGTACTTCCTGTTTGCAACTGGTCCATTGCACTGAATTGTTTACTAAGGATTACAGTTAATACATTTCCCAAAATGTCTTACTATTTATATCTTTAAGAATTGTCTTGTCTTGAGTAGTAGACTCCCTTGGGCAGTTGGAATCTAAATATCAACCAAAAATCAGTTTGAATGCAAAATGAAAAACATTGTGCATAAGTTACTTTGGTGATCATTAAGACACCAAGACATCTTATTTTTATCCATGAGTTTATGCACTCATGCCTTTTGAAAATTTTCTTAACTTTATTCAAACCAGAGCAGGACTATCAAATTATTTCCATTATATTTCTACTGTACAAGTGCTCAAGGATATTGATGATTGACTGATACATGGAGTAAACTGACAAGTATGCCTACATTGGACTCAAGTTCAATAATCCCTATTAAGCCTATTCAAGGTAATTCCTGAATAATAAAGTCCCATGGCCTCTAATAGAGAACAGACAGGATTCAAAATCTGTAACTAAAGTTCTAGCTAGTTCTATCCCTGTCATCCTCATCCTCATCAAATTCTTCAGAATTCACAGGTTCTTGCCTTCAAATACAACCTGTCCATTTTACATATGGGGAAACTAAGGCACAGAGAGGTTAAGTGTCACATCTATTAAACATCTGAGGCAGAATGTGAACATAGCCTCTGTTGACTCTAATTCAATCATGTTATTCTCTAAACTTTGATTCAACAGACCATTGTGGTCTGAAAAAGAACCTTTGCTTTTTAAGGCCTTAAAAGCATGATAAACGCTTTCTGAGGTCTCAGAAAACTGGTGAGAATTAGAATGATGGCTCTTCCAGTGCTGGGCCTTCCATTTGTCTTCTAAAGATCAGTCTTACTAAGTTCAGTGAGTTTTAACAGAAAGTTGGTCATTGATTACTCTGACTGAGAAACTACATATTATGGCAAGGAAGAGATGTGATCAGTTTTGGTTCAGTGTTGTCCCCATTGATGTCAGTTCAGGTCTTTGAAAGCACTGAAATATGAATGAATAATTGAAGATATGACCTTGATCTGACAGAAATTTTCAATCTAGTTTGCTGTACTAGTCTTCTATAGACAGAACATCAATGTGAATGGCTCAGTAGAAAATTTCAGACCCATTGCACTAAAATTTCCTCAGCTTTTCATGGGGGAGTATTGCAATAAACAATGGAAAATATTTTAATGGGGCTATATGCTACTTACAAGTTTATAAATGAAATGGAAGAAGTGTTTGCAATGTAATGTTATTGAAATCAGATGTTTAATTACTACTAGGTTGGGATTACAGAGAACATTATTGAAATAAACAGTAATCTTAAACCATTGTTTAAATATTTTATTAACTCTTTAACAGGGTTTTGTTTGTGTGTTGAGTGGGAAGAGATAGGAAGATGAAAATTTCTACTAAGTAATTACCAAATAAACCTGGAGATTAAATGAAGAAGCAAACATAATATTCTCATTGGGGTTTTCATTTGCATGATAAAATAATTTAATTATATTTGTTATTATGATTTTTGTCTTTTTAAAATATATATTTTTATATGCAGATATTTGCTATTGCCTAACAGAGGATAACAAAAAATCATTTGGGAAAATGGACAAATTTCTTAGTATTTTGTCTAATAAGGTTTGCCATAAGTTTTTTGTGGCAATTAATTAAACTGAGTTAAAACATATTTATTCCACTATCTTCCAAGTAAAGAATGCAGAATTGTTTGTGTATTTATTCAACAAACACTAAGTGCTTACCTGCTAAATTGCACAGTTGACAGAATGTTTGCCCTGGAGTCAGGAAGACCTCAGGACAAATCTGTACTCAAACATGTACTAATCATGTGACATTAAGTAAATGATTAACCTCTGTTTCCATTCTCTGAACTACAAAATGGGGATAATAATAGCACCTCCCACTCACAGATGTTGTCAGGTTGAAATGCCATAACATTGGGAAAGGGTTTGGCATAGTACCTGGCAGTTAGCAAGTACCATACAAATGCTGGGTATTGTATTTTTAATATTAAATACACTGTGAAAGTTATTGCAAGAGATATAAAAGTCAAACCATGATGTCTATCTTCAAGTTGATTATAATCAACTGAAAGTTATTTAATCACTCATATGTATGCATGCACACACATACACACACACACACTCACACACACACCAGAAAAAGTAGCATTAGTATACACAAATACTCTCTCATTGCACCTTTGCAGACTAGACATGGTGCTAGGTGCTTAAAGAATATGGCAATTGAGCACAAGCTTCAAGAGGTCCTACCTAACTGGGAAACCTCTATGGGTCTAGTAATGAACCTTATTATCCAAGTGTCAACCTAGCTAAGTACAAAGAACTTGATCATCAGGAGGTTGGATATCAAGTAATTAATTATTCTGGTATAGAATATCCATTAAGGAATGAGTGATATCACAATATGCATTAAAAGATCACAGAATTTAGAGCTGGAAAGGAGTTTCCTGATCATCTGTATGTAAGGAGGATTTTGTTATCCTTCTTGCAGTTAGTTTCTCAGGATTCATGGCCATGGAAATGTCTAGTTTCCAGGTGTTAGATAATAACAAGGATCCTAGATAGTAATTCCAAGAATCATAATTATAGGCATTCCTACTGAGATTGCACCATGAGATTTAGGGTAACAATGTGATATTTACTATACTTGCACAGAATGATGACATTGCTAAAGTTAACCTGTGAACTTAATGTTGGCAAGATGCCTTCTTGGTGTGTTGCCGTATAAAGCAAGTGGGCACTGGTCAGTGAGTGGAGAATCCATAGGGGAAACCAAGGAGAACCCATAGGGGAATCTATTCATGCCTTGATCAGTTACAATCAAAGTTTGAGGGGATTTAAAGAAGTGCCAAGCTGTGCCTATCTTGATTGACTCCATGGAGATATAAGGGTAGTTGCTCCCCACTTTCTTGTCAGCCCCTAAAAGAAGGGTGATTAGGGAATGCTGTAGGAGTTGATGCTCCTATTATCAGTAACCCTTTGAGAAGACTAGATTAGAATAAAATAAGATTATTAACCCCTCAAGAGCTATCTTCCTGTCCTGCCTGTCTGACCAGATCAAGAGGGAACCTGTTAGAGGCTGGAGTCTGAAAATCTCCAACTCCTCCAGTGTGTTATCTGTGAAACATCATCTAATCTTAATAGCTCACTTTAAAGATAAGGAAGCTGAAATCCCAAAAAGTAAAATGACTTACCAAACATCATATAGTAGGCTTGGGATTCTAGCCCTGGTTCTCTGATTCTAAATCAATTCCTCTTTCTACCACCTCATCATTAATGCAGGGAGTGTACATACAGATAAAATCATAGATTCTTGAAGTATTTAAATAAAGTAGTGGACAATACCTGCCTTATTTACGGGTAAAGTGAAACACCAAGTTGTTTGATAACTTCTCAGTACCACAAAAACACCACTATCTAGATTCATATCTAGATCCTCTCAGCAACTTTTACTCTCAAGAGTTTTATTCCCTTGCAGGCATGAGAAGAAGGTTTTTCAATTCAATCTCCTTCTGATTTGGTTTCTTCTTTCTGAAAAAAATTTCTTGACTCTCAGATTCCTCCTTTTAAGAGAGAAAACTTTACAGTGGTTAAATATTAATGCTATCCCTAAGTCTCCTGTCAGAACACATCAAGAACAGAGAGTTCTTAAGAAAAGTTTGCTCCATTAGGTGGAGTAAAATGCACAACATGCCTGGCCATAGCATTGTACCATAAGACATAAAAACCCTATGTATATAGATTCAATATCCAATCAAACTATTGCCTAAGCATTGTGATTTTTGATAGCAGACTACATCATAATGTAATCACTGTTGACTGAAAGAAGTAAATAATTTAAAATTTCTCTGAAATTTTTTATTGATTATTGGAATGATTTGGTAAAGGAAAAAAAATCCCTGTAAACGTTCTCTTCCAGCTATTTGCCAAAAATCATATAATTTTCTCAAAAGATGCAACAACAAGCATCTTAAAAGAATCAACAAGAATATGTAGCCCAGTTACAGACTGACTAATATATCGAGATGGGGAGTTTTGAGCTGCCAGGGGCTATGCCAGTTGGATGTCGACATGTCAACATTAAATACAGCTTTAATAGGTTACACCCCTGGGATGGGGATGAGGTACCAGTATGTTTAAGGAGGGTCAAATTGTCTCAGTCAAAAACAGAGCAAATCAAAGACTGCATTATGTTTGGTAGTGGAATTGGGTCCATGAATAGCCCCAATAATTCTGGTCTGAGTGAGATAGGTAGATACAGTCTTTAAAAAGAAATGCAACAAGGGATAATTTCTAGCACATTTTGATGTTATTAATATTATTAATAATAACAGCATATTAAAACATGGAGATCTATGTTCCCCAAACATGCTGTCATGAAGAATTTCTAGCAAAGAGTCCATATGAAGAGAATTCTCTATAGATGGAAAATTTCTCTAGATACTCCTGTTAAAGAAAACATCATTTATCATATTATATCAAATCATAGCATACAGCAAAGCTGTGTGAATGAGATCAGAAGTCACTGAAAATAATTTGGCTTAACTATCAATTGGCAACTTTGCAGAGAATTACAATTACAGCAAACTTGTTTTTTTCCACTATGTAATTCTGTAGCCATCAAAGGATAAGAATCAAGAAAATAGTGCTGAACTTCAATCACCAAGAGAAGAGAGCTGACTTGAATTACACCAAGGATCTGCTTGTGGTGATACTCTGAGATATCCCAATGCACAGATAGCTAATGATCATTTTTGCTTCTCTGGGGCAAGAAAATCTCAAGCTTGAAGAACCATGATATGGGGGTCAAAACCAGTTCTTGTTCTGTTACACCTTATAACTCTTATTTGTATGACACCAAAACACTTTACACTATAATACGTTAGATGGCAGTCAGAAATTTTAAAAAGTCTTAAACTATTGAGCTGAATCCAATAGGATTAAATTTAATATGTATGAATGTAAAGGTTTACACTTGAGTTCAAGAGATCCACTTCACAAATAAAAGATAGTTGAGTTTGAAAAAATGGGCATTTTAAGAATTCTATGCTCCATATGAATTTATCAGTGTGACAAAGACAAAACCTAAGGCAATCTTGTGAAGTCCTAAGAAGAGGAGAATGGCCAATAGCCCTTGCTTAGCACCTACTATATACCAGACACTCTGCTAAGCGTTTTGTAATTGCTCATTTGACCTAAGAGGCACACTTCTAGGAATAAAAGAATGATAGTCATACTGTACTCTTCCTTTATCAAACAACATTGACTTTGATTCTGAAAAACAAAGTGGGTCATCCAGGGGAAGAAAGTGAGAATGGTGAAAGGGCACAAATGCACATAGGTTTAAGGGACCTTGGGAGGGGGGTGTTTATCCCATATTCCAATGAAAAAAATACTGGATGTGAAGTTCAGGGACCCAGATTTAAATCCAATCTTATCTATAGTGTGATATTGGGAAACATTCTTACAATACACTAGTAGGAATGTTGTAATTCCTGTCCATTCAAGTATTTGAAAGTATGCCTAGATAGAATATGGGACTTGGAGTCAAGAATATGTTAGACCTGGGGGCAGAGCCAAGATGGTGGAATAGAAAGACACACATACACTAGCTCTTACCCTACAGTCCATAAAATACCTGTAAAGAAGAACTCTGAACAAATTCTAGAGAAGTAGAAGCCACAGAACAACAGAGTCTATCCCAGAGTGACCTAAAAGACCGACGAGAAAAGGTCTGTCCCACTGGATCTGGAGCAGATCCCAACCCAACCTTGGCCACCCAGCACCAAGAGGAGCAGATCTGAGCAGGCTTCAGGTACAGAATCTCCAACAGCAGCATACATCCCTCAACACACAGGCACTAAAGGTCAGTGAGAGGATCGTTTTGGCTGGCTGAGAAGGGAGTAGGGTATCCCCATTACTTGGGCCTCCTCAGGTGGCAGCAGGGGAGGCAGCAACAGACCTGGGCTCACAAGGCAGGCAGCAGCCCTAATCCACTGTTGAAGCTCTCATCATAAACCCCTAGAGGGAACTAAGCATGTGGGGCAGCCCTGCCCCCTCTTGAGCAACTGATCTTAATCTCATACTGAATAGCAGCCCTGCCTCCATCTAAAGCCCCTGAGGGTTTGGAGCAGCTCATCTGAATCTCAGCCCCCAGTGCTGGTTTGGTGGAACTGGAGATGAGGTGGTTGGGGAGTGGAAACTCAGAAGTCAAGTAACTGACTGGGAAAATGCCCAAAAAGGGGGGGAAAAAAGACCATAGAAGGTTACTTTCTTGGGGAACAGGTGTCTTCCCCCATCCATCAGATGAGGAAGAACAAGGCATACTTGTCAGAGGAAGTCAAGGCCTTTGCTTCCAGGGCCTCCAAAGGGAATTTTAATTGGGCTCAAGCAATAGAAGACCTTAAAAAACAATTTAGGAGCTTACTAAAGGAGAACCAAAAAAATACTGAGGCTAACTCATTTGGAGAAAGGGGTCCAAAAAGCCAATGAGGAGAAGGAGGTTTTAAAAAGCAAAATTAGCCAAATGGAGGAGAAGGTTCAAAACCTCACTGAACAAAATAATTTGTTGAAAGAGAGAATTGAGTTCATAGAAATGAATGACTATGAGTTAAACCAAGCAGTTAACAAACCAAACCAAAAATTTGAAAAAATAGAAGATAATGTGAAACATCTCATTGGAAAAACAACTGACCTGGAAAATAGATTATGGGACTACCTGGAAGCCATGATCAAAAAAAGAGCCTAGACATTACCTTCCATGAAATTATCAGGGAAAACTGCCCTGATATTCTAGAATCAGAGGACAAAATAAATATTGAAAGAATCCAGTGATCACCTCCTGAAAGAGACCTGAACAGAGAAACTCCTAAGAATATTGTGACCAAATTTCAGAGTTCCAAGATCAAGGAGAAAATACGGCAAGCAGCTAGAAAGAAACAACTTGAGTATTGTAGAAATATAATCAGGATAACACAGGATCTGGCAGCTTCAACATTAAGGGATTGAAGGTCTTGGAATAGGACATTTCAGAGGTCAAAGGTACTGTGATTGAAACCAAGAATCACCTACCCAGCAACTCTGAGTATAATGCTTCAAGGGAATAAATAGTCATTCAGTGATACAGAGGACTTTTAATCACTCATACTGAAGAAAAGACCAGATCTGTATAGAAAATTTGACTTCCCAAGACAAGAATCAAGAGAAGTATGAAAAGGTAAACAAGAAAGAAAAATTATAAAAGACTCTCTAAAGCTGAACTGTTTACATTTATTACATGGAAAGAAAATATTTGTAACTCTTGAATCTTTTCTTAGTATTTGGGTAGATAGAGAGATTACACACACACACACACACATGCACACACACACATATAGCTAGAGAGTACAGGGCATGTTGAATCAGAAGAGATGATATCCACATAAAAAAATAAAATAAAATAAAAATTAAGGAGTGAAGGATGAAAATTCCAGGAAGAGAAAGGGAGAAATGGAATGGGGCAGGCTATAACTCATAAAATAGATAAGAAAAATCTTGTTCAATGGAGGAGAAAAGGGAGAAGGGGAGAGGGGAAAAGTGAAGCTACTCTCTCTACATGTAGTTGAAGGAGAAAATAACATGCTCACTAAATTTGATATGAAAATTTATATCACACCACAGGAAAGTAGGTGAGGAGGTGACAAATGGGGTGAGGGGAATGTTAGAAGGGAGGGCAAATGGGAGAACAGAGGCACTAGAAATAAACACTTTCAAGAAGGGACAAGGTCAATTGTGGGGGAAAAAATAAGGGGAGATAGAATAGGACAGAGGGTAATATAATTAGTAATAAACAACATGATTATTATGGAAGTCTTTTGCAAAACAACACATATTTAGTCTGTATTGAATTGCTGGCCTTCTCAGTGGGGCTGGGGAGGGAGGGGGGGATGGAGAGAAGTTGGAATTCAAAGCATTAGCAACAAATGTTGAGAATTTTTATTGCATATAATCAGGAAATAAGAAATGCAGGGAATGGGGTATAGAAATTTATCTTGCCCTACAAGAACAGAGAGAAGATGAGGATAAGGGAAGGGTGGGGTGTGATAGAAGGGAAGGTACATTGAGGGAGGAAGTGGGGGGAGGGGAGTGATGGGGAGAAAAATTGGACATGTTACAAAGTGAGGTAAAAGCAATTAGTACTAAAACAATTGAGTGACAATAAATCAATGACATCTTCAGTTTGGGGGAAAGAATTTTAGTCTAAATTTCCTAGAGGAAGGTAACCTCAGGTAAAATTTGGCATTGATGGAAAAGTTAAGGTTTTAATGGTAAATTTGATTTTGTGATTGCTATTTAAGCAGGGACTAGAACATGTATAGAAAGGCATGTAAGCCACTTAAGACTTGCCTCAAAAGATGTTCCTTAGCCAAAGTGAAATTATAATCATATTTGAACCTGGTTATTGGAACTTGCCATTTTTATATGCTATGGGACTATTAAGTAACTGTTCTTCTGAGTCTAACTCCATGTATGAATAGCAAGGAAGGCAGTCTGAGCCTCTAATCCATGATGCCAGCAAGCAGGTGAGATGCTAGTAAGAACTGCAAAAGGTGATCTCATGGGAAGGGTGGGAGAGTGGCTGTTCAGCCTGGGCTGAGGTAGGATTCTCCTGACTCAATTTCCGCACTGACACCTGGCAGACTTTAAGCCTGACTGAATGCAAGTGGACAATCTAATCCTGTCTGGAACTGACATTAAATTGCGGAGATACTGTATCCCTGCAATGTCCCTACTCTTGGTGGCAATTTCCTATAGTCAAAAGGTTTGTAAGCTTAATGCCAGGTCTATTCAATTATAGATTAGGGGTAGGAGAACATCCGAGGTTAAGTCTAAAATTAAGCTATTAGGCATAGGACTTTAGACCAACAACATTAAGTTAGGGCCTTTAATTCTTAGTAATACTGTGGAGACAATTAGGTCAAGGGCTTGTGAAGTTAGCAACATAAATATTATTTGTGTTTCAGTTGGTTAATGTTTTAAAAAAAATTCTTTCATGGTCCATATTGTAAATTTTTTAAAAAGAAGTATCACCAGAGCAAAAATCTGAATTGTTAGGTCTGTTATAAACTGTGCTAAAAGTAAGAAAAAAAAAGAATTCCTCATATAGGTAGATGATGTTCCATTCAACTAATGAAAAACTGGTATTTACATAATGTTACATGTAATATCTCATTTAATCTTTACAAAAAAAAGAATATATTAGACCTGATCCTGCCTCAGAGGCTTACTAGCTATGTGACGCTGGGCAAGTCACTTAAACTCTTTGGATCTTAGTTTTCTTATCTGAACAAAGGAATTAACACTCACACGTATCTCACAGGGTTGATGTAAAGACCAAATGAATTAACCTAGGCAAATTGTCTTGCAAACCATAAATACTATGTAAATAAATACTGCTGATCCTGCTACTGCTGCTGTGGAAGGGTCTTTGACTTTCCCCTGTTTTACCCAAGAGAATAGAATGAGGAGTATTAAGTGAACCTAGAAAACAGATAAATTTAGGCTAGAAGTTAGGAAAACAAACAAAAGTTCCTAACAGAGCTCTTAAAAATTAGAATGGACTATTGTTAGAAACAGTGTGCTCCCCTTTCTGTTAGCAAAGTCTAGATGACCATTTATCAAGTCTTTCCCTGAGGATTCTTGTTTCTGTATAGTTGGGACCAGATGGCCACTGAGATCTCTTCCAGTTCTGAAATTCTTTGATTGGGTGAAATACTTTCTTTCCTCATAAGTATACTGTGAGGTATGTATGAGATATGTAGTACAAGTCTTATTATAATCATTTCACATATTAAGCAACTGAGGTTGAAAAGAATTAAATTATTTTCCCGCTGTCACATAGAAAAGAAGCATCAGAGATGGGAATCAAACTCTTTTAATTTAATTTATTTTTTTAAATTTGTTTTAATTTATTTTAGTTTTCAACATTATTCACTTCCACAAGTTCCAAAATTTCTACCCATCTCTCCCCTTCCCACGTACCATGACAGTGTGCATTGTGATTACTTACCCCTTGCCCCAATCTGCCCTCCCTTCTATCACTCCTCCCCTTCTCCCATTCTCCTCCTCTCTATTTTTCTGTAGGGTAAGATAGATTTCTATACCCCATTGCCCACATATCTTATTTCCCAGTTGCATGTAAAAATGATTTTTCAAATTTGTTTGTAAAACTTTGAGTTCCAACTTCTATCCTTTCTTCCCTCCCCACCCACCTCCACTGAGAAGGCAAGCAATTCAATATAGGGTATACATGTGTAGTCATACAAAACACTTGCATAACAGCCAAGTTGTGAAAGAATAACTATATTTCCCTCCATCCTATCCTGCTCCCCATCAATTCTATTTTCTCCTTTGACCCTGTCCCTCTTCAAAAATGTTTACTTCTAATCAAACCCTCTTCATAGTTGCTCTCCATCTTATCAACTCCCCCTTGGCATCTTTCCCTCTACTTTCCTGTAGGGTAAGATATATTTTCATACCCAGTTGAGTGTGCATGTTATTCCCTCCTTAAGCCAAATTTGATGAGAGTAAGGTTCACTCTTCCCCCCCTCACCTTTCCCTTCTTTCCCTACATTGTTAAAGCTTTTTCTTTAATGTGAGAGATAATTTACCCCCATTCTAGTTTTCTCTTTCTCCCCTCTTCCAATATATTCCTCTTCACCCAACAATCTTATTTTTTAAGATATCATCCCTTCTTATTCAACTCATCCTGGGCCCTCTGTCTAGATACACACACACACACACACACACACACACACACACACACACACACACATATATATAATCCCTCCAAGTAGCCTAATACTAATAAAACTCTCAAGAGTTACAAATAATAATTTCCATGTAGGAATGTAAACATCTCAGCTTTAGTAAGTCTCTTATGATTTCACTTTCATGATTACCTTTTTATGCTTCTCTTGATTCTTTTATTTCAAAGTCAAATTTTCTATTCAGTCTGGTCTTTTCATCAAGAATAATTGAAAGTCCTTTATTTCATTAAATGACCATTTTCCCCTGAAGTATTATACTTCATATCATTTTACTTCTTATATTAAACTTCATATAATCAGGAGGTGGTTCTTTGTTTTAATCCTAGCTCCTTTGACCTTTGGAATATCATATTCCAAGCCTTCTGATCCTTTAATGTAGAAGCTGTTAGATCTTGTGTTATCCTGATTATGTTTCCACAGTACTTGAATTGTCTCTTTGTGACTGTTTGCAGTATTTTCTCCTTTACCTGGGAACTCTGGAATTTGACTACAATATTCCTAGAAGTTTTCCTCTTGGGATCTCTTTCAGGAAGCATTCAGTGGATTCTTTCAATCTCTATTTTACCCTCTTGTTCTATCATATCAGGGCAGTTTCTCTAGATAATTTCTTAAAAGATGATGTCTAGGCTCTTTTTTGATCATTTCTTTCAGGTAGTCCAATAATTTTAAAATTATCTCTCCTGAATCTATTTTCCAGGATTGTTGTTTTTACATTGAGGCATTTAACATTTTCTTCTATTTTTTTTCATTGTTTTGGTTTTGTTTTATAATTTCTTGATTTTTTTTTCATGAAGTCATTAGCTTCCATCTGCTCCTTTCTAATATTTAAGGAATTATTTTGTTCAGTGAGCTTTTGGATCTCCTTTTCCATCTGGTCAATTTGCTTTATAAGGCATTACTCTGCTCATTAACTTTTTAGATCTTTTTTGCCATTTAGATTAGTCTACTCTTTAAGGTGTCATTTTCTTTAGCATTTTTGTGTCCCCTTTAGCAAGCAACTGACTCAATTTTTCATGATTTTCTTTCATCACTCTTATTTCTCTCCCTAATTTTTCTTCTACTTCTCTTACTTGATTTTTAGTATCCTTTCTGAACTCCTCCATGTCCTGACACCAATTCATATTCTTTTTAGGGGCTTTGGATATAGGAACTGTGGCTGTTGCCTTCCTCTCTTTGCATACTTTGGTCTTCCTTGTCACCAAAGTGAATGATTCTTTTTCTGGTTCTTGCTCATTTCCCCAGCCATTTATTTGACTTTTGATCTCTTTGTCAAGGTAGTTCTCTGCTTCCAGTGGGGGTAGGAGAATGTACTGTCATCCACTTGATCCTCCCACAATCTGTGAGCCTAGAGCTCCAGAGATAGCCACTGACTCTGCCCTTGTTGTTGCTCCTCTTCCTCTTTCACTGCCTTGGGGCTGGGGCCACACCAAGTTCCTCTCTCACACAGGTCCAACCAGTTTTTCTACTGACCTTCTAAGGTGTCCTAGGTTGAGAAGTCTGGAAACCACCACAAATGCCAGTAATTCATTATCCCTCCGCCAAGATCTACTCAGACCCCATTTGTGACAGTGCAGCCCAGTCTACATTGTGCTCTGCTTCCAGAATTGCACAATAGATGCTTCCCGTCAACCTTCCACACTGTCCTGGGCTGGACATTTGCTTCACACCATCATTCTGGAGGTTCTGCAACTCTAGGATTTCTTAGACTTATTTTTACAAGTGAATGGGGGGTTTTGGAGGGGAGCTTGAGCAAGTCCATGCTTTACTCTGACATCTTGCCTCTGCCCCCTGATCTTGAAAGAGGGGACACAAACTCTTAATTCTGAGGTCATGACTTTTATTATGCCAAGTATAAATATCTCTTTTATGTAGAAATCTGGAAAGATGACAGACAAGACTATTTATTCTCCAGATATAGAATGCACAGTCCCTCCTCTTGTTGATTGAATTCATTGTACTTACCCCTCTTCCTAGTAGAAGAGTGTTAACCACTATTTTCTAGACTATTATTTGCTTAGCATTTCTCATCTTACAATATTCTAGATTTGTTAAAGTAGTTTTTTTTCCTCTATCTCTCCCCTGAAATAACTGCTCCCTGAAGCCTGCTTACTCAGAAGGTCATCTCTGTCACTGACTGGGGGAAAGTATGGAAATAAACAAGGTGAGATTGAAACTAAGTGATGTTGTCAGCCTCCTGTGACTGAAAGGCCAGACTGTGCCCAGGGGCTCCAAATGCCAGCAGGTAAATTTGCTGGTGGGAAAAATCAACCACTGAAAATGCCATTTGTGTGTGTTTATGAGGGGTGAATCACAATTGAGACAAGAAGGGAAGATAAAGGGATGCACAAATATTTTTTTTTTCTACATTAAAGTTTACAAAATAACAACAAAGTGCTCAAGATTTAGAGAAACAATGAAATGGAGAGAAATTATTTTTAAAGTAACATTTAATAGGACACTTGGATAGGAAGAAGGCAACTTCAAGTAAATTGACAAGAAGAATAAAAGATTAAGATATGATTCATAAAAAATGCTTCACTGCTCCCTGGGGGAACTCCTCCACAAATATACATGCAGAGTGATGTTTGGTGGAAAGGAACTGCCCTTACTGTCACCTGCAATCCAGGTCCTAGAGTGACCATTGGACTTCTCACAGATAACAGCAAAGTGATCTGTCAATAAAAACATAAGAACTGAGATGAAATTTAAGAATATTTATTTGATGGTAAGGTGTTCCTATGCCTAGAGCTGAGTTGAACAGTTGTTTTTCTTTAATGAAGCACAACAGTGAAATATAAAACTTCAGAGAATCCCAGTATCCACAAATTTCATAGTGACCACAGGGATCACCTTAAACCATATTAACCATATTAAAAAAATAATTTGTCCTTCAAGACTTCTGACATATGGTCTTATAGGCTTTGCTACCCATCAGGAGAAAATAGAACCTCAATAATTATAATTTTTTTCTATACAGAGATATAATTTAAAAAATAACAATAATAGTTTATCCCACTGCTAATAGCTTCTTTTGGGAATCTCATCAAGGAATCACTTGAAAACTGTGGATGAAACATAAGGTCCAAAGTAGCTTACCAAGGTGGAAATGCTTTGACTATGGGACAAGTATGTTGTGTGTGGACCAGACCAGCTAAATGCCAAGAAATTTATCCTGAAAAAGATGGCAACAGATAATGATTATTCTCAAATATATCAATTCATTAAAATATTCAACTAAAGAGAGGTCTTAATTTCCAGTGGTGGAGGGAATGATTACATTGATGAAATCACAGATATATTTCAAAATATCTGCACTGCAGTATTTCATAGCTAAGTGGTCAACCTGAAATTATCTTTTGGGGGCTCTGCATTTAGAAAATGCCCTTCATCTTGCATATAAAGGTGCGTTTGCTACAAGAAATTAACATGACACTCTTCTGGTAAAATATCATTTTACTTAATATACCAAAATGTATTTCATCACAGTACTGCAGATGGATGAGATCAATATGGATTTGCACATTTTCATAATTTTGGCCTCTGAAGCTGTAGTTGTCACATTTCAGACATTTTTGTGGTTTATGAGGTTCTTAAATGACTTCAATTTTTCTATCTCTTACAACTTTCCTGTGAGTATTAGACTTTAGAGGTGGAAAAAACTTCTCTATTGCTATCAGCCTATGAAATAATTTTTACCAGCTCCCTTAAAAATACTTTTCAAAAAATATGAATCCTGTATAGGACCAAGAGCCTACAACAAACCTCCTGCCAAGTTTCTAATCCTCAGGGGATAGTTATTTCAATCTAAGGCTCATGAGCCTCCATTTCCCTGGCAGGATCCTGAAATACACTACAATGAAACACATGACATTATAATAAAGTATATTCATTTATAGTAGAAAGGTAAAACACCCAAGGGGTTAAATTAATTAGCAATCATTCTTATCACCTGTTCTTCAAAGGTACCACTTTCCCATCATCCACTTCACAAAGCTCACCTTTTCCCATACCCTTCTATGAACCACTGATCTAAGTTCTTATTTGAACCCTCTGGTATTTTCCTGCTGCATTAAGAGGAAGGGCTGGTTTTTGGTGTGTGTTTGGTTTGGTTTTCTCTCCTTGTATCTGAAGCGTTTAGCCACAGTTCATGGCATATCGTAGGCACTTAGTAAATGCATTTACTTGTTTTGATTTAACCTCCAACACACAGAGTGAGCATTTTACCTCTAGTCATTAGTGATAATATGCTAGGTTAGTATATATAACAATACCTTTTGGTGTACTGTGCTTCTTGACACATAGGAGCATTCATAGTTAGATGCAGGAAGGAAAATTGATACCTTGATATCTGTTCACTACTCTACCAGGGATTGCTAATATTGGCATATTGCAGATGAGAGGTTCTCATTATTTTTAACATGGACATCTTTGGAATGTTTAGTAAAAAGTAAGGACCTCCTTCTCAAAATAATATCTTTGAATAATTGAGGGAAATGATAAATATAAGTTAGTAAAAGATGTGATTTTTTTTTCATGAACCCATTGAAACTTATCTATGGACATCTTCCTAAGGAGTCCATGAGTTCCAGGTTAAAATCCCTGCTATAGACACAGCTGAGAGGGAAAAAACAATCCCATTTTTCTGTCTTCTGCAGCTGTTTTGACACATGGTTTTTATCTATGCCTTAATTAAGGAGAAATTTATCCTCTTTCAAATTTGATGTTTAAGAATATTCTGCATAGGTGCAACACACAGACGTCCAGCCCAGCATGTGGCACGTGTAGTACACGGATCAGCCTTCAGGGCCCACCAGCAGTAGTTCCCAGATTGCTCAACCCACAAATGTCCCAGTCAGCTTCAAAGGTCAGGGGAAGGCCCCTTCACCCAGGAGAGGGGTACCCAGTTTGGACCTCTGGCAGCAGGCATTGCAGTGGGAGCTGCCCTTTCTGGAGCTCTCTGCCTAGAACTTCTGGGAAAATTGAACTGCTGATCTTATTCTCAGCCCTGAGCTCCACCCAGGGGTAAGGAGGAGCACTACAGGTGGAGCTGGAGGTGGTTGTGGTGAGGGAATTGCAACTGCAGATTCTGGGCAGAAAAAGTTTTTGGTTGTTCCCAGATTAGTATACAGGCCAGGAGAAGAGTAAATTCCTCTCCCTTGATTGTGCCACCTTGGAGGAACTGAGAAGTTACAGGTCCCCAGAGTATACCCATCTCTTCACAAAGAACTCAAAAGTCAAGTAACTGGCTGGGAAAATGCCCACAAAAGTAAGAAAAAATAAGTCTATAGAAAGTTACTTTCTTGGTGAAGAAGTATTTTCTCCCATCCTTTCAGGTGAGGAAGAACAGAGCAGAACATCAGATGAAGTCAAGGCTCCACATCCAAAACCACCAAAATAAATATGGAATAGTCTCAGGCTATGGAAGAGCTCAAAAAGGATTTTGAAAATCAAGTAAGAGAGGTGGAGAAAAAATTGGAAAGAGAAATGAGAGTGAAACAAGAAAAGCAAGAAAAGCAAGTCAACAGCTTACTACAGGAGACCCCCCCCCCCAAAAAAAAAATGTTGAAGAAACCAACACCTTTAAAAATAGGCTAACTCAATTGTCAAAAGAGGTCCAAAAACCAATGAGGAGAAGAATGCTTTAAAAAGCAGAATTAGCCAAATGGAAAAGAAGGTTCAAAAGCTAATTGAAGAAAATAATTCTTTAAAAATGAGAATGGAGCAGATGAAAGTTAGTGATTTTTATGAGAAACCAAGAAATTACAAAACAAATCCAAAAGAATGAAAAAATAGAAAATAATGTGAAATATCTCATTGGAAAAACAAATGACCTGGAACATAAATCCAGGAAAGACAATTTAAAAATTATGGGACTACCTGAAAGCCATGACCAAGAAAAGACCCTAGACATCATCTTTCGTGAAATTATCATGGAAAAGTGCCCTTATTTTAGAACCAGAGGGCAAAATAAATATTGAAAGAATTCACAGATCACCTCCTGAAAAAGATCTGCAAGAGAAACTCCTAGGAATAGTGTAGCTAAAGGTCAAGGAGAAAACATTGCAAGCAGCTAGAATGAAACATTTTGAGTATTGTGGAAATATAATCAGGGTAACACAGAATCTGGCAGCTTCTACATTAAGGCATCGAAGGGCTTGGAATATGATATTCCAGAATTCAAAGGAACTAGGATTAAAACCAAGAATCACCTACCCAGAAAAACTGAGAGTGAAATACTTCAGGGGAAAAAATAGCAATTTGATGAAATAGAGGACTTTCAGGCATTCTTGATGAAAAGATCAGACCTCAATAGAAAGTTTGACTTTCAAAAACAAGAATCAAGAGAAGCATGGCAAGGTAAACAGGAAAGAGAAATCATAAAGGACTTTCTAAAGTTGAACTGTTTACATTCCTACATGGAAAGATAATATTTGTAACTCTTCAGACTTTTCTCAGTATTTGATTAGTCAGAGCAATTCTACACACACACACACACACATACACAACACACACACACACACACACCACAAGGTGAGTTGAATAAGAATGGATGATACCTGAAAAAAAATAAACTTGAAGGGTGAGAGAAGGATATATTGGGAGGAAAATGGAGAAATGGAATAGTGCAAATGATCATTCATAAAAAAAAAGGTAAGAAAAAGCTTTTTTTTGTGGAGAAGAAAGGGGAGGAGGTGAGAGGGAAAAAGGAAAGCTTACTCTCTTCACATTCGGCTTAAGGAGGGAATGACATGCTCACTCAGTT
This sequence comes from Bettongia penicillata ogilbyi, assembly GCA_023548195.1. Classification (NCBI taxonomy): domain Eukaryota; kingdom Metazoa; phylum Chordata; class Mammalia; order Diprotodontia; family Potoroidae; genus Bettongia; species Bettongia penicillata. Next base: position 666,967 of record JAJHZJ010000163.1, on the reverse strand, counting down.
TGGCATGAAAGTGTATCTTGCCCTACAGAAGGGTAGAGGAGAAGGGGACAAGAGGGGTGAGGGGTATGATAGAAGGGAGAGTAAATGGGAGAAGGGACTAATCAAAAGTTAACACTTTTGGAGAGGGACAAGGTCAAAAGAAAATAGAATAAATGGGGGGAAGAATAGGATGGAGGAAAATATAGTTGGACTTACACAACATGACTCTTAAGGAAGTCTTTTGCAAGACTACACATATACAGCCTATATTGAATTGCTTGCCTTCTCAATGGGGATGGGTAGGGAAGGAGGAAGGGAGAAAAGTGGGAATTTAAAGTATTTGAAATGAATGTTGTGAATTGTTTTTGCATACAGCTGGGAAATAAAAAATACAGGTAGTGGGGTATAGAAATCTATCTTGCCCTACAAGAAAAGAGAGAAGAAGGGGATAAGGGAATGGAGGAGTATACTAGTAGGGAGGGCATATTGAGGGAAAGAGTAATCAGAAAGCAAGTCATTATGGGGTGGGGGAGGGGAGACATGGGGAGAAAATTTGGAACTCAAAATGTTGTGAAAATGAATGTTGAAAATTAAAAAATAATAAATTAAATTTAAAAAGGAAAATAACATATTCTGCATAGTAATATATCCCTTTTATAGTTACACTTTTTTTGTTTGTTGGCATTTTGTGGAGGGAGCTAAATTGTAATATTTGAATTTAGTTGAATCATGTAAAAGCCTTCATTCCTTAGAGAAGATTGTATGAAATAGATGACTCAGTAAATACTGAGAAGTGGAGACAAGATGAGGTGTTGTATGCATAAGGGCATAAATAGTGTGGATAGGAAAATAGGGTCATTATTTTCTTACCACCAAAGGCACAGTAACAAAACAATGATTTTTTTTTTTAATCCTGAAGCGTTCCCTTTAACTTTTATTTCCCTATTGAAAATGTTTAGCTCCCTCCTCTCTGACTTTTCTTTTTGCCGAAATAAATGAAATGCAGTCCACTGGTGACAAACTCTATGTTATTTTAAAATCACCAAGCCCAGTAGGCAGTGAACTACATTTGTCAACTCATCTTTGGGAGTGGGATCCTGGTGGGAAGTAGAAGGCCTTCTCGTGGCAGATATTATTATGTTTTGACAGTGCTTCATGGTGATATAATACTACAAGCCATCATCAACTTGTCTAAACATAGTGTTCTGTATCTCAGCTTTTAACTCATTGCCCATTGCTGTCTCAGGAAAAGAAAAAAACCCAGTCTATTGAAAGTGTTCTTTGCCTTGGGAATTGAGTAAGTCTTCTCTTGTTGAACTTCCACAATTTGATTGCAAAAGTTAACCTTTTCCATATGCTGTCACTTTGGTAGATTCACTCTTTCAGTCATGTATGTACTTTTCCAACCAAGCCAGAAAATAATCCCTCCATGACTTTATAGATTATGTGATTTTTTTTTTTCTCACAGATATTCAATAAAAGTTCTACACAAAGAAAGAGCTCATAATTCTTCCTCTTATTCTTTGGATATGACATAGGTACCTATGTAAGACAGATTTCACATTTTCTATTTCTCATTCTTCTGATATGATCAGCCAGACTCTTTTTCCAATTGTAGTTGTCCTCAATATTGTGTTTTATTCCACTTATCAAACGCATTGCAATGATGCCTCACTAGGTTTTTCAATATAGTTCTCCAAAATTAGTTCAGCTTGTTCTACATGCAAATATAGTTTTCAAAGGTTTAGTCCCACTTTAATCACCAAAGCTAAAAGAACTCCATTTCCCTTTCATCTGGCAGCAAATTAATTATAAAAGCTGTATGTTAATATTAATATTGTCTCACTTCTAGATCAATAGTTTTTATTACCTTTGAATCATACATTTCATTTGATGACAAATCTTACTTCTGCATTCCAGAAAACTCATACTGATAGATTTAGGTAAAGATTTAAATGGAACTGTTTCATCTTTTAATCAGGCGACCTCTCTTAGAGTTCTATGGAATGCTTGCTTATACTGTAAAATTATCAATTTCTATAACAATAAAGTGAAAGGAAAGTAACTAAACATTTCTGTCATTACTAGCAACATCCTACTAAAGGATTGTAGAATAATTAAGAAACATAGCGAAGAATTGTTACTTGCAATCTATCCATCTATATTTAGAGAGAATTAATGCTCTTTTGATATCGACCCTTTATTTGTGGCATGACAGGATCAAACTGCAATGTTACAATATTAAAAAAAGAATCGGTTTTGAAATCTGATGATCTAGGTTAAAATTCTGTCTTTAAATTTTATTACTTGATCTCATTTCTCCCATCTGTGGGTAGCATTCAGATGTCCACTCAAAAATGTTCACCTAGAAAATCACCCTAGTTTGAGGGCACTTTATGACTCAGAATTTAATCAAAACCAGATTTCATAAATTACCATAAAATTTTAATTAAACCACTGAACACAGTTTTTTAATGTACTATTTATTTTTAAACATTTTTATTTTTAAATTTTGAGTTCCATTTTATTCTTCTATCCCACCCCTTACTGAGAAGGTAAGCAATATAATATGAATTATACATATGAAATTATGCAAAACACATTTCCAAATTAGCCATATGTAAAAAAAAAAAAAAAACAAGAAAAAGGTGAGAAAAGTGTACTTTAATTTGCACTCAGGGCTCATCATTTATCTCTGCGGAGGCAAATAATATTTTTTTGTCATGAGTCCATTAGAACAGTCTTGGATCATTATATTGATCAGATTAGCCAAGCCTTTTACAGTTGATTATTGCTTTTACAGAGAACAACGATCTCCCAGTTCTTCTCACTTAATTTTGTATCCATTCATATAGGTCTTGCCATTTTGTTTCTTTTTTCTGAAACCACTTACCTCATCATTTCCCATAGCACAATAGCTAGGTCACAATCATATACCACAACTTGTTCAGCTATTCCGCAGTTGATGTGCGTCTCCTCAGTTTTTAATTCTTTATCACCACAAAAGAGCTGCTTCAAATATTTTTATACATATGGATCCTATTCCTTTTTCTTTGATCTTCCGAGCTATAGAACTACTAGTAGTATCTCTAGGTGAAAGAGTATGCAGTGATAGGTCTTTGGGCATAGTACCAAATTATTTGCCAGAATTATTGCACCATTTCACAACTTCACCAATAATCATTAGTGTACCTGTTTTTATTCCTCATTCCCTCCAACATTTTTTGTTTCTGCTAGGTATAAGGTGCTGCATCAATTGTTTTAATTTGTATTTCTCTAATCAGTAGTTGTAGAGTATTTTTCATATGACCATAGATAGATTTGATTTCTTCTTCTGAAAACTGCCTGTTAATTTCCTTTGACCATTTATTATTTGGAGGATAGCTCTATTTTTTTTATAAATTTGACTCAGTTCTATACTGAGTATATATTTGAGAAATGAGATATTTATCTGAGAAAATTACTGTATTTTTTATACTACTTCATTTTCTTTTGTACCCTTTAGCAAAATGTAGTTTCCCTGATTATCCCTTTTAATTAGATTTATTTTTGTTTTGCTCTGAGATTGTGATTGTCACCCTCACTATTTTGCTTCAGCTAAAGTACATTAAATTATATCCAGCTCTTTATTTTAATTCTTTGCGTGTGTTTTTCAGTTTCAAGTGTGTCTCAAGAAAAAAAAAATAGTGTTAGATTTTGATTTCTAATCCATTCTTCTATCTGCTTCCATTTTATGGGTGAGTTCATTCCATTCCCATTAATAGTGTATTTTCCTTCATCCAACTATGTTCTGTTTCTTCCATTCTTCTTATCTTGTTGTTTCTCAAAAGTCTATTTTGCTTCCAATTATTAATCTGCCATCCCCTTCATTTCCCCTACCACATTTTTCTTATCTCTTTCCACCCCTATTTCATTATTAGGTTAAGTTATATTTCTATACACAATCTTGGCAGTAGCTTCATGATATTTGAATAGTTTCTTTCTGGTTGCTTGAAGTATTTTCTTTTTGACCTGGCACCTCTGGAATTTGTCTGTAATGTCCCTTCATTACATTCAATTCAATGATTCATTCAATCCCCAGTCAGTTACATGTTTCCTTGAGATCAGCTAAAAGTACTTCTCTATTCCCTGTCATTGTGACCCAGAACTGTGTATGGACAATAGATTTTAAAATCAATGCTGGCCAGCAAGGGCTCCCCTGTAATTTCTCTGAGCAGTCATTTGAGCCACCACCATCTCAAAACTGAGAGCTCTGGAAGTTACTACTGCTATAGCAGCTCTACTACCACCACTGAGTGTGTGGGCTCTGAATAGACTTTTACCCTCCCACTACCCCAGTCTTACACAGACTTACCTATTAAGACCTACCTATTTCCTTACCTATTAAGTTTTCTTGTGCCAGAAACATATCCCATTACAATTTATTTTTGCTTCTGCAACTTCAAATTTTGATTTGAGGTACTATTTTAAAGTTGTTAGGAGGGAAATATTGGGAGAGTTTAGTTTGGTGGTTGCCCCTAATCTTCCATCTTGGCTCCTGTGATCACAGTTCTAAGAAAAAAAGAGTAATATACAAAAGAGCAAAACAAAATAAATGACAGAAAAGCCCTTCTATTCCCCTACACACAGGGTATACTCTCTTACAGGATTCCACACCATAAGAAGAGAGTGAATATAGAAGGAATACAAAGAACCAGAGCACATTCATGAAGGAGTTTATACACAGTTAGAAAAATTGTGTGAAGAGACATGCATATAAAGAAAAAGTAAGTCAAGAAAATACAAGGCAAGGACAATTCCTACCATCCATGCTTCAGTTGCAAATTTAGTCAGCTGATGCCATCATGTTGTTTTCTGTTGGGCATCTGAATTGATACCATCACTGAGATGCAACTGTTGCCTACTAACTTATGGGGGTCTTCAATTTTATGTATTTTTCCCCATAGATGGGGAAGACAACTTTTAGATTAACGCACCATGGGATACCTTAGCACCTCGGTAATTCTGGCACCCCTAACCAGTTAGGGTTAAACATTATAACTTTGTCTTTTGAACTTTCTTCTCCTGATGCCCCTTGGGTTCTTACTGTTTAAACTCCTACTCAAAATGGAGTGGGAAATTCTTTTCAAAGCCTCTTTATTCTAACTATATGAACTAGTATAGGAAATTCACAGGTCTAGGTAGAGAAACATCAACAAAAAAGCTGGTTACTTTTGCCAATTATCTTTTTGCTCTCTATTCCTGACAGCAATATAGAACTCATGTTGTGTGGCCATAATTTTCTCAATAAAATAAATATCTAGATCCTCAGCTGAGAAATATAAGATAAAGAGAGTTATGGGAATATTTATTGCTGAGGGAAGGTAGGATTTGAAATTGCTTCTAGGGAGAGCAAGCTAAGGGAATCAATTAGGGTAGAATGAAAAAAAATGCCCTCTTGCAGTGAGTACCCAGCTAAAGTTAGATAACATAAATTCATATTATACTGAGTTAACAAGATTCTGTTTCTCCTTTATTAAGTAATAATGATGTTATACTTTGTTTTCTATTTCTTCTTCTACCCTTCTCTCCTCCCTGTCCTCTGTACTTATTAATACTTTTTATTTCTAATTGAGAAATTGGTATCAACTATTTATTCTCTTGGTTAAAAAAAAATGATGTTCAATATGCAGGTTGTTCCAATAGTCTCATGGCAGTTTTAAGCCATAAATGGTGCACTAAGGCTTTTAGAACACTCTGTATGATCAAAGCTAGTTGGTTGTATGTGAGGTAGAATTCTGAATTTACAGACGGGAAATCTGAGTTCAAATCCTGCCCCTGATACTGTTTAGCTGTATGATCCCTGGAAGTCATCCAGATTCTCTGAGGCATTTTTACTTTCAACTATAGAAAATGGCAATGATAATAATTGCATTGCCTCCCTTGCAGGGATTCATGAATAACCATATGAAAAACATATAGCAAATTTTAAAGTGCTAAGCACATGTCAGTTATTAATTTTCTAATTATTATTTTGATGAAGATGACAATGGTTCTATAACAGGAGTTAAAAATCATCCCTACTCATTAGGTAGGGCTATTAAGGGATGCTTGATTAGGCTTACACCTTTTGTTAATTGCTAATCATGCACCAGGTCAGTAGGGTTGCACCCTCTGACTCTGAAAAGTATATATCTATACATATACATATACACACATGTATACATGTACACATATATATGTATATGTGTGTATGTGTATATACATATATTTTTTGTGTATACACACACACACACATACATATATACTCTAAGATGAGGTTTTGCTTTGGGGCTCAAATTATTAGAAAAGTGTGTAATTAGGCCAGACACAACTCTGGGGAGCCTTTAAGGAGCCTCTTAGCTTTGTAAACCCGAATGCTGTTGCTTGTCTCTCTGGTAACAATGTATGTATTGTCTATGGCCAGACAGTTGGAAGATCTGTCCGTTTGTCTTTCTGTTTGTAACTTCTGCTGGTAATTTCTGATGGCATTTTCTCTGAAGGTCAGGCTGCTGACTTTGCCCACTGAACTAAGTGAATGATATATATACTTGATTAAAGTAAGATTGTTTATTCCTTTTAAGGTTACGTTCCTTAGAAAAGCATATCTAAGAACCTGTGCAGTAAACCCTCCTATGTATACTGGGGTGCTTGCTGTTACAGGAGCTCATTACCTTTCTTGTCCCATTGTTTTCCTGCAAATCACTCTTTGGCAAATCTCAAACCAATTTTCCTTTAACCATTCACCTTCTCTGTTCTCAGGTAAAAAGTCATTCAATAATATCAATTGAGCTTACTGAAAATTTACATAATCTCATTTCTACTGACCTAAATAACTTTGTCATACTCTCTGCAGCTGCTATTCCAAACTTTCTCAAGTCTTCCATGATTTTCTTATTCTACTTCCTTATCCTGATTCGATAAAGTATCTTATTCCCACTTTAATAATAAAACAAAGACCATCCCTTAGGAGTTTCCTCGTCTTCCACATGTCACGCTCAGACGCTCTTCCCTCTTTTGTTGCACTCTCTGATGAACAATGGATCTTCTTCTTGCCAAGGCTAATATGCCTCTACTTTAGTAGTACTTACTTTAGTAGTACTTCAGTACTTTAGAAGTACTACTTTAGTAGTACTTCAGCTCTTCCTATATTTTCTGAAAGTTTTCTCCCTTGATCATTCTTATTTTTTTTCTCATCTTCAATTTCTCAAGGATACTATATGAAAATCAATATAAAATACAAATGTCTAATCTTTTAAAGGTCTTAAATAACCTAGTTCTCATCTTTACTTCCAGTCCTGTTTCATAAATTACTCCTCATCTTACATGCTAGTTTATAGCAAACTTGCCTGTTAGCTATTTCCTATATACTATTTTCAATGTCTTCTCTCTGTATCTTTGTATTAATAGTCTCTATGTCTAGAATGCACCCTTCTCTTCTACTTTATTGAAATACCTGGTTTTCTTCAAAGGAAAATTTAGTTGACCTTTCCTGACTATACTTGACCTCCCAAAGTTATTAGTGCAACCATTCTCTTCTCATTCTGTTGTAAAGATTTTGTATTCAGTTTGCTTGTGTACTTTTTTTATTTCCCTACTCCTGGCATTCTTAACCTTTTTAATGTCATGGACCTCTTTGACTGATTAATGAAACCCACAGACCCTTTTTAAGAATATCATTTTTAATATTAAAGCATATTATTAAATATAAAAATATGTGATTACAAAGGAAATCATTATATTGAAATATACTTGTTAAAATTAAAAATAAAATGTTTATGGATTGCAGGTTATGAATTCCTGCCCTGCCTTTGTAGAATGCAAGATAATTGAGGACAGGGGCCACCATTTTTAAAAAATATCTTGGGTCTAACTTGCTTCCCATACTGTTTCATTGTTTAATGTAATTGAATAGATGATTCTAAGATCTGATGTCACCCCAGTCCAGACTCTATTAGAAACATGAGGCTCTTGAATCACCTGTATCTCTAAAAAGTATCTATCCAGCAATTATTTGGAAACCTACAATAATAGGGAACAAATTTATTCTATCTCACTAAAAATAACTCTGAACCCAAAAGCCTAAAACATCACATAATATAATCTGACATAAAACTTTATCCAGCCTCTGGGGAATGAAAATTGAGTAAAATAATGCTACATTCTAGGTCACATAGTGTTCAGTTTATAAGATTTGTACTTTCATATGTAAGGCAAAGACATAGATAGCCTTGTGTGTCACTTTCTATCTTTCCTGAAATGTGGCTGCAAGAGAAGATAAGCAGGCCTCAATTAGACTCTTTTTGGATCACCCAGAATTCTATCTCAAATTCAGAAGCTTCCACAGAGGCTATCCATAACTAAACATGCATCCCTGATACACTATCCCAAAGAAGTGACCATTCATTCTCTGCCTGAGGACTTACAATGATTTGACAGTTCTAATCATTAGGAAAATTATTCTTATCTTAATTATAATTCTGTTTCTTCACATCTTTTTTCCTTAGCTGTGAATTCTGCACTATGGTGCCTTATAGAATAAAAATAATATCTCTTCCTACCTTTTGTTCTTAATTGTACTTTATACCCCACTATGTACTCTGCAATCCAGCAATGTTGTCTGTCTTGATGTTCCTTTTATAAGACACTAGATATCTCCACTCCAAGTATTTTCACTGACTGTTCCTCATGCATTGAATTCTTTCCCTTATTCCACACCTCTAGGCTTCCCTGATATCCCTCAAATCCCAGCTAAAATCTTATCCTTTGCAGGAAGACTTTCCTGATCTTTCATAATTTTAATGCCTACCTTCTGTTAATTATCCCCAATCTATTCCACATAAAGTTTCTCTGTACCTAGTGATTGGCATGTTATGTCACTCTGTTAGATTTTGGGGGCAAGGACTGTTTGATTTTTTTTTGTATCCCCTGCACCTGACACAGTGCCTGGCATATAATAAGCATTTAATGAGTGCTTATTTCCTGACTGCATAGCCCTTCAAATACTTAAAAACATCTATAATTTTCCAGGATAAACTTATTGGTCCTATCCATTAATCCTTGTGAGGCCTAGTCTTATCTCTTCATTACCCTGGCAGTTCACTTTTGTTCAACTATATTAATATTCTTCCAAAAATATCGTTCCTAGACCTGACTGTGACTCTAGTTCTGACCTGACCAGGGCAGATAGGATAAATATTTTGCAATTTAGATACTTTTCTCCTTTTAGTGAAGTCTGAGACTACATTGGCCTTTATTGACTGTCAGAGTATGTTGTTGATTCATATTGATCAGGTAATCCACCCAATCATTAGATGGGTTGCCTAACCATGCCTTTTCTATACTGTACTTGATAAGCTGACTTTTTGAACATAAGTTTAATATATTAAATTTCTTTTTTATTAAAGTTCTTATTGATTGGATTTCACCTATAATTCTAGTTTTCTGAGAGTTTTGTTTGTTAACTTATCCCCAGCACCCTAGCTTGTGATATTTCAAAATTTGATAAGCCTGATTTTTTTCCCCTTCATCCAAGCAATTGATAAAAATGATAAATAGAGCAGACAGACACAGATCCCTGGGATACTGCATTAAGGACCATTAGTCAATAATTACTATTCTTTGGTTTCACCGAGGAATTCAATAGGTGCTTGAATCTCCAGAGCTGTTCTGAAATTGAGTTCTCTTTAGATTTGATCTTTCCTTCCTTTAGGCTAGCCTCCGATCATTTTGAGATTTAATACCCCCAACACTAGTATTACAGGGCTCTGATAATTTCTTTTAGATCTTTCCTTCATTACCCATATTTTCTCATCTTTTGTCTCTGTCTTTGACTCTCTCAGTCTCTGTGTATACAACTGACTATATGTATGTTACGCATACATTATAGAAATACTCATATGTATATAGAAAATATACATAGATAGATAAATAGATAGATAGATAGATAGATACAGATAAAGGACACATATATTGATGTACATGTGCATATATTTTTCCATATATATGGATTGTGTGAACATAATAAATACAAGAAAAATACATGATAATTAAGGAAAATATTAGGTTCTGAAAATACATCCACACCATCCACATCCACACATACAACACACCATCCACATCTATTAGGCATATAAACCCCTTTGCAGCTTGGTTCCAATAGAACTTCCCAGGTTTATTCCATATTGTTGTTCTTTGCCTATACTATGTTTCAGGCAAACCACAGTTTATTTGTATGATACATACCTTGTATGCTATACTTTACTGCTGTAAACCTCTCTATCTTGACTGACCTGTGAAACTGAGGAAAAATTTTGTGGAATTTTAGTAACTTCTGTCAGAAGACTCTGAGACTTTCTCAAAATCAACTGCAGCACTTTGCCCTACATGGGTGGTGAATCGTACTGGTTATCTTGAAGGACACACCAGTATGAAATAATCTATCAGAGATACCTGTGTGCTATTTGAGTTCCTTAAGATTCTTTGAGTATGGGACCATAGCAGGGATTAGTCAATATTTCACCTTAAGGCCAGGGTTAATGATGGGATTGGCAACCTCTGTGTCTCCAGTAAACTGATCAGTTATGTCAACCACCCCAGTAGGATACAAGTCATTACACAAACTTGTTCATATTGTGCCTCTCATTTTTGTCTTTACTGAGCATAGGTGCAAATGTGCATAGCTGCCAATGAGAAAGTGAAAATGAAGTTACTACTAAAAATGACCGAACGCTTGAAGTCACAAAAGTTAAATAGGTAAATGTCGAGGTTTGATTTTATTATCTCATTTTATCCTCACAGCAACCCTTTGAGGTAGATGCTATTATCTGATTTTATAGGCGAGGAAACTGAGACTGAGAAAGGTTAAATAACTCCCTTAGGGGCACCACCAGTAAGGATATGAGGTATGATTTGAAATTTGACCTGGAAGACTCCAAGTACACAACTCTCTACTATAACCACCTAGTTACTTGTTCCTGCTCTTTGCCATCTCACATATCTTATATTTACTCATCTGTTTTCATGTATCGTAGATTAGTTTTTCACTTGCAAAGACTGCTTTTAATTTGTTACACGTTTTCTTGTTTTTTGCCTCCCCTACGTGCAGTACCAGAAAGTGATTTGATCATAGTAGATGCTCAGTATTTCTTTGTTGGTTTTCCTTCTCTATAAAGCCTTTCTTTGCTCCCTTAATCACTGGGCCTTCACTCTGTTGATAACACCCAATTTATCCCATATACAGCTTGTTTATACATATCTGTTTGTATATTCTCTCCCCCATTAGATTGCTAGATTCTTTAGAGCAAGGACTGTCTTTTGTTTCTCTTTGTATGTCCAGCATGTAGAACAGTGCCTGACACATAGTAGGCACTTATTAAAGGTTTTCTGGCTGACTGACTTATTTCACTATTGTTACAATAGGTGAGCAATGGAGTTCTTCCATCAGGTAACCAAACACTTTGGGAAAGGCAGTACAATCCAAATCACAAATTGAAAAATCAATCATGATTCCCCCACCAAGATCAAGTGAAAAAAGTAGCTACAATAAACAGATCTGGAGTGCTGTTCAGGTATGGTGAAATAGAGCATAAAACATTCAGTGGTCAGAACCAAGAAGAAGAGAATTGGGCTGTTGTTCGGCATGGAGAAACTTCAGTAAGACTAAGAGAAAAGCAAGAGATGTTGGCAAATGACAAAGTTGCAAAAAAAGAATTCCTACGAGTGATATTTTAAAATTTTTTTCTTTAAAAATCAGTTACATGCTAGCTATGCTAACATAGCTTCTTCATTCAGCTATCTGGAGGTTGATGTGGTCTCAGACAAGGTCCTAGAATATAATATAAAAATACTTGTTGAATATCTTTTATAAGGATTTTTAAGAAGAGGATTCAATGGAATCTCATCTCCCAGGTTTTGTTTTGGTTCCCATTATTTATTTATTTATTTGCTTTTGTATGGAGGAGTCTCAAGAATGCTGTGAGTCCGTCCCTAAATGACACTTGCAAGTTGGTGACTGTAATAATATAATCTTCTTCCACTATAGTTCTATTAACCTCTATTACTTAGAGTTACATTAAACAGACTCTAATGCTTTTCCTGGGATTAATCTAGATTCCTCCATTTCCCAATCACTGTTGAATACCAATTATCTGTATTTTCCTGGGATAAGTAAATGACCCACATATTACCAAGGTCTTGGATTCTCTATTTGTTCATCACATAGTTCATAGAATCCTAATGTCTTGAGATCTATCACTTCCCTGTATTCAGGTATTCATAAAATGGTAGAGCTCACAGGGACCTTAGACAGTATCTATTTCAATGCCCTTATTTTGAAGATTTAAATGAAAATAGCAGTTAAAAAGATCAATGTTTATATAACATTTTAAGGTTTGCAAAAAAACTTTTCTCATAAATTTAGGAACTGATGCCTAGAAGTGTGAAATTTCTTGCCTAAGGTCAAAAAGCTGAATAATGCTAAAATCAGAATTTAAAATTCTGAAGAATATCATAATAGTAGACTTGAGAGGTTCCTTGGTTATCATCATATACAAGCATTTTATTATATGAATGAGGAATCTGAGGTCCAGAGAAAGGAGGGCTTTCACCTAAGGTCACAGAGCTAATTATTTATAAGACAGGAGTTAGATCCTAAATCACCCAAACCAGTACAGAATTTTTTCAACTCCATCACTTTTAATCTAATCACATACAATACTTTAGCTCTGTCTCTGAATTGGGATCACCTTAATTTGAAACATCCTTATCCATGACAAGGATGCATAGTTTAGTGAATAGAAAAGATCATTAAATGAACTATCAATATCTCTAGGAATGAAAATTTTTTTTCAAAATTAGACGTTCTAATTTCAAACTATTATTTTCTCCCAATTATTTTGTCTTATTAACTTGACCCTCATGTAGTCCATTTCTCTTTTTCAACCATCTTACCTCCTGCTCCCTAAAAGCATGCCTGCACTTATCTCATCCCTTGCAAGAAAGGAGGAAACTTCACTCAACCCTATCAATCCTTCTGGCTATTATCCTTTGTCTTTCCTTCCCTTCAGTTAAACTCTTTGAGAAAGCTACCTACTTTGAGTACTTCTACTTCATTTGTTCTATTCTAAACAATTTTCAATTTGTCTTCCAACCTAATCTTTGAATAACAAGTGTCCTTGCCAAAGTTACCAATTATCTCAATTACAAATCTAATAGTCTTTTCTCAATCATCAACTTTTCTTCCTGGCTACTTTTTTATTATTGGGTTTTCATTACGCAGCTCTCTCCTGATTTCAACCTATATTTCTTCAAATTTCTTTCCAGTCTTCTTGCTGGTTCTTCATCCTTGACATATTCCCAAACTGGAGGTGCTCCCCTAGACTCTGCTCTAGATCCCAAACTCTATTCCTCTATAGTTCCTCTTTATGATCTCATCAATTCCTATCAATTCAATTATTTCTAGGCAGAGGGATAAATCCAGCCCTATTCTCTCTCCTCAATGACTGACTGCCTTCTGGAAATCTCTGACTAGATGTTTCTTAGACATCTCAAACTTAACATGTACAAAATGATAGATGCTCTTTTTCTTTTTTACCTCTAAATTGTCTCCTCTTCCACATTTCTCTATTACTATTAAGCACACCACCATCCTTGCTTTTACCTTGATGTCATCATCTAATTTCATTCTCACTAACACTATCTTTGAAATCTGTTGTCAAATCTTGCCATTTCTGCCATCAAAAAATTTCTCATATACTTCCCTATCTCTTTGTTTATAAGGCCACTACCATAGTTGAAGTCCTCATCACCTCTTGCTTTGGCTATTACAATGCTTCTAATTGGACTCTGTGTTTTACCGAGTCTATTTGTCTATTTGACAAATAGAGTCAAAAGTCTATTTGATCCTCACTTGAAGCACCAATATGATTTTCTTAAAAGTCAGGCTCAATCATGTCACCTCCCATTTAACAAATGACAATGACTTCTATTACCTAGAGGAACAAATATAAAACCATCCATTTGGCATTTAGAGTTCTTCCTAACGTGGCTTTTCAGTAACCTTCCATTCTTACACTCTACTCTCCCTCCAAAGATTCTATGATCCACACACATAAATTGGCCACTTCTCAAATGTGGCACTTCATCCCCGTCTTCTTGGCTTTGACCCTTGGCTGAGTAAGGAAGAGATGGAGGGAAAAAAGAAGGAAGAAAAGGAGATAGGAAGGAAAGAAATGGAAGAGAGGGAGGGAAAAAGGAAGAGAGAAGGGAAGAGAAAGGAGGAAGGAAAAGTTTCCTTGCTTTCAAGACTCATTTTACATCTTTCTTAAAGAGGACTTTCCCAGTCCAACTGTCTACACTATGCCTGGCACATGGTGAGCTCTTAATAAAAGCTTTTCAAAATTATTTTAATATGAGTATGGTACCATACTGTATGTTATACTTATCTGTGTTGGTTTCTTATCTTCTCATTATACAATAAACTATGAGAAGATCATTTAAACTTTCTACCTACCCTGGTGTTTAGCTCTGTACCCCACATACAATGTGAATTTGCATATTGGCTCTTTTTGCTTCCAGATTATTGTAACATAGGGCATAAAATGCTGGGTCCAAATTCTTAAGTTCAAACGTCCAGATTCTCATCCACTCTATAATCATGAACAGTTCTCAGTACCTCAGACTTCATCTGGGAAATGGAAAGATTATTTCTTGCATTGACTAACTCACAATATTTTGTGAGTAAAGCACTTCACAAACAATAATGTGCTACAAAAATAGGTTATTATAATCATTCTGGAAATCTTGGGCTTTGAACTCTGACAAACCTTAGCTTCTAATGAGCTAACTGTGTATGGTAGAGTAAACTTCAGACTCTTATGACTCTTAATTTCACCACAGGCTCCCAAGTCTTTTATCTATTTGTGAAAGCCAGATGACTTCTATTGTGACAATTCACTTCAAGGCTCTACTTAGATGAGCTTGTTTATCTGCTCACCAAAAAGAAAAAAAATGGTATTTGTCCCTGTGATAAAGGGAAGTCACCATATTGAGGTCACTCTAATTACTCATTGCTACGCAGGGATTGCCCTTCAAAACTCACCTTTTCTTCCCCCCCTTTTAATTATGATTTTATTCTTCAGTACGGTAGAGATTAAATTGAATGTGCCAGATCAAGGTAAGGAAGATGACAGTTTGAATATGCCTTGAGCAAGGGCTTTAGCAAAACATTATGGTGATAATGTTTCATCTTCCACACCGATGGAAAATGAGCAGAATATTTACGTAGATATTGCTTCCACCTTCTTTAGGATAAGCTTAAAATTCCATCCCTTCACTATGCTGCCAATGCTTCCAAATAGTGAGATGTTTGAACTGCTACTTATTATTTGTGCAATATAATGCTATATGCTTCTTATTCTGAAGGAATACTTTTTTATGTGCTGAGTCTTGCCCAGTGACATAGAATGGGGGATGAAAGCTCTCTGAAGATTTATAATGATTAAAGTTATTATGATAGGAATAGATAAAGCATTGGAGTTCTATCTCCTTCAAAGTTTAATTTAATATTTCCTACATGAAAACTTTTTTGATCTATTTGACTCTTTGTTTCTACCTCCATGAAATTATTATTTATTTGCCTTATTTTACTGTGTACATATTTTATATTCATTCATCCACCTATCTATGCATCTGTGTATTTATCTGTTTATCTGTCTTTCTTTCTATCTATCTATCTATCTATCTATCTATCTATCTATCTATCTATCTATCTATCTTTTTATCTATAATCTATCTACTTTTCCCTTGAGAGAGAATATAAGTTTTTCAAAGGGAGTAGTCTTATTTTTTTCTTTGTATACTCAATGTCTAGAATATAGAAGGTGTTTAATAAGTACTTTTGGGGTGATTTACTAGTTCAGAATCAGGAAGATTCAGGTTTGAATGCTGGTCCTTGTTACTTAATGCCTATGTGACAATGAAAAAGTCACTTTACTCCCCTTTTCTGGTTCTCAGATTTCTCTTTTGTGAAATCAAACCATGGAATTAGTGTTTTCTAAAAGACTTGCTATTTCTGAGTGCTAAGATGCTCACACAAATACATTAAAACACATGGCTACATGATACCTAAAATCCTTTCTTCTAACTTCAAGATTATATATTGGCTTTTTTTTAATGCCCAAGTAATTAAGATCTTGTGATAATTCTACTGTTTTAAAGTCTCTTGCTCTCTCAGTAAAGAGTCTGTTAAACATATGGATAATAAAACATTATACAGAGAATAACTGATCTACTTTGGAAAACAAAGAGCTCTAAGTAATCCAAATTCCTTGGGAATCCATTTGAATAAAGAGATGGGAGATACACATATATAGCTGTATATACATAGGTGTGCATTCATTAAAATAATATCTCTAGGAACTTGTAGCAGTCAACTTTAGTGACTCTCTTATCCAGTACCTTTGAGAAAGGGTAGAAAGGTCCTCAAATAGTGTGAATTAAAAATCATTAAGGTGGAAGTGATCAAAGTAGTGAGCTCTCTAGCTTCTTCAAAGTTCAATTCAAGAACTATTTCCTACATGAAGCCTTTTTTGCATCCCCCCAAATTTATTAGAACTAGGTAAAGGCACTGAGTAACAAATTGCTAGATTCATGTCTAGTTAAACTAATTTGGTGACAGGGTTTAGGATAATATAGAGGAAAGTATGTTGGACTTATAGATAAAATGCCTACACTTGAATCTTTCCATTACTACTTACTAACTCTAGGACTTTGGGCAAATCATGTAACTTATTGGAGCCTCAGTCATATTCTCAAAAATGGAGCATAATATTTGTGTGTTTTCTAAATCATAAAATTGTTCTAATAGTTGAATGAGATGTAGGGGAGTTAATTGGTGTCGGTCCTACTGATTTCCCATCCTGTAGCTGATGAAGTCATAGAAAGCAAGAGGCAGAAAATATAGATAATGAGACATAAGTATATTTGTCAAGCAAAGATATATTAATAGCTTGTCATTATCCCTTGAAAAAAAGAGTAAAGAGATTTCTACTTGAAAAAAATTTGAAGAAGCTAAATTTTTGGCTCGGAAACAAATAATTTCCCATGTCTAAAATGGAGCTGCATTCACCAGTTCTGGGTGTCATTTGAGGTAGAACTCAATGATTAAGGAAGATTTAATATTCTGAGAAGAAATTAATTTTACCTCTTGTGGAGAGGGGTTGTAAGAATGATTTTTTTTTCTCTTCCTTTCCCATTAACTATGGTACTTGGAAGTGCAGCTACAAGATAAGCGGGAGACCACATTCAACAAGGACAAGAGGCAAATACTATCCAGACAGTCATGGGCATAGAGACAATTAAGATAGGAACCAGCCTCAAAAAACATTGCTCTTAATGTTCATTTATTCAGTCATGTCTGACTCTTCATGACCCTGTAGATTGTAGTACACCAATGCTGCTGGTGGAGTTTTCTTGGCAAAGATACTGGAGTGGTTTGCCATTTCCTTATCCAGTGTGTGATGGCAACCAGAGCTTAGGTGACTTTCCCAGTGTTGTATAGCTAGTAAGTGTCTAAGGCCACATTTGAACTCAGGTCTTCCTGACGCCAAGCCCAGTGCTTTATCCACTGAGTCACCTAGCTGCCTATTCAAAAAGAATTATATCTTCACCCTACCAAAAACAAAGAAGAGAGCAGACCATTGATTTAAAGGAGAATTAACCCTGATGGTCAACAGTCAAGGTAAGAAGAGCAGGACTTAGTAACTCAGATGAGCACCTCATTGAGGTTGAATTTATATGGGGCTCCATGGGGACAGAAAGGAGTCAAGCACCATGATGTGTTGGAGGCATGAGTATCCTTGACCACATGCGTTCCCCATATGTACACCACACTACCCGTATAATTTAAGTTTTTATCCACTCTTCCCACTGTAACGTGGTGTATTTGTGGGAGACTACACTCTGGGATTGTGGGGGGGAACATTGTTGTAACTTTTATTCTTACTGTCGTTGAAGTAAATGCCTTTGCTTTTAACTAATTGTGTCATATTAATCTCTTCATTTTCTCTCATATCCTCCCCCAGTAGTCATTCTATTGCCCAGTCTATTACTCAACAATTTCCTTGTTAGACCCCAAACTGAAAATCACCCGAAAGAACCACTCTTCCCACCACTTTTGAAAAATGAAAATTAATCATTGGGTTATGTTTTACATTCATTGATTATTAATTAAGTATCTACTATGTACATAACCCAAAGTTTGGGGCCCAAAGTGATACATGATTTAGATAAGACAACACCCATCCCTTTATAAAGCTTATGCCTAATAGGATATGTATGATGCATAATTGTATAAGAATAATTTAAACATATGATGAGAACATAAGAGAAGAAAAATAAAAATATATTAAGTTTGAGAGGGCAGAGTTTATTTCTAAATGGGAAAATCAAACTAAAAAAACTTCATTGATAAGTAGCTTTGTTTGGTTTTTAAGGAATGAGTTGGAATTTAATGGACAGAGGATATTATAGACGCAATGAATGGACAATAGACACAATGAATGGACAATGGAGTGTTGGTGGAAAACCAGGAGAAGTTTATGGGAGTGGAGTGGCAACTTCGACTGCCCTACCTTTCCAGTCTTTTTATACATCTTTTACACTACCTTCCCCCAGTTACTCTTCAATCTAATGACTCTATCCTCTTGCTGTTCCTTGATCAAGAAACTCCATCTCCCAATATGGGCATTTTCACTGTAGATGCCCCATACTTGTAATGCTTTTTCTCCCCATCTCTATCTCATGACTTCCCTAAAAGTCTCAGCTAACGTTCTACTGGAAGCCTTTCGTGATCTTTCTCAAAGGTTGTCCCTTATCTCATTCAATTATTTCCTCTTCATCCTGTATTCACCTTGTTTGTACACAATTATTTGCAAGTCTCTCTCATTTGACTATGTCTTCCTTGGGTGCAGGAATAATCTTTTTCTTCCATTGTATCCCCATTGCTTCACACAGTGCCTGGCATATAGTATATATTTAATAAATATTTATTTACTGATAGATCTATGGTGAGATTGAGTATGAGATGTATCTGGAGAATTAGGAAGAAGTCAGATTATGAAGTCAGAAATATCAGATATCACTCAGAGCAACTCATTTGACTGAACGATTGATCTGTGAGATCTTTTACCCCATCTTTACAGCAAAACCATAGTGACTTGTAAAAATAAACAATTCTCTGCATTTCCTATACTCATATATTTCATATATAAATAGAATGTTTATAACTCATGTGCAGCCTGAGTTCTTTTCATTTGTGTTTTATCATTGTACTGCTCAGAAACTGGTTAACAGGCATCCGGCACAGCTCCCACATTTTGCCATTTCTCTATTATATATCTTACATTCAAAAGAAGAATTTATATGCCTCATTTGGCAGAGAGCTGAAACACAAAGCCTTCTGATGGAAATCCAGCACATCATCATCTTTATTTATCTACCAGGCTAACCTTGTATGGTGTGAAGCAGTTTTAATATTAGATTTCCTTGTTTTGTTTTTTGCAAAGCCAGCTATATAGTACAGCAAAGGATATTGCTGCTTGAATTAAATATAAGCCTTGGAAACTAAAGCAGAGCACAATGAATTGTACACCTTTGAATACAAGATGTTAGTTACTTTTCACATGCTTAGAAGCATTAGTCAATTAATTTCCCAATCTCTATTCTGCAATGGCAGTAACAGTTCACATTTCTATAGCACATTAAGGTTTACAAAGCACTCTCCTAGACAACCACTTATAATAATAAGTGCTACAAATATTATCCCAAATTTAAAGATGAAGAAATTGAGGCTTAAGGAATTTAAATAACTTGTTCAAAAACCATAGGCAGCTTACATATTTGAGAAATATGAAATCACATATAAATGAAAGTCAGTGGGAAAAAAGAATGAGAACATTTCTGGGTCATATGATTGCAAGGAGTGCAAAATAATAAAGATATTAGTAGGATCAAGTGAGAAATGGTGAGTATCATTTATAAAATGAAAAACAGAAAAGTTGTATTATGGACATTAACCTCTAGCTTCTTGGCAAAACTGGAAAATGTCAGGGCTAGATAAGATCCAAAATTATTGGGTGAAATGCTTCACAACAGCACATAACTTACTACAAAAGAGCTTTAGCAGCATTGACTGACTGTTTCTTAAAAGAAGGTATCACATATCTGTTACAAGAAGATGAGATCACTAACAGTCATTTTAAATAATAACTAACATTGTAAATAACACAGCAAGGTAAATAGAGTGATTTACGTAAGATGAAATAGTAAGTAAATATCTAATACTGGAACAACTCAGGTGATCCTGATGCTAGGTCCAGTGCTCTCAATCTGCCTCGTATATAATTCAGTATGATCTACCTGAAAAAAATGATCAAAGTCATACAAGGACAGGGTAAGACACATATCATTATAGTCATCCTATCTGCCATTAGAGATATACCAAAGAAACTTTTAGTGAACTTATAGAAAATGAGCTTTTATATCCAAATATTTTCATTCAGTTACAAAAATTATTTCATTCAACTATTCTAACATTCACAGAAAATTACTTGGAAAAGAATAATAGCAGGGTAGGGACTTTTCCCAGAAGAGTTTCTTTTTTAGCTCAATCAAATAAGATCAGAATGATTTTTCTTTAACAGCTTTCAGAGTAACAACACATTTAGATCCCTTAGCACTAACACAACATGAGTCTGAATATATACTTCTCAACATTTGAAATGAATGAAAATGAACCTAGAAATTCAAATAAAAACTTGCATATTGTTAATGAAACACAGTTCTCATCACCTTATGGTAGCTGTAAAGAGGCTAAAATTTCCTTATCCAAAAAGAAGAGGATTTATAGATGTTTTCATATAATACTATAAACATGATTTTAAAATAAATACAGAAATGCTTTTGGAACAAATAGATATTACTCCATAAAACAAGAGTAAAGTCTAGCTACAGATATATATTGTGGATTTATCAAAAATAAGCAACAGTGTTTTATCTCTACCTACAAAATGGTTAAAAAACAGGAATGGAATTCAAAGGGGTTTCATGTGACATCCCTAAGGACTTATCCAATTTTATGCTGACAAAGAAGTGTTGAACAAATTACCACCTCATGCAGATTTGCTTATAGTAATGGAAAGTTTTATGACAATGAGTCAGGATCAAATCTTTACCCCCAGAAACACCATCCTACAGGAGCCCAGGTGTATTGATTGATGCAGATTATGTAATGAAGTAGCAGAAACTGTCCAACATAAAACTGAAGGATGGCAAAAACTTAGTATCTGCCAGATACACAGAATGATGCAATCAGATGGCTAGAATGCTATACTAGAAACTCTTTGTAAATTAATGGACAACTGTAGCACCAACACTATATTTGCAGCTCCTACAGCAGCCATGAATGTGATGGAGCAATTCTGAATCATGAAATACAACAGACTCTCCACCTGGAATACAGAGCCAAAACATTTATTCAGACACCAGAAAGCCAAATCCATCACAGTAACAAAGAAATCTATATGCAATAACAATACAAAGGGTAATACAGTCCCCAAGCCTGTTAGGCTTTCCACAGACCAGCTCTCTCAAATAAATCACAAACAGAATCCCTTAAATAAATCACAAACAAGCTCTCTCACTTATGCTAACCAGCTCTTCATTCCCTCAGCTCTGACTACTCTGATCAAATTTCCTTTCAGCTCTGCTCTAATTACACCTCTTCCTGTCCCACCCTTCCTGCTCTATGTGACTTAGACTTACATGACTCAGGCTTCCATGTGACTTAAGCAGATGACATGGGCCTATTAATGGATGGGAAAGATCTTCTCACTAAGAAGCAAAATTACATTAACAATAGCAAAAATGCATTATCAATGCAATAAAAATTCCTATATACAAATGCACATTCAGAAATAACCTTGATGATTCAACAAAATAAATCATATTGTTGGAACTGTTACCCACAACTGCCTAAATATTACATCAATAAAAAAATAAAGTATTTTAATAGATGTCACTATGCCCAATATTCTTAATTTCCAAATAGGATAGAAAGAAAAACTTTCAAGCTATTTACCCCCAATAGAAGAAATTAAATGTCAGAATAGAATGAAGCACAACATACCTGTAATCTTATATAGGAATTAAGTTGTTCTGAAATGCTAAAAGGTGTGTGTGTGTGTGTGTGTGTGTGTGTATGCTTGTGCATGCATGCACTTGTTTTCTGAAAGAAGTAGACAAAATCACCTTCTTGAGATGAACTCCAGAGACTGGTTTCAGTAAGTTTCCTTAGGTTGACAGCTTTCAATAAGCCTGTTTGCCTCCTTTACCTTACTATCTTACTAAACGCCTTGGTATTGCCTTATGATGTACATTTCATAGAGTCTATGGGACAGAGACCTTCCCTTCCTTATAAACAGTTGTGCTTCAGATCATACTGGCTTCATCTCATTCTTTGTCACCCATTTTTGCTCTATATTAGCCCTAGGAAATGCTAAGACTAGCTGTAGCAGGGAGTTTCCTCCATTGTTTCTTTTGTTTTTCCCTTTTATTGCTACAAAAAGACTTAGCTGCTGAAGCTGGAGGATTTCCAGAGTTTCCAGGAAATTTTCCTCCCTGTTAGGCCTCATGGACAGATTTCTTTGATTTGGTGTTACCAGTTATACTCAACAATTATTTATCTCCCATAAAAATTAATATGCATTTTTTCTTTCACAAGTATACTATTTTTGTATAATCACACATTTTTTGTGAAAAGACATCTCTTTATTTTATACAATGGTGATTTCAATAATATTTAACTTATGAATGATGCCTTAAAATATAAATATATATATGAAGAAAGGCTTCTACTGGGCTCATTGTAGATTCCATCCATTTCTGTATCTATCATTGTGGGAGAGAATACAATGGCTACTTGCTTCACTTTTACCTAACACTGACCACAAGAGTCCAGATTGATGAATATTGGCCCTCTTGATGTAACACCCCAATTCCACCACAGTGTGTATGTGTATGTGTTTGTGTACTTGTTTGCCTTCCTTTCCCTTCTCCCCATCCTTTTATAAAAAACTGCTGGTGGAGTCAGAAATGGTGGAGTCAGAAATGTGTGATAAATGAGTAAAGAACAGCACCCTTATTTTCTTTCTTACCTTTGGCTCTTCCTTGGATTGATTTGCACACCACAGTGTACATGATCATGGAAATAAGGTAGATTTCACAGCCCCATCCTCCACACTTTTCTTGTGTGATTTTCTTGGTAGTGCCCTTTTAATAGATTTTGGTGACACAGAATTCCTCCTAAGAAACTAAACTGGAGTTACAAAGAATTTCTCCAGTAGTTTGTTTAGATTTAGCCCTAGACTTGAGGACTCACACAATAAACCATGTAGGTCTTAGGTTTCCCTGTCCAACTTTTTTTTGACAGTCCTTAGATAGATATGATACATCATTGCCCCCAAGAGAAGAATTATCATTCTGCCTTTTGTGGAAAGAGAAGAACATTTTTAAAAAATATATTGAAACAAAAATAACAGCTAGAAAATATTTTGTACCTTAGTGGATAGGAGTAGAAATGTCTCTCAGGTTTCCTCTCAGAGATGAAGCCTTCAAGTCAGTAGATGAGAGAAACTTCTCAACTAGGACATCAGGATGTAAAAAGTTATTGCTATATCATCTTAAAAATATACCTACTTGCATCATATGAACAAAAAGATAAAGGACTAAACACTTTTCTTATCCTCATGAACTCACAAATTTTAACAAAACAGAAATTAACACCCCAAATAAAGCAACTTCAGCACTTGAGTCTTGGACACCTGGAATCCAAAAGAAAGTTTAAAAAAAATAGCATGAAATAATGCCTAACCTGAGATCACAAAGTATTCCCTAAGGCTGTATCAACTACCCCAAGGACCAAGGACCAAACTCAAGATTGGTCAAAAAAAAAAAAAAATGAAAGTATTAACAAAAAAATAATCCTGGTTATGAGAGAGAAGAAGGGGGAGTTTCCTTGACTAAGATGATAAAATAAATAAAGGATTAAACAAAGGGAGAAAGAATAAGCAAATCTCCAATAAAAAAAATGATTTACAAAGGGAAAGGGGATCAGGGTGTGAGAGGAATGCAGTCAATGACAGTAGAACCACCTTAAAAGAAAAGATTAAAGTAACTGAACAGACATTACTGTGTTTTAAGTTAAAGAGGGAAAGATTTCTAAGTTGGCAAAAAAAAAAACCAATACTAAAGACTAAGAGAGGAAAATATAGATCTAATTCTCACAATTGTAAATGCCAATATATTAAAAAGTCAAGAAAAAGAAAAAGGTAGAGATTGGATAAGAATAAAACAAAATCTTACAGTCTGATGTTTATAAGAAACATATTTTTAAATAGATATACACAAAATAGATCTAAGGATATGGGGGAGAAATACTATGCTTAATATGAGTGTAGAGTAGAATCTATTATGCTTCAGATGAAGTAAAAAAAATGCAGATAGCAATCCTGATCTTAGACAAAGTAAAAGCAAAAATACACTTAAAACTGATAAGAAAGGAAACTACATGTTGCTAAAAGATACCATAGGCAATGAAGCAATCAAATTAGAAGACCAAGGAATCATCTACCTCTCAGATCTCTGGGGAGGCAAAGAATTCATGACCAAACAAGAGATAGAGAGCATTACAAAGTGTAGAGTACATAATTGTTATCATATTGAATTGAAACGCTTTTGTACAAACAAAACCAATGCAGCCAAGATTAGAAGGAAAGCATCAAAGCTCTGAAACAATCTTTCCAGCAAGTGTCTCTCATAAAGACCTTATTTCTCAAATATATAGAGAACAGAGTCAAATTTATGAGGATATAATTCATTGTCCAATTGATAAATGATGAGAGGATATGAACAGGCAGTTTTGAGATTAAGAAATCAAAGGTATCTATTGGCATATGAAGAAATACTTTAAATCACTTTTGATTAGATAAATGCAAATTCAAAAATGCTGAGGTACAATGTCACACAATCAAATTGAAAAACAATCAAAATTATTAATGTTGGAGAGGCCATGGGAAAATTGGGACTGTTGGTCCCACTGCTATACACCCCAGTGTATAAAATACACTGTTGTTGGAGTTGAAAACTGATGCAACCTTTCTGGAAAGCAATTTGGAATTATGCCCAAAGGGCAACCAAATTATCCATATGCTTTGACCCAGAAGTAAATAAAAAAGGGAAAAGGACCTACATGTGCAAAAATATTTGTAACAGTCTTTTTGTGGTGGCAAAATATTGGAAATTGAGGGGATGCCCATCAGCTGGGGAATGGGTCATTGGTTATGGTATATGAATGGAATGGAATAGAATACTATTATGCAAAAAAAAGAAATGATGAATAGGCCCATTTTAGAAAAAAATCCAGAAAAGATCTGTACAAAGTGAGGCAAAGTGAAATGTACAGAACCAGGAAAACACTGTACACAAGATCAGCAGCATCATGTGATGATCAACTATGAATGTTTTTCGCATCAACACAATTTTCCAAGAAAAGTACAAAGGACTTAGGAAGGAAAATGCTTTCCATATCCAGATAAAGAACTGATGGACTCTGAATGTAGATTGAAGCATATTTTTTCACTTACTTCATTTTTTTCTGTTTTTTTCTCTTTTGATTTGTTTCTTCTTCCACAACTGTTATTAATGTTGAAATATGTTTTACATGATAGCATATGTATAAGCCATATCAAACTGTCTTTCATTTTCAGAAGAGGGGAAAGGAAATAGGGAAGAATGGAGGAAGGCAGAAAAATTTGGAACTCAAAATCTTATAGAAATGAATGCTAAAAATTTTCTTCATATGTAATTGTGGGAAAAATAGATACTATTTAAAAAACATACCAAAAATGCGTTGATAAGAATAACATAACCATTTGTACCAAAATATTTATAGCCATACTTTCTATGAGAGCAAAGAATTAGAAACATAGTAGATATCCATAGATTGGGGGCAAATTGTGATACATGAATATAATTGAATATTACTGTGCTATAAGAAATCGTATAGGTGATAAATACAGAAAAGCATGAAAAGATCTACGTGAACAGATACAAAGTTAAGTAGAGTTAAGAAAACAGCATAACAAAAACTACAGCAATGTGTATATAAAAAGCAACTACACATATACAAAAAAAAAAAAAACCAAACCAAATTGCAACTAATTTGTAAAGCTCAAACATGACTAGAACAAAACTTGAGTATTATTGGCTTCTTAGTCTGATCCACAAAGTATTTCATACCTGGGTAATATTTTCCATGGGTCCATATGTGAGAGGGGTTACCCAGAGGCTACATTGTTTTTTGTTTTTATAAAAACAGCATATAAATCATTCCATACAACAGATACATTGATTAAGGACTGCCAAGCATAACCCAATTAATTTAAAGGTGAGGAAATTGACCAGGGAGAGACTAAGTGATTTGACCAGATTTACAAAATATATAAATGAAATGGGGGTGTGGTACTAAAACTTACATCTCCAGACTCCTAATCTAATATAATGGATTGAACTAAGAGTTAGGACACCCATGTTTAATCTTGACAATTCCACAAACTAATGGTATGACCTTGGATACATAACCTAACAACTCTTTGACCATTTCATTACCTGTGAAATGTGATAGTAATACCTGTACTTTTTGTCAAGTATAACTATCCATCCATCCATCCGTCCATCCATTCATCCATTCATAGATGTTCTATTTAATTCCAAATACATGAAGATCTAAACATAGGCATGAAGATCTAAAAATGGATCAATAGATAGATATAGATGGATAGTTAGATATGTTTATAGATATACATGTACATATGTGTACACTGGTCGTTCCATCTGCCTGTCCTCTACCAATGATAAGATAATATATCCTAGCCATCATCCAGGAAAGCAATTGCTATGGAGAAAGGGTTAGTCATCTATTATCAATTGCTGACCTCTTTCAAACTATGCAATGGGTGAGTCTATCTAGCTGAAGCAAGAAAGGATGCTTAGGGAGAGATGAGAGGTATCATGTGTTAAGCAAGTCAAACTACCACCACCATTTGATCACAACCTTTCCTGAAACCCTTATGGAGATAGTTTAGGATTTTTTTGGGAGGAGGGTATAATGGACATATGTAAATGTTTGCTTAACGGACATGGAGATCCATGTACGTAGCACACATGTGGATATAGATAGATCCACTCATGCAGAAATATAACTAGAAGCAAAAAACATCCTTAGAAATTCTCTAATTTGAGGGTTCTCAATCAAAGGTCCATATGATGCCAAAGAGTCTGTGAAGACATTTCAAAATGTCTATGAACTTGACTGGAAAAAAAATCCATTTTTATTTTCACTAATCTCGAACTGAAATTTAGCACTTTCTGCAATTATTTAAAACATCATTCTGAGGAGTCTTTATATTTTGTCAAACTGTTAAAGGAGTCTGTGAAACACACACACACATACACATGCACACACATGCACATGCACACATACATACACACACATACACACACAACACACATACACACACACACACACTCTCTTACACACTAATCTCTGATCTTGTGTATCCTTCACATTTTCCAGGTAAGAAAACTGAGCAATGCGACTTTCTCAAACCTAACTATATTAGTAGCAGAACTGGTACCAGAAACCTCAAAGTCCAGTCATTTCTACTTCACTGACTTAAGCTGCCAGTGCTTGCTTGGATATTGGCTTTGATATCTATGGGAAGGGCCAAGGCAGATTTTTCAAGATAAAGGAATCAACAAAGTGAATAACCTGAAGAAAGAATTAAGAATGTTGAGGAATGAATAGTTTCTAACGTCTATGACAATAACAATACCATTTACATATGTTCTTTCTCTCCACCTCCAAAAAAAAAGAAAAAGTTTGCTCTTTCTGGGTATCTTGATGCAGTCCTAATGCATAGTGGGTATATCTCTTTTTCCTACCCAAGGAATGTTCACAGAAACATAACCATGAGCAAAGCTTGCACCTGTACAAAACTGAATTTGGCAGTAACTGGTAGTTCTTTCATTTTTATTAATTTTAATAAAACTAGCCATTTTCCAGCTGACTGATTTCATAACTGATGCTGCTTTTCAGACAAATCCATGCTGTGAGTAGGGGAGGTAGAAATACTAAAGGACTATAATTTCTCCCAATTTTTGTCTCTGTCTTTTCCTCCCTGTTCAACTCTACTCACTCCATCAACTCCCAACACACACACACACACACACACACATATACACACACATCTGCTTTTTCTTAAAATAAATGTCTTAATTTAACTCTCCCATTAAAACTCACATTTTGTGAATTAGATATTTATTCTTTTCTTTTCTTTTCTTTTTTAAATCTAGTTCATTAGAGTTTATATAGACAGTTCTAGGATAGGTTACTATATTGCTAATAGCCCTTCATATTATATGTTCTATGATCTATTGGACAGATGGATAAAATGATTACCTTCTATAACTAAATAAAATTATTTACACATAAACTCATCTTGCTGAACTCATCTTCATTATAACTGAGCAATTGAAAGAATGTCAAGGATGATACACACTTCATACCATTTCATTATAATTTTGGTTTCTTTTTCTAAGCATATATATGTATATTTATGTGTGTATGTATGTAGATACATATGTGTGTATGTATATACACACATATATATATACAAATACACACATATATGGATGTGTGTATTCCCAAATTTATGTAACACTTTAAATTTTACCAAGAGTTGTCTTTAAAATTGCCTCTGAAATCAGGAAAAAAAAAACGTATGGATTCCATAACCTTGGAATTGTGGCTAAAGGATATGGCAGCTGACAATGAGAAAGGTAAGAACAAACCTGAAACCTGTGAAATAATGCTATTTCTCATAGATTTGAAAACTAAAAATAACACCAAACTGGACAATTCTCTAATTTCCCTCCAGCCTTTTAAGAGGTTGAATTTACATGGTGTCTCCCCTTTAACATCTAAGCCTCTTGAGGGAAGGAATGAATATTGCCTTTCTCTGTGTCTCCCACCTTAGCATAATACCTGAGATTTAGTAATTGCTTAATAAACGCCTGTTTGATTGACCAATTGATTGAAAGAATTACTGGCTGAAGAGGCGTAAGAAAGCTTAGGCCTTAGAAACAAGTTTCAAGTTTTGGTCAGAATTCATGTTAGGGATGTTTTTCTTTGAAGCTAATTTTCACAAATATTCACTAAAGTGAAAGTAGGTGAGCAACTCTCTTTGCTGAGCAGTTTCTTTCCCCCAACTGCAGTCAGCATGTTCTCCTCCCATGCTTGACAGCAAGCTTACAAGCTGTTGGCATTTTTCACTTTCCAGTTAATTTAAAGGCGTTCTTTGAAATAAAAATTGTGCCTCTCTCATCACTACTTTTCAGCACTGAGAAGTGTTTGATAAAATCCCTGTGAGTAAACAGGCTTCAGATGGTGGTGGGCTCAGGTGAAGAGGGTATAGGAGAAATAATCAGACAGAAAATGACATTGAGTGCGTTTTCAGCTCTGACAAGATTGTGTTAGTTAGAACTTAGTTAGGTGATAGTCCAACACATTTTCCTTTCATGTCACTAGTTATTTAATTGCTGAATTTTATAATTACAAATGGTAGTGGAATTTTGAAATGGTGAGAAGTATTTTAAAATAGGTAAATTCAAATCTCATTTCCTGAATATCTGTGGAAGAATTTTTTTTAAACCTACTTTGAGTGATCCCACGTCTCTATTATTTTTGAGTTTTGATCCTGTGTAACTGTGGGAATGTTAGTCTTAATAATATGGGACTCAAAGTAATATGGTAGAAGGAACACTGGACTGGGTCATTCAACCAACAATGATGTTAAGCATCTAGTATATGGCAATGTCAGTCAGTAAGCATTAATTAAAAGCCTACTATGTGCCAGGCACTAGACTAAATACTGAGAATACCAAAAATAAATAATTAAATATGTACCTTCCCTTGAAAAACTCAATTTAATTGTGGAGGAGAGAAATATGAAAATATGTAAGTACGTGCAAGATGCACACACATATATACATATAGATATCTACCTACATCTGTATCAATCTTTCTATATCTATCTATCTGTCTGTCTGTCTATCTTAAGGGATTGGGGAAATTCCTCCTGAAGAATATAGGATTTAAACTCAGTCTTGAAGGAACACAGAGAAACAAAGACATGAAGGTAAAGAGACAGAGTATTTATGCATGAGGAACATGTAGTGCAAAAACATAGAGATGGGAGATAGAATGCCAAGGGACCCAGGAACTAATCTCACCTCTGGCAATAATGACTGTAATTTGGGGTAATAATGAGTTTAAACATGTTTATATCATGATTTACAAAACACTTTATATATAGTTTGTCCATACATACATATGGTCTTCTCATAGCAGCTCTCTAGTGTAAATATTATGACCCCAATTTAACAGGTGAGGAGATAAATTCACAAAGTCAATCATTTGCCCAAAGTTAGAACTTAGTTCAAGTACATAGTCCCTAAATCCATCTGAGTTCAAAACTTTCTTTCCTAACATTATAAAGTTACTACTGCTCTGAAGTGTTGGACTTAAGAGTCAAGAAGGCCTTGGTTCAGATTCTTAGCTACTCACTACCTTGGAAAAATTACCATCTCTTCTTGGCCTCAGTTCAATATCATTTAATGAAGGCGTTTGACTAAGTACCTTTGAGAACATTTTCAGCATTAAATCCAGGATTCTATGTTTCTTATTGTAAAGTGAGTAGGTTGCACTGACTTCTAGATTCCCCATTAGATCTGAAATATTATAATTTTTAATATTACATTTGAGAGATTATATTTGGAGATCCAATATATAAAATAGTAATGCATTTTCCATTTTCTGCTCAGATTACAAGGAACAAACATGATAGCCTTAGGGTAACATTATATAAAATATTAGTTGCTCTGTCTGGTTATCTATAATTTATCTTCAGACTTAGTCCTTTGCTAAGATAAAGCAGTTATTGCTGTCCTTATTTTTCAGATGATGTAATGTGCCCAAGGTGACTCAATAAGTTTCAGATTAAAGCCACTGTAAAAAATAGTTCAGGTTTGGTCCTCTAATTTTAAAACTCTTTGGGTTTTAACACTAGGGGAAATTGAAAAATAATATGAATTCATCTTCAGCAACTGTTGCCTTACTTTCCAGTTTTTTAACACTATTGTAAAATATGCCCAGCTTGCCTTTTTTTCATTTATGCTGACATGTGTTATATGTCTTAGTAAATATACACCTATCTTTTATCTCTAATATAAACATATTGAAAGAAGGAACTGCATCTTATTTTTACCTTTGTTATATTTTAGAAAGTTGGCTATTCATAATAAACACTATTTCCATAGTGGCAAAACACTATTCCCCAACCTATTCAATTCTAGCATCTTCTATCTCCAACCCACATTAGACATAGAAGAACATGACCAAATCTCAGCTCTCAGAAGAGAAATTGAAAGAGTTCACTGATCACTTCTTGAAAGAGCCACAATGAAAACTGTCAGGAATATTATAGTCAAATTCCAGAGATCCAAGGTCAACATGAAAATATTCAAGCTCCCAGCAAGAAAGAAAAAAACTCAGATATCATGTAGCCACCATCGGGATTGCACAAGATTGACCAGTTTTTACATTAAAGGACCAGAGGGCTTAGAATATGATATTCTAGAGGGCAAAGGAGCTGAGATTAAGAATCACTTAGCCAGCAAAAGGAGTATAGTCCTTTAGGGGAAAAATGGATATTTAATGAAATTTAAGACCTTTAAGCATAAATGATGAAAAGACCAGAGTTGAAAAGAAAATTTGAATTTCATATAAAAGAATCAAGAGAAATTTTAAAAAGGTAAACAAAAAATATTAAGGTGCACATGTTTATATTCCTACACAGGAAGATGATAGTTCTAACTCCTAAAAAAGTTATCAGTGTGAGGGCAATTGGAAGAAATATACATAGGCAGAGCGAATGGATGTAAGATGATAATAATGGGATATCTAAAAATAAAAGAAAATTTAAGAGATGATAAAGAGAAATGCAATGGGAGAAGGTGAAGTGAGAGGTAGAGCACAGTAAATTATCTCATATAAAAGAGGCCTAAATGAAATTTTTCATTGGTGGGGAAGATGGACAAGTCAGGGAAGTATTTGAACCTTATTTTCTTTGTAATTGGATCAAAGAGGGAGTAATATATACAGCCAGTTGAGCACAGAAATCTATGTTAATTTGCAGGTGGGGAAGGAATTAAGGATGATAGAAGGAAAGACAAATTGGGGGATACAATAGTTAGAAGTAAAATATTTTTGAACACAGACAGGCTACAAGGAAAAAGAGAATAGAAGTAGTGGGGGAAAACATATATTGCCTTGATTAACAGAAGAGGAAATAGAACACTTAAATAATTGCAATTTAGAAAAAGAAATTGAAAGAGCCATCAATGAATTCCTGAAGAAAAAGACCCAGGGCCAGATAGATTTGCAGCTGAATTCTACCAAACATTTAAAGAACATTTAATTCAAATACTACATGAACTATTTGGGAAAATATGCAAAGGAGTCTTACTAAATTCTTTTTATGACACAAATACCATGCTGATATCTAAACCAGGAAAAGTTGAAGCACAGAAAGAAAACTTTCGACTGACTTTCCTAATATGAATACAAACAAAATGAAATAAAATATTAGCCAGGGGGTTACAGAGATATATCACAAAGACCATACACTATGAACCAATGGGATTTATAGCAGGAGTGCAGGGTTGGTTCAATATTAGGAAAACTATCAGCATAATTGACCATATCAATAATAAAACCAACAGAAGTCATATGATTATCTCAATGGATGCTGGAAAAGCCTTTGGCAAAATACAATACCCATTCCTATTTTTCTATTTTTATTTCTTAAAAATATTTGTTTAGTATTTTATTTCCCCTCAATTATATGTAAAATCAACTATTAACATTTCTTTTTTAAAGTTTGAATTCCAAATTCTCTTCTTTCCTCCCTCCATATTTGCTTCATTAAGAAGGCAAATAATTTGGTATAGTTTACATATGTGTAGTTATGCAAATATTTCCATATTAAAAATAGTATGCTTCAATCTGTGTTCAGATACCATCAGTTCTTACTCTGGGGATGGATAGCATTTTTCATTTTAAGTTCTTCCAACCTGTCTTGGATCATTGTACTGCTGAGAATAACATTCACAGTTGATCAACTTACAAACTTACTGTTACTTTGTACACAGTACATTTCACTTTGTATCAGCTCATGCAAGACTTTCCAGGTTTTTCTGAGAGCATCTTGCTCCCCATTTCTTATACTACAATAGTATTCCATCACAATCACGTAGAGCAATTTGTTCAGCCATTTCCCGAGTGATGGGCATTCCTTCAATTTCCAATTCTTTGCCATTAGGAAACTATAAAAGTTTTGTTGTTTTTACAGATAGGTCCTCTTTCTTTTTCTTTAATCTCATTTGGGATATAGATCTAACAGTGGTATTGCTAGGTCAAAGGGGACGTTACAGTCCTTTGGGCTTCCAGATTGCTCTATAGAATGGTTGAATCAGTTCACAACTCCACCAGCAATGAATTAATGTCATTTCCCCCACATCCCCTCTAATATTTGTCATTTTCTTTTTCTGCTCTATTAGTCAATCTAATAGGTATGAGATGATACTGTAGAATTATTTTAACTTGCATTTCTCTAATCAATAGTGATTTAGAGCATTTTTTAATATGACTATAAATAGCTTTCATTACTCCATCTGAAAGCTTCATATCTTTTGATCATTTATCAATTGAGGAATATGCCTATTCCTACCAAAATCACTTAGAGGGGTCTCTTTTTTGTCACTGAACCTCCTGATGTCTCTCTCTCACTGGCATGCTCTCTGGGATTGGAGTAGCCTGGGAGGGGCTGCAACTGAAGAGTGGGCAGCTTGGTCACATGTAAGACCCTAGAGTCATCTGTGGTGGAGATCCCCATGGTAAGGGGTAGAATAGTCAGTGGGGCAGCTGGTCCAAGCATGGGGGCCTGTTTCACTGGCAACTAGAGCTGGCTGTTGGGGTGTTACATACTTGTATGTGAGGACCTGGAAGTAACCATGTTAGGACACAGGAAGCCTCAGCCTGGGTGTTTCGGGGATGAGGTGGAGACCTCAAAAGGAACAGTGACAGGAAGACCCCAAGGACATGGCCAACCCATCTCTGAACCTGGGGCACAGTGGGTCAGGATGGCAGGACAACACCTGTGCTTCCGAGGAGATGAGCCTTCTTTATAGAGAGCAAGCAGCAAAAAACAAAGGCAACAAGTATTTTAAGTCAAGAAAATATGAACAAGTCATTCAGTGCTTTACAAAGGCCATCAATTTATGCCTACAGAGAAAAAAGTTGACCTTTCTCTATTTTATCAGAACAGAGCTACTGCATTTGAACAATGGAAAAAGTGGAAAGAAGTAACACAAGATCGTGCAAAGGTTGCTGAGCTTAATCCCAGACATGTGAAAACTCTCTTTAGACATGGAAAAGCCCATGAGAAACTAGACAAAGCAAGTTTTTAGAAGATATCACAACAGTTTGTATTTTAGAAGTCTTCCAGAACCAAAAAGCATGCTGTTAGCTGATAAAGTTCCTAAACTTCTTGGGAAAGAAAAGACCAAAAAGAAATACAAGGATCGTAAGCCTCTGATGCCATCTCCACAGTTCATAAATCTTACTTTTAGTTCTTTCACTGATGACCTCAGTTCTGAACCTGTGCTTAAAGGAGAGAAGTCCGATGAAGATAAAGAGAATGGGAAGCATTAGAAGTAGGAGAAAACTCTGGATATTTAAAGGTCAGGCAATATATGGAAGAAGAAAGCTATGATAAGATCATAAATGAGTGCACAAAAGACACAGAAGCTGATGGTAAATATGTAGCTGAAGCACTGTTGCTAAAAGCCATCAGCATGGAAGATGCTAATATGAAGCCTTGTGCAAATGCCCTGAAAAAGAGGCAACATGTATATGCAACAGTAGCAGCCTTTGGTCTCTACTTGGGATTTTAACACAGCAGCAAATATTGATCCCCAAAATGCTATGTCTACCACCACAGAGAACAGTCAAATATCCTTCTTGATCAGACTGAAGAAGCAGTGACAGATTTCGATGAATGCATTAGAATATGGTCTGATTTTACCCTGGCCCAAGTTCAGAAATATTATTCATTGTATCATTAAGTTTATACAGGAAATAATTCTACACGAGCCCAGATAACTATGAAAGACTGAGGATGTCACAAAGAAATTTCCTAGATGTGTTGAAGGCTATGCATTGTATTCCCAGGCAATAATGGATCAGCAACAATTTGACAAAACAGGTGAAATGTATGATAAATGTATTGAATTGGAACCAGACGGTACCACAAGATATGTTCAAAAAGGTTTGCTTCGGCTTCAGTGGAAGAAAGATCTAGAAAAAGACTTGAAACTTATTAGCAAGGCCATTGAAATCAACAAGTATGATTTTGCATATGAAACAAATTCATTGAAATATAGAAGGGAAAAAGGGAAAAAGCCATTGACATGTTCAGCAAGGCAATTAACCTAGTCATATTCGAAATGTGGATGGCATACCTCTTCACTTAGTGATGCTGCTATACTTAGGCAAAAGTTGCAAACAAATACAGATTAAAACATCCTACATTGTAAAACAGCTTGGGAAGGGGAAAACAACCCTTACTTTAGATATCTGCCCATACTTCAATTGCTTGAGCCCTACAGACATGATCATAGACTCTGCTGAATGGTAGAACTTAGTTTTTCCATTTGTGGTGCTTGTCATTTGTTACATCTGTTTAATGTTTAGGTGTTGTGGGAGTGACTGTTCAAGGAAGCTTGTGGTGTTGAAGCTTATTCCTTAATGCAATGGAAAGGGATAGCTAAAGCAATGTTTCCAAGGAAACAAAGAATATTTTGGCCACGCAAATTAAAAACTCAAATTTGTTCATGGGGAGCGGTGGAGGGAGTTGGGAGGAGTGAGTATGTTTTGGATGATTTGGGGTACATATGTGTGTATGTGTGTGTGTGTGCATGTGTATATACATCACTGCATGTTAGTTTGTAAAATAATATGGCAAGTGCTATAAAATGCATTTCTTTTATATGAAATTAATTCCTATGTGTTGGTTATTTGTTTGTAAAAGGAGATATAGATAGATGAGAGAGAGAGAGAGAGAGAGAGAGAGAGATAGGTTTTCATTTTTTCAGTTAACTTGAGGGAGAACCTTAAATATAACCAGAGGTACTTTTGCCTTCTGCATAACTCAAGGAAGAACTTGGTGGAAGTTATGGATCAGTTTGATCATTTTCCAGAGTGACAACAATAAATGATGAGAAATATAAATAGCTTCAAAACTAAAGCAACCAAAAACTTGCTGTAGTAAACTGTGCAACAACAAAAAATCTGTCTGGAAGGGCTCGTAGGCTAGAAGAATTAGAAGACAACGTTAATAGTATTGCTGCTGTAGGAGAAGACCACTCAAAAGATAAAGGAGATGTGTTTGTTAAGGCCTGAGACTATTTTCTGAACTTGGTACTGCTAGATTTAATGGTACACAGTTTTTTAAAAAAAATTCAAAGGTTGACATATATGTATATATATATATGTACATGTATATATGAAATATGCATGTGTATGTATGTATATATGTATATATATGTGTGTATATATATATATAAACCTAAACTAAGATAGAATGAGCATAATACATGGAAACACGATTTAAAATAGCTAATAAAGAAAATTTGGTGGAGAAATGTGCATTTATTAAGGTCTTAAATGTTACTGCCAAATGCATGGTATTTCCTGAAGTGGAAGTGTTTGAGTGTTTCATCAAGTTACAGTAAACAGAGTCAGTAAAAGTACCTTTTCTGAGGCACTACTTTTTAATGCAAAATTATGTGTGGGGGATGTCTTTAGTTTTTATTCAGTGAACGGTTTGTTCTTAGGTCCTGTGTGCCAATAACTAGGATTTTTTTTTTTATAATTTGGGAAAACTGATCATCTGTTTATATTTTTTTCCTCATTCAACCTACAGCCACAGCTGGTTTCAGGTGGGTTACTTAAAATTCCTCAGATTCTCTTAAAAGCATTTTTATTGCCATGGCTTTATTTTCTTTGGCACTAATATTTTTTTCTACCCCTCTTCCTTCCTTCACCTTCGGGAGAGGTAGAAAAAAAGCACTCCAAGGAAAATGGTGCATGTGCCATTCAGTATTATCATACC
The DNA here is from genome assembly GCA_023548195.1 of Bettongia penicillata ogilbyi. Lineage (NCBI taxonomy): Eukaryota > Metazoa > Chordata > Mammalia > Diprotodontia > Potoroidae > Bettongia > Bettongia penicillata. The sequence goes on along the minus strand of JAJHZJ010000163.1, from coordinate 629,561 downwards.
AAATGCTTATAAACCGTTTCCTGTTCTTGAAATATTGAAACTGCACTTAAAGTTACATTTGTCTAGAACTTTTTGAAATGAACTCACTTAAATTCACCAAATCAATATTATATGAGAAACCTCGAAAGAACATAGAAATAAGATTTTTCCTTAAAATATTTCCTTAAAATAATAAGTAATATCCATCCAAAACCATCAGTAATTATTATCTGTTATGGGGATAAACTAGAAGTTTTCCCAATAAGATCAGGGGTGAAAAAATAATGTCCATTACTATTATTCATTACTGTACTAGAAATGCTAGTTACAGCAAAAGGGAAGAAAAAGAAATTGAAGGAATTAGAATAGGCAATGAGGAAATAAAACCATGACTCCTTTTGATGATATGGTGGTATATATCGAAATCCTAGAGAATTAATTTTGAAAAATCTTGAAATAATTAAGAACTTTAGAAAAATTGCAGGATAGGATAAAAATAAACCCACAAAAGTCATCATCATTTCTTTGCATGACCAACAAAGCTCAACTGTAAGAGAAATTCCATTTATTATAATTGTAAACAACGTAAAATACTTAGGAGTCTACCTGCCAAGACAAACCCAGGAACACATTAACACCATTACAAAACACTTTTCACACAAATAAAGGCAGATATAAATAATTGGGAGATTATTAATTGGTCATGGATAGGCTTAGCAAATATAATTACAATGCCAGTTCTAAACCAATTTACTTATTCAGTTCCATTCCACTCAAACTAGTAAAACATATTATACAGAGCTAGAAAAAAATCACAATAAAATTTGTCTGGAAGAACAAAAAATCAAGAATACCAAGGGAATTAGTGAAAAAAAAGCTAAATAAAGTAGCCTAGCAGTACCAGACTTGATTTCAAACTATGCTGTAAAGCAGGAATCATGAAAAATACCTGGTACTGACTGAAAACTTGAGGGGTAATCAGTGAAATAGATTAGGTATATGTGATCATAGTAACCTTGTACTTGATAAACCCAAAGACCTCAGTATGTGGGATGAGAACTTGCTGTTTGAAAAAAAGAAAACATCTGTGGGAAAACTTGAAAACAATGTTACTGAAACTAGGTATAGACCAACATGTCACACTGTACTTATAGCAAGATAACTTCAAATTGGGTATGTGATTTAGATATAAAGAAAAATGTAGCAAATTAAGAAATCAAGGAACAGCTTGTAGATCTACAGAAAAGATAGGATTTTATAACCAAACAAGAGTCAGAGAAAATTATGAAATGTAAAATAGGTAATTTTGATTATGGTAAATTGAAAAGGTTTTGGATAAACAAAACCTGAGCAATCAAGAAGGAAAGCAAAAAGCCTGGGAAACAGTCTTTACAACAAGTATCTCTGATAAAGACCTCATTTTTCCAATATATAAAGAACTGAGTCAAACTTATAAGAATACAAGCCATTCCTCAATTGATAAATAGTCAGAAGATATAGACAGGCAGTTTGCAGATGAAGAAATCAAAGATATATCTTGCCCTATGAAGAAATGTTCTAAATCACTTTTGATGAAAGAAATGGAAATTAAAACAATACTCCTCACTCCAATCAGATTGAGTAACATGACAGTAAAGGAAAATCATAAATGTTGGAGAAGATTTGGGAAAATTGGGACACTGATGCATTGTTGGTGGAGTTGTGAACAGAAGTAACCGTCCTGAAGAGCAATTTGGAGCTGTACCCAAAGGACAACCAAGCTGTGTATACTCTTTCATCCAGCAATGACACTACTAGCTCTGTATCTGAAAGAGATCATAAAAAAGAGAAAAGGATCTAGATGCAAATACACACATATATATGCATATACATACATAGATAACACCTGCATACATATATATAGATATACATATATATGTATATATGGGCATATATATTTGTGTATGTATATTTATGTGTGTATGTGCATGTTACAGCAACTCTTTATCATTATTAATTTGTTTTGTTTTTTACAATCACTTCCATAAGTCTTAGATTTCTCTCCTTCCCACCTCCCTTCCTTCTCCCTCCCTAAGATGTCATGCAATCTTATATGTGTTCTATACATAAACTCTCATTAAACACATTTTCACATTAATCATATTACATAGAAAAATTAAAATGAATGGGAGAAACCATGAGAAAAACCAAAACAAAACACAACACAAAAGAAAATATTCTGCTTCTTTCTCCTTTCCAATTCCACAACTCTTTCTCTGGATGTGGAGGGCATTTTGCCTCTAGTCCATTGGGGATGTTTTAGGTTCTTTCATTGCTGTGAAGGGCTAAGTCTACCTTCCAGTGGTTGTTATTATGTACAGTATTCTCCTGGTTATGCTCGTTTCACTGAGCATCAGTTCATATAAGTACTTCCAGGCCTCTCTGAAGTCTTCCTGTTCAGTATTTTTTATAGAACAATAGTATTCCACTATATTCATATACCAAGACTTGCTCAGCCATTCACCTATTGATGGACATCCCCTCAATTTCCAGTTCTTGAACACCACAAAAAGAGTTGTTACAAATATTTTTGTACATGTGGGACCTTTTCCTTATTTTGTGATCTCTTTGGGATACAGTTCTAGAAGCAATATTGCTGGGACAAAGATAATGCACATTTTTGTAGCCCTTTGGGCATATTGCCAAACTGTTCACCAGAATAATTGGATCAACTCACAGCTCCACCAACAGGTTAGTGTTCCAACTCTCCCAGATCTTCTCCAACATTTATCATCTTCCTGTTTTGTCATGTTAGCCAATCTGATACATATGGTACTTCACCTCAGTGTTGTTTTGACTTGTATCTCCCTAATCAATAGTGATTTAGAGCATTTTTTCATATGAGTATAGATAGCTTTGATTTCTTCCTCTGGAAACTGTCTGTTCATGTGCTCTGATCATTTATCAATTACAAGAATGACTTGTATTCTTTTCAAATTTGACTCAGTACTGTACATATTTTAGAAATTAGGACATTATTACAGATACTGGTTGCAATTTTTCCCCTGTGCTCTGCTTGCCTCCTAATCCTGGTTTCATTGGGTTTGATTGGGCAAAAATTTTTCAATTTAACCTATTAAAATTATCCATTTTGTACTTCATAATGTTGTCTATCTCTTGTTTGGTCATAAATTTCTCCATTCTCCATTAATCTGACAAATACACTATTCCTTGCTCTACTAATTTGTTTACAGCATCACTCTTTATACCTAGATATTGTATCCATTTGGACTTTATTCTTCTGTACAATATCAGATATTGATTGATGCCTAGTTTTTGCCACACTGTTATTCAGCTTTCCCAGCAGTTTTTGTCAAAGAGTGAGTTCTTACCCAGAAGCTGGGGTCCTTGGGTTTATCGAACAGTAGATTGCTATATTCATTAACTACTGTGTTTTGAGACCCTAACCTACTCCCTCTATTTCTTAGCCAATATCAAGTAGTTTTGATGATTGCTGCTTTATAATACAATTTGAGATCTGATAGGGCTAGGCCACCTTTCCTACCATTTCTTTTCATTAGTCCCCTTGATATTTTGGAACTTTTGTTTTTCCAGATGAATTTTGATATAATTTTTTTCTAGCTCTAGAAAGTAATTATCTGGTAGTTTGATTTGTATGGCACTGAATAAGTAAATTAATTTATATAGAATGTCATTTTTATTATATTAGCTCAGCCTACCCATGAGTAACTGATATTTTTCCACTTAACTTAGATCTGACTTTCTTATATATTATCTAAGAAAAATGTTTTTTAATAATGTTCATATAGTCCCTGGGTTTGTTTTGGCAGGTAGACTCCTAGATATTTTATAGTGTCTACCATAGCTTTAAATGGGGTTTCTCTATCTCTTGCTATTGGGTTTTGTTAGTAATATATAGAAATGCAAATGATTTATGTCGGTTTATTTTGTAACCTGCAACTTTGCCAAAGTCGTTTATTATGTAGCAACTCTTTTAACGGTGCCAAAAAGAAAGGAAATTGAGGGTGATGCCCATCAATTATCAATTAGTGAATGGCTGAAATAGGTTGTCTTATATGAATGTAATGGAATACTATTATGCAATAAGAATTGATGAGCAGGATGATTTCAAGAAAAAAAAAACATGAGAAGACTTATATGAACTGATGCAAAATCAAATGAGCTGAACCAAAAGAAAATTGTATAAATAGTAACAGCAACATTGTGTGATGATCAACTATGAATAGCTATTCTCTGTAATATAAGCTCCAAAACAATTTATAAAGGACTCATGACAAATATGCTATCCACATCCAAAAAAGAATCAATGGACTCTGAATGTAGATTGAAGCATACTATTTTTACTTTTTATATTTTATTTTGGTCTATTTCTTTTTTCCAGTTATGATTAATATGGAGATATAGCTGACATGGTTGAACATATATACTCTATATCAAATTGTTTAATTGCATTATCTGATGATGTGACAGCCATTCTGCTTGCCATATTTCACGTGTGGTGAGGTGTAAATTCAGTTGGGGTAGGTTTTAACTATTACTATACATGGTTGAAGTAGATGTATCATAGCTATCTGTAAAAATGATCGCTGAGGAGAGAAATAAATAGTAATACTCATCCCAGAGTATTCCAGTATATACCATTGATCAAGGGCCTATGGGAATTGGGAAGGAAACAATGGAGAGGATAATGTTTAATTAGATAATTAATTTACTGAGGAGAGTTCATAGTTCGTAGACAATATTAGCTCCATTTAGACAGAATGTTACTTGAAGGTAGGGACTGTCTTTTATGTCCTTTTTAAATCCCCAGTGTTTTGCACAGTGCCTGGAACATAGTTTAAAACTTAAATATTTATTGACTGGTTACTGAGTAAGGTCTAGAAGTGTCAATGAGGCAAAAGAAGTAGACCAACCACCCTTCTTTCCCCATATGACAAGGAGTATGAGAGATATAGTAGTCAATTTTAGAGAAGCTACAAAGAGATTTTACATTTTCAGGACAAAGCTAGGAATTAGTGAGCGCCAGAAGAGTGCTCAGGAGTGGAACAATTGAGTTATCTTTTGGGGGTGGGTGGGAAGATAGAAATAAGATAGTATAGTAGAAAAGCACTAAGCTAAGTTTTCCCAAATTCCATTCTAAATTATACTAAAATAACTCATCAAATTCTAGAGCAATACATAGAAAAACAAAAATAATCTAGTGAAATAATTTTCCAGCCCAAGACTACTAAGGAGAACTGTAAAAAAGGTCTGTTTTACTAGGGTGGTGATTGAACTTGAAATGCAGTGCAGACTACACATCACAAATAGCACTAAAGCACCAGCAGCAGGTACCTGGAGGCAGCTGCCTTGGTAGTAGTAGCAGCTTCAGAGTTCTCAGGCCACCAATGGGTCAGGTCAGGCATAAAACTGATTCGAAAGACATTGCAGGGGATCTTTTGCAGTTGGGGCCCTATTTTATTGCCCATACATAGTTCTTGGTCACAGTCCCAGAGCAAAAATGAGGAATAGTGCTTATGGTATCAGAGGAACAAAGAATCTACTCATGGGGGAGAGGAGAGCATTTGTGGTTACTCCCAGGAGAGTAGGGACCCTGGTCTAAATTCTAAGATGGAGGGGAACACTAGCAATTTCACCTGTAGGAAAGCAGAGGACCTTGTCACAGTTCCAGAGTCAGGAGGTGTGCTAGTATTTTCCTTTACTTCCTAGGTAAAAACAAGAACATAGGAAAGGACAGCAATGACTACATCCCACCTTAGATCATACCACCTTGAAAGCAAAAAAAAAAAAAAATCTACACATTTCCAGAACTAGTAATGAAGCCAGCAGCAGGAAAGGCCTGGAGTTTGAGACAATGTCCCTTTAGCAGCAGAAGCAGAGCTGTACTTAAACATCAAGATAAAAGTCAGGAAATAGGCAGGAACAAGGGGCATACAGCAAAAACAACGAAAAGAACCTGATCATAGAAAATTGCCGAGGTAAAAAAGAACACAAGAAACAAACTCAGAAAGAGACAAAAAAGTTGAAAGAGCTACATGCAAAGTCTCAAAGAAAAATATAAATTGATCAAAGACACAAATCTGAAAGAGGTCAAAGAGGATTTTATAAATCAAATAAGGCAGGTAGAGGAAAAATTGTGAGAATAATGGAAGAAAAATCATTAAAAAAAAGAGTAAATAGTTTGGTAAAGGAGAGACAAAAATTAACTGAAGAAAGTACCTTAAAAACAAAATGGACAGTTCTGTAGGACTAATGATGAAAGATGAATTCAGATCAAAGAGACTATTTCTTTAATTTTTTTCATTTTTGATTTGGGTGTTCTTGCACAGAATCACTCACATGGAAATGTGTCTTGCTTGACTACACATGTATAACCTATGTCAAATTGCTTGCCTTCTCTATGAGGAGGGAAGTGGGTAGGCATAGAATTTAGAATTCAAAAAAAGAATATTAAGGTTGTACTTACACATAATTGGGAGAAAATAAAATATTATATAAACCAAAGAAAGCAAAATTGACCAAACCAAAAATGAGGTACAAGAATTTACTGAAAGAGCTTTTTAAGGAGAATTGTCCAAATGGAAATGAGGTACTTACTGAAAATCACTGAAGAAATTAGTTGCTTAAAAATTAGAATTTCTCAAGTAGAAACTAATTACTCCATGAGATATCAATAAACAAAGGAATTAAATCAAAAGAATGAAAAATAGAATAAAATATGAAATATCATATTGGAAGGAAATGATCTGGAAAATGGATTGAGGAGAGATACTTTAAGAATAGGTTGCCGTCCTTCATTCTGGAAGAAGACCAAAATGACAACATTGTGCAAGAATTAAGTTATAGTGTGGCTAATCAGACCAATATGAGCACAGAATGTTCTACTAAAGGTCAGGTACAAATAGAATATGTGAATATTAGGGGTGGATTCTCTAAATTTGTGCATCTCACATTTCTTTTGATTTTCTTTGTGCTTTGTTCATATATCACAGCACCTTCTCTGACAAAGGCACACCATGCTAAGCACTTTTGTGCTGATATCTCTCATGTGACACAATCAATTTCAAAGTTCTTAAGAGAGACCTTAAGATGTCCTTATATGGCTTCTTCTGGCCACTATGTAAATTCTTGCTATGTGTGAGTTCTCCATAAAATGATTTGTTTGGCAAGCATTTGTTTTGTATTTAAACTACATGGTCAGTCCATCAGAGTTGTGCTCTATGTTGTAGAGTTTGAATGCTTGGAAGTTCAGTTTGAGAAAAGATCTCAATGTCTAATACCTTATCCTGCCAGGTGATCTTCAGAATCTTCCTAAGACAATTCCAATGGAAGCAATTCAGTTTCCTGGCATGGCACTGCTATATCATCCAGATTTCACAGGCATATAATAATGAGGTCAGCACAATGGTTCTGTACACCTTCAGTTTGGTATTCAGCCTAACTTTCCTTTGGAGTCTCCCAAACACTCCTCTGGAAATGTGTGTGTCAATATCATTATCAATGTGTACATCCCTGGAAAGTACACTACCAAGGTAAGTGAGCTTCTCCATAGTATTCAAAATTTCTCCATTTGCTGTAACCAATGGCCCCACCTGTGGATGGTGTGGTGCTAGCTGATGAGCACCTGTGTTTTCTTGGTGTTGATTGTTAGACCAAAATCAATACCAACAGCAGAGAATCAATCTATGCTTTGTTAAATCTCAGCTTCCAGTGCTGCATTGAGTGCACAATCATGTGCAAATAAAATGTCATGCACCAGCTCTCCTTCCACTTCAGTCTTGGCTTATACCTTTTGCAAGTTGAAGAATTTCCCATCAGTGCAGTACTTGACCTTGATGTCACATTTTTCCTCATTGAAGGCATTTGGCAACATGGCTGAAAATACCATGCTTAAAAAGCATAGGAACAAGCAAACAGCCATGTTTCACTCAACTGATGACTGGGAAAGGTTCATTATCAAGAACCTGAACAAGCATATCATTATGAAAGTGATGTACAATGCTGATGAATTTATCTAAGCAATCAAATTTTGACATAATTTTTGTAAGCTCTCATGAGTGACAATATCAAGGACTTAATCAGATCTATAAACGTGGTTACAGACCTCTGTTCTGTTCCTGGCAATTTTTTTTTTGAAGTTATTGGGCAGAAAACACCTCAATGGCCATTCATTGGTCCTTTCTGAAGTTGCACTGACTCTCTGGTAGATAATCATCCTCCAGGTGAAAGATCAGTTTACTAAGGAGAACTCTGACAAGAATCTTGCCAACAAGGATTAAGAGAGAGACGCCATTGTGATTGTCATAGGACAATCTATTACCTTTACTTTTATAGAGGATAATGGAGACATCCTTGAATTCCTAGTGAATAACCTCCTCTTGTCATACAACCTGGAAAATCTCTGTCAGCTTTTATATGAATAATCGATCCCCAACCCTGTAAATTTCAACTGGAATAGAATCAGCATCAATTACTTTGCCACCTGAAAGGAAACTAATGGAATTCAAAAGCCCTTCACCAGTTGAAATTTTGTGAGGGAGGGATTGACTTCAACCTGAGGCAAATGGTCAATGGCTTCAGCATTGACTGAGGATAGTCTGTAGAGAACACTGTGGAAGGGTTCAGCTGATCTCTCTAGGATCATGTCCTTATCACTAATCAATGTGGCTCCATCATCACTGAACAGTTGGGATACACCATAGGTCTTTGGTTCCTAAATAACTTTCTGAGCATCATACAAGTGTTTTGGATTGTAACTAACAGCATAAAATTAAAATTCTTCTCCCTTCTAATTGAGCCAAGAATCCTGAATCTCACTAAGCTTTGCTTGTACTTTACTTTTGATGCAGTATAATGTTGCCTTCTAAGAGATGGATGAGCTATCCTGCTAGTTAACCCTATGGAATTCTTGTTTTTCACTTAGTGGCTTCTGAATTTCTCTATCATTTTCATCAAATCAATCTTGATTTTTTAGAGTGTTCTGACCCAGATGAACAAATGCAGTGCCATAGATCAAATATTTGAAAGCTTCCCACTCTTTTTCTGCTCCACTATTGCCAACTGTATGTTGACAACAAATTGTTCCCACTCAAAGAAAAGTTCTAATCTTTTGACATTAATTCTTCTGGTGATCATTTTGCCTTGGGGACAAGGTCTTTATTAAATGGGAATTTTAGCTTGGAGAAGATAAGACTCTGATCATTTCAGCACTCTGTACCACACATTGTCTTCAACACTCTTATATACAGTCTGTCTCTAATAATTATTTCTCTTCCTGAAAGCCATGATCAAAAGATGAGCCTGAGCATGAAATTACAAGAAATTATTAAGGTAAACTGTTCTGATATAGAACAAGAGAGTAAAATAGTAATTGAAAGAATCCACTGATCACCTCTTGAAAGATATCCCCAAATGAAAATACCCAGGAATAGCATAGTCAAATTTCAGATCTCCCAGGTTAAGGAGACATGTATTGAAAGAAGTTAGAAAGAAACAATTCAAAAATCCTGGAGCCATGGTCAGGATCACAAAAAGATTTAACAGTTTCCATGTTAAAGGGTCAGAGGACTTGGAATATGATGTGTTAGAAGACAAAGGACCTAGTATTGCAACTAAGAATCACTTACATAGAAAAACTGAATATAATCTATGGTGGGAGAAAGGAATACCTAATATAATAGAAGACTTTCAAGGAATTCTGATGAAAACACTAGAGCTGAATAAACAATTTTACTTTCAAATACATTTCTCAGTAGAAACAAAGAAAGGTGAACATAGAAGGGAAATCATAAGGGAATAAATAAGTTTAAAATTTTAGATTCCTATATGGAAAGAGAATACTTGTAATTCCCAAGAACATTATAATTATTAGGGCAGTCAAAAATAGTATACATAGGGGCAGGGGCAAAGCAAAGCTGATGGAGTAAATTCAGAGACATCCCTGAGCTCTCCCCCAAAGGCCTCCAAATACCTGAAAAAAATTATTCTAAACAAATGCTTGAGCTACAGAACCCAGAAAATGACAGAGTGAAGCAAATCCATAGAACACGACAACCTGAAAAGTTGACAGGAAGGGTCCATCACACCAGAGAAGTGTTTGGAATGCAGTCCAGTGTGACCCATACAGTCACAGACTGGCGGAGCAGGTCTTAGGGGACTAAATCATTGGCAGTTATGGTAATTTCCAGATTTTCCAACCTGCAAATGCCAAAAGTTCAACAAACTGAATTAGAAGGAAAACAGGAAACTAGGGAAAATTTTATAGCAGGTTTCTCTGATGAAAGCCTCATTTTGGAGCCAAATTTATAAAAATAAAAGCAATTCCCCAATTAAATGATCAAAGTATATGAACAAACAGTTTACAGAAAATCAAAATGATCCATAGTCACATGAAAAAAATCCCTAAATCATTGTTGACTGGAGAAATGTACATTAAAACAATCCTAAAAAACAGCACAAACAGTAAAGGCAACATTGTGTGATGACTAACTATGAATGACTCAGCTCTCCTCAGCCACACAAAGATCCAAGGGAAGTACAAAGGCTTCATGAAAGAAAATGCTATCCACATCCAGATAAAGAACTGATGGACTCTGAATGCAGACCAAAGCATATCTTTTTCACTTCACTCTTTTTTTTTTTAATATTGATCTATTTCTTCTTTCACAACTCTGATTAATATGGAAATATGTGTTTTCAAGACAGTACATGTAAAACCTATATCAAATTGCCTACCATTTTCAGAAGAGGGGAAGGAGTGAAAAATTTGTTACTCAAAATCTTGTAAAAATGAATGCTAAAAATTGTCTTGACGTAATTGGGGAGCCAAAATAAAATACTATTAAAAAATAACTCTGAGATATCATTTCATACCCATCAGATTGAGTAACATGATGGAAAAGGAAAATGACAGATGCTGGAGAGGATGTGGAAAAAAATGGTACACTAACACACTATAGCTTAGTTGTGAACTGATCCAACTATTCTAGGGACAATGTGCCCAAAGGACTATAAAACTAAGCATACCCTTTGACCCAGAAATACCTCTAATAGTTCTGTATCCTACAGATATCAGACAAAAGAGAGAAGGACAAAATTATTTCTGTGGTGGCAAAGAATTAGAAATTGAGGGGAGGTATATCTATTGGAGAATAGCCAAACAAGTTTTCATATTTGATTTGGATGGAATACGGTCATGCTGTAACAAATGATAAAAAAGCAACTAGGTGACACAGTGGAGAAAGAACCAGCCCTGGAGTCAGGACCTGAGTTCCAATCCAGCCTCAGATACTTACTGGGTGACCCTGAGCAAATTACCTAACTCTAATTACCTCCCTCTCCCTGAAAAAAATTTTAAAAAAGAAAAAAGAAACTAGGAAGACTCATTGAAGTGAGCAGAATCAGAACATTGTACAAAGAAGGAGCAATATTGCAAGAATACCCAGCTGTGAAAGACTAAGCTACTTTGATCAAGACAATGATCCAAGTTTAATTCTAAAGAATCCATGATGAAAAAGTCTATCCTCCTCCAGCAAGAGAAGTGATAAACTCTGAACGCATATTGAAGAATAATTTTTAAACTCTTTATTTTTCTTGGCTATATGTGTTTTCTTTTGCAATATGGCTAATATGGAAATACGCTTTTCATGACTTCACATGTATAGTCATATCACATTGTTTTCTTCAGGGGTAGACGAGGGGCTGCAAGGAGGGAAAGAATTTGGAATTCAAATTTTAAAAAAAGTGTATTTTTTACATGAAATTTGGAAATAGTTGAAATAATTTTTAAAAGAAAGCATCATGTTTGGGGGTGCTTCCCTAGATTTTGTTAGATTGGCTGGAAATTCATATAATTAAAGTACTGTCAGGCTTCCTTTAACTGCGAATTCCATTCACTATCCTTTAATGAGATGCAACTGAAAGGGATCTGGAGAGATGAAGCCAAGATGATTCAGAGATGCTTGGAAAGAGTATCTTGTAAGGTCCAGTCAAACTCTACTTTTTTGTTTACCATACACAGAGAGCACATTATCACTCAAATTATCACCCATGCCTTTGCCCTGGCTGTCCTTCATCCCTTAATGCTCTCCCTTCTCACCTCACTTCTCTGCTTCTTAGAATAAATCCCTGGTTTCCTTTAAGATTCTACTTAGCTGCTTTTCTCTATGAGACTTTTCCTTTTCTTTTCCTTCCTGACCCCAGGTACTAATACCTTTTAAATTCCATCCCACCCCAAATTCTTAAGTTTATCATAGATCTGTTAACTGAGAATATTTTGTTTTGTGTTAGGTTGTAAATTCTTTGAGAACAGGGACTGAGTCACTTTTTATCTCCATAGCCTAATAGTGAACCTGAATTTAGTACGTCCTTAAAAATGCTCACTGATGGATCTTTAGAATCAGAGGTTTTAGAGGTGGGAAGGACCTTAGATATCCTATACTTACTCCCCTAATTTAACAGATTAGGAAACTGAGACCCAAAAAAGGTTAAATTATTTGCCCAAGTTCACACAGGCACACAGTAACAGAGCTGAGAGTTGAATCTTAGCTCTATATCATTCTATCTCCAGTTCTTCAAGCTATTTTCGATCAAGAAATTTCCCCCTTTTCTAAACATGTTGCTTCTATTTTGAACGTACAGAAGAGATCATTTTTTTCAACAGTTGCATTCATTTCCTCTTCCATCATCATAGATTTTCTACACCACAGGCTAAAGTGTAGATAAACAGTGGCACTGTTGAGTGAGGAAGAAAGGTTATACAATCAGTCAACAGGCTGTAGGGAAAGGTCAGTGACACAACCACTTTAAAAGACAGTTTTCTTTTTGGATCAGAAATGGAAAAAGTCAACGGAGAGTTAATAGGACTCAGGTTTGCCCTTCTCTTCTGTTTGCATGTTCCAGGTGGCTGACCTTCATGAAATGTTTTGTCTCAGCTCCTTTAGGGAAGTACCTGTTCCCAGAAGCCAGGGCACAACATTATAGGTAATCAAATCTTGTATTTCAATATTCCAAGCCATTCCTAGGAATTCCAATTAGAGAGGACTACTTATAATAATTACTTCATTTGGCAGAGAAAGAAACTGAAGCCTAGAAAAGGAAGTAAGTGACTTGTCTAAGGTCTTACTGATAGTAAATAACTGAGCTATCATTTGAAACCATATCATTTGACTAGGGGCTGACTTCACTTTTATATTTTTTTAATGAATTACTTGCATAAAAGAATAGAAACCATTCTTGTCAAATTCATCAATATGACAAAGTTACGAATACCTTACACTTTGGGTGACAAAATTCAAAAAGATCTCCACAGACTAGCATTAAATGTACTCTCTAGGATTCATTTTAATAAACATTCAATTATTGTCTATTGTATACAAATAATTGTTCTAGGCAACAGGAATGCAAACCAAAAAACAAAAAGTCATACATTTCCATAGATAAAAGTTCTTAACTCAGAGTACATGAACTTTTAAAAAATGTATTTTGATAACTGTATTTCAAAATAATTGGTTTCCTTTGTAACCTCGTATATTTTATTTTGTGTATTAAAATATTAGTATGAGAAGGGTTTCCTAGGTTTTACAGGCTGCCCAAGGCAAAAAAGTTTAAGAATACCTATCCTGAAGGAAATGAGGGAAATTATAGTCCTAATGCATTCTTTCTATCATCTTTAGACCAGATGTGAAGAACTGTGATAAGTTCCAAGTACGTTTTAGAAATGATATTGCCAACTTGGAATGAGTCAAGTAGAGAGAATGAACCTAGTGTGGAGTAGGGGTTTATTTTCTGTCTTCATACATTTGAAAGGTTGTCATGTATAAGAGGCATTTTTAAAGACTTATTTTTGTTTGCATGACCTTAAAGGAAAGAACAATGGGTGAAATTTATGGGATAGTTGATTCCATTTCAGTTATAGTAAATTCTTCCTAACCATTAGAGTTGTGTTAAATGTAAAAGGTTTCCCTTTCCTGGATTATCTCTTCTCAGATATTATATGTAGATACAGATTTCTGTTACATGTTACACTAGATGGATGGCCTAGGTTCTTTCCACCTGTGATATCCTTGGACTCCAAATCTAATGTTCTTTCTGATATACCATATATCTTCCCACTGGGTTTGAACTTCTCTACTGATGTAAAGCATTTGTGTCTTTATGAAGAACTCAGAAAGCACAGGAAATGTGGTTTCCTGAGAGGGCTTCTTAACCTATTAGATAATTTGTAGCTAGAGAGGAGTCTTGCAAAATGGGGATAGTAACAGATGACAACTCTCTTTCCCAGAGAGAAGGACATTTATTATTTAAAAAGACAAAAGGAGCTGGTTTTCTCTGTTTCTTTCCTTTGTAATTTTTTCTGTCCAAGATTGTCATGACACATAATTTCAGGTGGATTTAGGACATTTCTGCAGGAATTCCATTCTTCTTCTTTCCAAATGCTTTGGAAACCTCAAAGAAAAGTACCCTGTAAGCAAAGTCCTTTGATTGTATCTGAACAACAAAAACTCACACTGATAGGGAATAAATATATGAGATCTGGGACTGCCTATTGTTCCCTCCTTATATGTATTGACCTCAGTAATTTGAATCAACAAAACTACTAATAAAGATAAGTTTAAATCCTACCTCAGACTGGGCAAGCCACTTACCTACTGCCATTTTGTCTGTAGAAGGAAAAAACAGTAACTACCTTCCTGTGTTGTTGGTGAGGACCAAATGAGACAATATATGAAAAGTACTTTTATACATGCATACATATATACATATACATGCATATATGAATGTATCCATATGTATTTACATATGTGTGTAAGCATTTATTTATGTGCATGTGTATAGATAGATACATAGGTGTGTATAGATGGTTTGGTAGATAGCAATAAAGTGGTATATAACTATTAGATCCTATTACCAACAGAGCTTTCACTACAAAGCCTACAAAAGAACTGCAATTTCATAGGTGTATGAGTGTGTGTGTGTGTGTGTGTGTGTGTGTGCCTTGCAGTAAAAGTCATAGCCATGAAATCATCTGGTGGCCAAGTATATTTAATCAGGGCGGTGCTTAGATGTTATCCAGTTATAATGCCATGATCCTATGACTGTTTTAATGAATTGTTTCTATTTATTAAGGGATAAAGAGAGTAAAAAGTACCCTGAACTTTGGGGTTTAAGTTATAGAGGGAGTGGTGGACAGTCGGTTAAAAAAAAATTAGGGAAAGGAAAGCTAGAGAAGCATAGGAGATGTAGTATAACATTGTTCAGAGAGGATTCCAAAAGTCTACTCACTTTGTACCTAAATTATCAACATCTTATTTTGATCCATGGACTTGTTTCATTTTTTCCATATGTATTATTAAAAAAAAAAAACAGCTTTATTTCTGTCATGCTTCCAGGATTCAATATACCAAGGACCCAGGGCAGGTATTTATTCTGGATTGAGAAAAGGTAAAAAGACAGTTTTTCATGGCCTTTGAGTTGGGAAAGCCCCATCACCCTAGAGACTGGAATCCAAGACACGGCTAGTATAGGAGCATCTCAATTAATAAGCAGGTCTAGGAAGCCAGAGTTCAAAAATGGGATCCTACTTGGAGACCAGGCTGTAATCTTTTATGTATGTTACACCTTCAAACCTGGCCAAAGTTCATGTTGCATTTTCTTTGATCCAATGAACTTTGTTGTCTTATGATGCACACAGGGAGATTAGGATGTCCAGGTTCTTTCTCCAGCTCTACTCTTCCCCCTCCCCTCCGGGGGAATTGACAATACTTGAGTAGCAGCACCTATGGGAAAGAAAAACAGTGTAGTGGAGATAGCATTGAACTTAGAGTCAGATGACTCAGAAGACCAAACTTTAGATCACAAACATGTGATCCTACACAAGTCATTTCTCTGAGATGTCATCCCTATTCTATCCACTGCAAGCAGGACTTGTAATCAGAAAAACCTGAATTCAAATCTTGCCTCAGACACATACTTGCTGTGTGATCCTGAGAAAATTATTTAACCTCTCTCTTTCTCAGTTTCCTCGCCTGAAAAATGGGACTATTAGTAGCATCTAACTCACAGGGCTGATGTAAGACTCAAATGAGGTAATATTTATCCATCAATTGATCAATCAGTAAACACTTATTAAGTATCTACCAGCACTTTGAAAACCTTTAAACAATATGTACTACTAGCTATTGTCATGGAGTAGCTAGGTGCTGCATTGGATAGAGTGTTGGACCTGAAGTCAGGAAGACTCATCTTTGTGGACTCAAATCTGCAGTGTGACCCTGGGCAAGTCACCTAAAGGAAACTTAATTACTGTCTTTAATCATTTGAAGGGTTGCTATTTGAAAAATAAAAAAAAGATTAGGCTTGTTTTCATTGACCCTAGAGAGCTGAACTAGGAGCAATGTGTGGAAATGATAGAAAAGCAGATTTGGGCTTGACATCCTAAAACTCAGTCTCACCTAAAAGTAGAATGGATTACCTTGGAACTAATGAGTTTCTATTCAATTGGAGGTCACCAAGTGGTTGCTAAAATGATTACTTGGAAGTGATATAGAGGAGATCCCTTTTCAAATATGGATTAGAGAGTTTCCTCAATTGCAAAATGAAGAAGTTAGTGAACTCTAAGGCCTGTGCTCTAAATTCTATAATAACACAGAGGTCCTCTCAAGTACTAAAATTATCTAAGCACTGATACAAACTGGATGTAGCAACTTGGGAAACAGAAACAGTGAAATACTTTTCACCTCAGTGTTGGAGGGAAGCTAATTCTCAGAGTCTTATTATGGCAGAAATTTATATGTTGTTGATATATAAATACAATTCTAAATTACATACAGTGAAAGAAAAGCTTGACGAATTTAAGCAATGCCAATCATGATAAGATTTTAATCTACTTTGATGCTTCAGTTTCTCAAACTTGAAGGTCAGAGTAGGGTTGGAAAGACCCTCAGAAAATATGTTGATATATTTAGTGTGTTCTCTTATCCAATTCATATCATTTAGAGAACAAGAATTTTGTATCTCTAAGAAATCATAAATTTGTGTTTCTGCTTCTCTCTTTTCTTCTGTCTCTCTTTCTGAAACCTAAAATGATACCGGAATTCAAGTTTGACAGTATTAATATAACCAGAGCAAGTCATTTCCCTGCTAAACCTTAGCTGGGTCAGGGGACATAAAAGCCACCGGATACACTTTTTATCTATCAAGATCCTTTGTTCTTTGGGTTGAAAAATCTTCCTGACTTAGTAGTCAGTAGCACCTTTCTCAATTTTCCAAACCCGACAGACAAGTCTTAAGAACTCAGTTCAGAAGAAATACAGCTGAGAGTGTATATTTTCCTTTCAACCAGAGGATTTCTGAGCAAGTCACAGAGGGATTTGTTATAATACACTTGTTCCTCTTGGGGAGATCAGTTGTGTAAGGAAATATTCCACAGGATAGCTGCAGTAAACAGCTGAGAATATACTTGTAGCAGACTCCAGCATTAGAACTGCACCAAACAAACAAGGATTATTTAAAGGAGCACAAAATGAGAGAAAAATAAATGACAAAACCTACTAAATTGTCCCATAGGCAAGAAAAATATTATTTAATAAATAAAAACAAATGAAAATCTAATTCTTTGTTAAATTTGTTTTTGAATGTAAAATGTTTTCTAACTATATAATAATCTCTCTACTATCCTTGCAAAAAAACAAAATAAAACAAAACAAATTTTGCTATTGATGTCATTAGGGGATATAGAAATTCTACTAAGTCTTCCAAGACATCCACATATCTCAGGATGCTTTTGCTTCTGATTTCTGACTCTGTTTGGCAAGGGACTAGTTTTGAGGGAGCAGGATGACCCCATGGGCCTTAGGGTATAAGATAATAGGATCATAGATCTGGAGCTAAAAATATTCTCCAGGCAAACCTTAGCCTGCTGGCCAAATTCAGTCTGTCATCTGTTTTTGTGTAGTCTGCAAACTAAGAATGTTTTTTAAAATATAGATATACATATATACATACACACATAAAAAAATATATATGTATATGTGTATATTTATATATACATTCATAAATACATATATATTTATATTATCATTATTAAATGTAATATACAAAAACAGGAGATGGACCTAGATTTGGACTAAGCACTGTAGTTTGCCAACTCCTGAATTACTGGTAAGGTATCTGAAAACCAGAGAATTTAAGATACTTGCCAAAGCCCATATAGGTAGAAGCATTGGAAAGAAGACTTGAACCCACCTCCTGTTGACTATAAATCAAAGGGACTTAAAACTATGGAAGATCAATGCATGATCAGAAAGCTTCAAGTATTCAAATGGATCTGTGATTACAGTGATAGGGATATCCTCTGCAGTGATTGAGGGCGCAATACTTTCAACTTCTGCCAAATCTGGACAGTCCTTCCATAATATTACCTCAAGGAATTTACTCAGTGTGCTGGGATGGGTGGAGCTGAACAGAACTTTCTCAATTTTTCTTGTTATTATGAGGATCCCAATATTGTTGATAGACCATTTAACTGTTATACCTAACTCACAACACATGGCCAAGCTGTGTCTTTTTTTTTCAATTATATTATATAAATATATTATATTTCATTATATATATGTATTATAAATAAATTATATATAAATATATTATTTCTTTGATGAATTCCATTATTCTGTCTCTAGAAGGTAAAGAATATTAAATATAATATGACAAAACAAGCACTTATTAAGTACATACTGTGCTCAGACTCCAGCCTGGCCAAAATACCAAGTTTAGATAAGTTGTGATTCCTTCTCTCAAGGATTTTACAGTATACTAGGTGGATAAATCATCAGTGTTGATTGCTATAATAAACAATTTTTAGAGCATTCAGACAAGCAGTCAGTAATGTATTTACAAGTATTTGTTATAAGATTACTATGTACCATGCACTGTGCTAAGGGCTAAGAATACAAAAAAAGGCAGAAAGCAAAGCAAAACATACAACAAAAAAGGGTCCCCACTTTCACAGACTTACCTGGAGTGGGGAGAAGAGAAAGTAATTTGTCCTATACAAGAGATATACCAATCATGGCATATAATCTGAAAAAAGAAGGCACTTGAAGCCAGAGGCAGGAAAGTCTTTCTGCAGACTATAGGATATGAGGTGAGTCTTAACTAAAAACCTAAAGTGAAGAAGGCAGAGCATTTCAGGCATATGGAGGCTGCCTGAAAAGGCAGAGAAACAGGAAATAGAGTTCGATGTCCAATGAACTATAAGTAGGTCATGAAGTGAGTTTAAGAAAGCAAGATATAGATAAGTTAGAAGGGTAGAAAGAAACCAGGTATATGTAAAGCTTTAAATGCCAAACAGAGAACTTATATTTGATCTTAGAGGTTTCAGGGAGGCATTAAAGTTCACTAAGCTTGGAGGCAGATTATGTAGTCAGATCTTTGTTTTAGAAAAATCTGGTATGTGGAGGATGGAATGCAGAGGGAAGAGATTTCTTAGGGAGACTAGTTAGAAGGTCACATAGCATGCTAGAAAAAAAAATGGGTTATTTTAGTAGTGCCAAAGAATTCTGATGGACATACTTCAGTACCTCAGTATCTCCAATATAAAGGGGAGAGTCTTTATGGAAAAAGTAAAATTGAGATGAGGTACAAACAGAATTACAAACCCAAATGCAACCCATGTCTGAGGGGCAAAGCAATTACCAATTTATACGGGGATAGGAAGGGAAATCAAGGAAGTTTTCATGGAGGATAAAAGTCTTTAAGTTGCATATTGAACAACAAACAAAGATATTCAGTGAGAGAAAAGAGGGAGGAGCAACATGCAGGGTATAAGGAATAGTCTCAAGGAAAGGCATCTGAAAAGTGTAGTTCCTGATTAGGAAGGAGAGAGTAGTTGCTGTCTGAAATTAGTATATTCCCTAAACAAGTATATGGTAGTCATTTTCTATGTTAGAGACACTGTATATGATATGAAGATGAATAATGCCTAGTCCCTGTTCTCCAGCCACTAATAATTTAAAGAGGAAGATAAGATATAAACTAGGAACCAAGGCAGCATATAAGTATTGTGTGAGTCACATGACTAATAAGTACTATCAGACTTTAGGAGGGAAAGACCATTCCTGAGTAGGGTGATAATAGAAAACTTGAAGGGGAATTTGAGCTGTGTCTTGAAAGACAGCAAGGCAGAAGCAACGGAGGAGCAAGGGAAGGTTTTATATGTAAAGGGAATGGCCTGAGTAAATGTTCGTTGGGGAAATGGTTCCAGAAATGTTCAGTGGTGGATGATCAGCCAAAATTTGGTGGCATTATAGAGTTCATAGATTTGAGTCAAGAATGTAATGATAGTTTGATGCTAAACTTCACTGAGCCTTTAATGCCATAATAAAGAATTTGGACTTAAATTTGGGAAACCATTCAAAGTTTATGAGCTGGGAAATGGCATGAATAAAATGATTTCTTAGGAAAGACTGAATAGATGGATGAATGAATGAAAAATCTTTTATTGAACATGCTAATGCTCACGGCAATGCCTATGCTAAGTACTAGGGATACAAATAGCAATCCCTACTGTCCTCAAGCTCACATGCTAATGGGGAGGAAGGAGTAGACCACAACTGTAGGAAGTTCTTTAAGGTCACTCCACTTTGCATCTGCTGCTCTGCCTAGGTTTCAAGTCCAAAGAATTAGATGGCTATCCCATTGTAAGTTCATAATTTTTAATTTCATTATCATTCTGCCATTTCAAACCTTGACTGATGCCATCTCCTTTCTTATTCAAGGGTTGGAGGTCAGATTACCAAGCTCCTCATTATGTCTTCCTTTGTAGAGAGCAGAAACTGGACTTACAATTCACTCTACTTTGCATAGGCTTCTCTGCCTAGTTTCAACTCTAAGACAAAGAGGTCCTTCCACCAGGTCCCCTTGTGTGTTTCCCTCACTCCCCACCACTGCTTTTTTGCCTCTTTTTCTGAGTTGTTTTACTCCACAGACTATAAACTCCTTGAAGGCAGAGACTGACTTTCTTTTTTATTAAAAGAAACACTTTCAATAAACAATGTAGTTTCCAGAACATGGGAGGTGCAAAATAAACTTTTAATTAAATTGGAAATGGGTTGGATTGGATTAATTTCAGTTGCAAGTTCAATTGAAAGGTCTCACTATCCTTAAATTTCAGTGGCAAAGCAGATGATAATACCTTTAAAAATATATATATATATGTTTTAAACTGAAAACAAAATGCATATTTCTGGTGCTGAAACTTTTGATTCTGCCAAGGACTTTGATATTGAGACTTTACTTTTCTACATCTTTACTAACTATGTCTTCTAAAGAATCAGAGGCTTTAGTCCTTGCAGTAACAGTTGCCAAATCACATCTCCACAAGGGCTGTTTTCCAGTATAATGATTACAGGACCTGAACTGGAAGCAGAACCATTGTTCTGGGAGTTGCTGCCATTTCCATGGCTCTTTGGGCTTACTTGCCTGTTGGTGGCAGTTAGTAAATGGTTGATTTTGGCTGTAGTTATTTAGGTGATCTCTTATTCCACAAGAATTGTTCCTTTCAGTGATAGCTCTACATTGCTAATGATATACTTGATGGGTTGCAGAAGACAGAAGCTTGTGGCATTGTGACCATTAATTTCAGACTAAAAAATTAGGAATAAAGGAACAATGTGATATGCAGGGAAAGCACTGAAATAGGAATCAGGAGCTCTGTACTCTAGTCCTAGTTTCTCAAGGCCCTAAACTTCTCTGGTCCTCAACTTTAAATGATGTACTGTACCCACTGTAACAGCAAGGACCCCAGCATACACAGGAGGGCCTACTGTACAGGTTCTTAGATCTACTTTTCTAAAATGAAAACAACTTTTGAGGGATCAACAATCTACTTTAATCAAGCACATATATCATTCACTTAGATCAGGGGGAAAAGTCAGCACCCTAAACATCAGAGAAAATACAAACAGAGAATAAAAGACCAATAGACAGAGCTTCCAACTGTCTAACTATTACATACATACATAGTTACCAGAGAAAGAAGCACTAACATGGTGCTGGTTTTCAAAGCCAGAGGACTCCTTAGCAGAGTCTCTTCTGGACAGACAAACACTTCCAGTAAGAAAGCCCCAAAATAAAACCTCACCTCAGAATATATATACTTTTTTTCAGAGATCGAGGGCATCACAACCCTTGGGAACTAGTGCCTTATTAGAAATTAACAAAAGGTGTGGGCCTTCCTACAAAACAAATCTCCCCTAATCAAACTTCCCTTAATAGGTAGGCCCATTAATGGGTGGGGGAAGATTTTTAACTCTCATTAACATAATGAACTTTACAAACACAGGGTACTCTCAGTATCTAAAACACTTCTACAATTTCTTCAAAATTACACTGCAACTCAGAGAGATAGCAGATCCCATCAACTGAAGTCCTCTCAAGGACCAATAGAAACAAGGGATCTTCACAACACAATCCGGTGTCAGGGTTGTCTGCCTTTGTCAACTCTTTTATCCCAAGTTCTTTATTCTAGCTTTGGTACATGCTACTGACCTTTTGACCCAGATTTTCCTCCTTGGACTTTTCTTCTATTTCTTAGTTTGCTGATCAATTTTCCAGGAATGACTGACTCAGATCAATATCTGGTAATATGCTATATTACTGATCTATCAAATATAATGGTTCCATTTTCCTAGGGGGTTTTAGCTAAAAAAAGAAGGGGAGTAGCAACAGTTCTGGATTCACAAAGATATAGTTCAGTGCTAGAACAGCTTGGCCTTTATAACAGAAGGGATCCAGCTTTTGCCAGCATTCTAATTTCCTCAATACTGGAATTTCAAGGAAAATTTCTAAAGCAAAGCTCAGATATGAATTAAATCTAGGATTTCCCTTAAGTGAATTATCAGAGTCTCTTCTCAAAAGGCACTCTTGATATACAATATACGTATCAGGTATGGGACAGTTACTTCCTCAACACATACACAAACAAAAATGGTTAACTAAAATTAATTTTAAAAAAATCTTCACAAGTTATTGCTGTTGAGTCATTTCAGTTGTGTCCAACTTTTTGTGACCCCATTTTGGTGTTTTCTTGGTAAAGATACTGGAGTATTTTGTCCAGTTCATTTTACAGATGAGTACTTGAGGCAAATAGGGTTAAGTGACTTGCCCACGGTCACACAGTTGCGTCAAAGGTTGGATTTGAATTCACGGAGAAGTGTCTCTTTTTATTCCAAACCAGTGCTGTACCCACTGTGCCATCTAGCTGCATATGACTTGCATCAAAATAGAAATGCTTAAAACAAAAAATCCTAACTTATTGTATCTATTTTTGTGGGAAGAAGGAACACCACTGAAGACAGTGATAGACACTTCACTTTCATCTCTGAGCAACACTCTGTGTGTCTCACAAGTCCAAGTATCCTTGCAAGCTAGAAGATGGCTGGAGATTTGTTAACCCTTTCACCTGCATTATCCTGGCAGTGATCATCTTTTCTTTTCTGCTCTAGAAAGAAATTCCGTAACTCTGAACTTTTCATGAGGTTACCAATAAGATTGGAAAGTTCATTTATCAGAATCATCTTCAGTGATCTATATTTAGGTAAAGAAGAAGGTACATTTAGTAAGCAATAATTACTTGTTATTTCCCATTCTGCCTTCTTTTCTTCTCCCTACCTTAAAGATGCCTCAGAAAAGAACAAAATATCTCTCTCTCCATTCCTTATAGCCCAAGGAGTGGGTCCCCCTTTTTGGTTTAGTAGTTCATCAACTTTGACATATTCTTATACTACCCAACAGAAACATAACTGGGAATTCTGGCACTTGAAGCATATTCAGTTTTGCAGGGAAAGCGGTACAACAGCAGCACAAGTGAGATTGATCATGGCTGTAGTTATGCTGAGAGAGGGATGGCCCATTCTGGTCTCTCCTATTTCTACCAACTTCCACTGTACCATGATGCTTCTCTATCCCCCTCCATCAAGGTATCTTTTTTACCCACAAATCAATGGCAGTATAGGCCCATATAGGACTGTGAGATGTGGAGAGTGGTCTCTGAATCACTTTAAGGTGAAAACAGCTCACTGTGCCCCATCAGATACTGGTATATGGGGAAAGTGCCAGATTTACCATCCTTCTTATCAATATGGAACTCATTGTTTATAACACTACTTTGGATTTCTTATATATTACCAGGTCTTAATAGTTATTTCATTTCACATGCAGGTGCCATGTCTCTTCAACAAAATTTTAGACTCTTCATTTATAGGAGACACACACATACATTACATATAATGTTATGATAAAATTTATTGGTGCTGAAAGGTATGGATAAAAACATAATCTTAGTTAAATGATGATAGAGAAGGGAGGCAGGCTCCATTTTTCAGTAGATCATTTCTTTTAGGTCTCCCCTGTGTTTCTTGATCTTCTCAAAGTTCTTCAGGATGATATCACATAATATAGCATAAGTATTTCAGATCTCCATGACCATCAGTCTTGGCTCTCCATACTATGTTTCATCCAATTCATGAACCAACTGTCTGTAGTCACCCACATGTGGCTGCTTGGCTGCTTTAGCCACTGCATCACCTCTTTCAGAGAAGTACTTTGAGATCTGGATTTGGCAGCCATCCAGCTTAGTTCTGAGTGGTCATCTGCTAAAGTACCTTCTCCCAGACAGCTACTCCAGGTTTTTTCCATCTTCAATTCAGAGTACTTGTAGCTGCAGCTACATGGAAACCATGTGGACTTGTTCTTTCACATCTTTGATTTCAGGCTTTAATCGCCCCAGGAAGGACCACAATCTTCTCATTGCAGCTTATAGGTCCACAAGGAAGACCTTTTATCTTCATCTTCCTCTTTATTTCTTTTCATCCTTATCATCCTTCTCTTCTTGTTTCCGACCCTCTTCCTTGTCTTTTTCATTGGCTGGCTCAGGGACTGGGATATTTAGGGGGGCCTTTAGGAGACTCATATCAGCCTCATTCAGAGATGGGTCCTTCAAGAACTCATCCAACTCTGAAATCTTCACTGGGAAATAGGTTCCAAATAGTATCTCTGCCTAAGCATATAACTTTTCTGAATAAATCTACCTTGACTTGAGCTTGAGGTCTGACACTGAAGATGGCCATGACAAGGGGTTAAGGGGCCAGACCAAGCAGTGAGACAGGAGAAAAGGGGAGGAAATATATTTTAAATGAATTTCATAGTCATCAAGATGTCTAGCTAGCTGATTTTCTGATATCCAGTGGGTTTCCTCATCCACAAAGAAGAGCTCCTTATACACATGGTAATTATACTTCCTTGTCAAGATTGTTACAAAGTTCAAATTAGTTAATAGATGTAAGAAATTTCAAATTTCAAAATCCTATAAAATTGTAGTTTTTATGGTTATTAAGCAAATCATATCCAACCTGGGACATCTGTCTAAAGAACTCACCAAGTTTTTGCATTAGCAAGAGAATATTTCCAACTCTACCTGTTAATTAGTAAATAGCCAATATTGCAGTGTTCAAGAATGCATTAGGACCTCAGACATTTGTCATAATAGATATGCATGATGAGTCCCAGAATGATGAAAAGACTCCCTATCTTTATGTCTGGTCATTTAAAGGGAAAGAACATATTTATCTCTTCACCTTCACACTTGGTTCCTGCTCTACTCCCTGACCATCATCTGACTCCCACTCCACCCTTTATCTTCATCTCCTCCCTCCAGGTCAGTAGCCCCACTTAGAAATTGGAACCCTAGCCCTGAGATTAGCCTGGATTCTAACAGGTTGTCTTTTGCCTTATCTTACCTGGATTGAGGCCACAATCCCACTCCATAGCCAATTCCAGAGCATTCCACCTATGCCTTATTTTCCCTCCCCCACTTCTATATTTTTAGGAACCCTCTTTGTATTAAATTGTAAACTCTTTGAGGACAGTTCTTTGTTTAGAACCATCTTGCTCATATCTATAGTCCTACTGTTTTGTATAGTGCCTGTTACATAATAAGATCTTGACAGATACTTTATCTGTTCCATCAACCTCCCCCTGCCTTCATTTTCCTATCCTCTTTAGGTTTACACTATAACACTTTATAGATAGCATTAGAGGGCCCAAAAGATAGCAGGAAATGTGTTCATATCAAAGATATATATTTAATTTCTGAGAATCAGGGTAACTTTTTTATCATCAATGTCCTACTTTATTTCCTTCACAAATAAAAGTTTTTGTGATACTATTCTGTCTCAATTCTTGTACCTGTCTGACCATTTCTTCTCTGTGTCTTTTTCTGGATTTTCATCCAGGTCAAACTTAACTAATAAAGGTGACCATCTCTCTGGGCTTTGCCCTGTATTCTTTTCTCTTCTCCCTTTACACTTTTTCACCGTGGATTTCATTAGCTCTTATAGTTTCAACTCATTAAGACCTAACCTCTCTTCTAACCTTCAGAGTCTTATCTCAAACTGTCTGTAGGATGTTATAGTAGGTAAGAATGCCAGAATGGGAAAGGGAGGGGGGCGTAGAAGATCTAGTCTTCAATTCTGACTCTGCTGCTCACTCCCTATAAAACTCAAGTAAGTCACACACACAAAACTTCTCAACCAAAAGGTGAAAGGGCTAAAGTAAATTACCTCAAATGGTACCTTCCAGCTCTGAATCTATTATCCCACAGATATAATAACAGTAACTTTTTAGTCTGTCAATCAATATGCATAATGAATGTGGTATATGATTGAGATGAAATTCTGTTGTACTATAATAAATGATAAGCAGGATCCCTTCAGAAAAAAATCCTGAAATATATAAAATTAATTATTTGAAATAGAAAAGTCTGAGGAGGCACACTACTTTTAATATAATGATTTAATTAGCAAGGCCAACTAGTCAATCAAACCAGGTCATCTGACTTCTCAGAAGGTCAAAGACAAAAGCATGATTTATAAAGCTTATTTTTTATAGTTAAGTATTTTTAGTTTTCAAGTTTCCCTCCATAAGATTTTAAGTTTTAAATTTTCTCTTCCTCCCTTTCCTATTCCTGTCCTGAGATGGTATGTAATTTGATATAGGCTCTACACAAGAAAAAAGAAATAAAGCAAAACAACAAATAATTTTTAGCTTATCTTTCTATGGTCCTTTATTACATGTAATATTTATTGCATCATGATAGGTAAGGGAACCATTTAATATTTCTGCCTTTCTACATTGGACTGTGAGATTTTCATGCCCTTCTACATAGTCAAATTTTGTGTAGGTGCTATGTACCACTGAGAAAAAAGGTATATTCCTTTCTCTCCCCTATTCAATTTTCTTCAGAGGTTCACCATATCTAACTTTTCTAAAATTCTATATATCTCCTTAACTTCTTGTTTTATTTTGTTGTTAGATTTATATAGTTCACAGAGGGGGAGGTTGTCTGTTTCTTCCTGCAACTCCCTTAATTTCTCCTCTAAGAATTTGGATGCTATACCACTTGGTGCACATATATATATATATATATATCATATATATATATATATATATATATATATATATATGATATATATATATAAGATAGATGTAAGATCATTACTGAATATATATATATATATATATATATATTCAGTAATGATCTTACTTCATTGTCTATGGTACCTTTTAGCAGGATATAATTTCTTTCCTATCTCTTGTAATTAAATCTATTTTTCACTTTTGCTTTGTCTGAGATCTGGATTGCTATCCCTGCTTCAGCTTTTTACCTTTAGTCAGTGCGTATCTCTCTGCTTCAAATGTGTTTCTTGTAAACAACATATTGTAGGATTATGTTTTTTAATTCACTCTACTATCCATTTCTGTTTTATGGCAGAGTTTAGCTCATTCACATTCACAGTTATGATTATTATTTGTATCTTTCTTTCCATTCTATTTGCCCTCCTGTTAATGTTTTTCTCTCTCCTGCCTCCCTTTCCATCTTCTTGAGAGATTTGTTTTTGACCACTGTCCCCTTTCCTGTTTCCCTCCTTTTGTTTCTCAGTCTGCTCCTTTTTCTTCCCCTTTATCCTTACTACTTCTTCCATTTCTTCTATTTACCCCTTAACTTTTCTTTTCCCTTTTCCCTCCTACTTCCTATAGGATAAGTTTGATTTCTTTACCTAATTGATTGCTATTCTTTCCTTGAGCCAAATCTGATGAGAGTAATGTTCAAATAATGTTCAACTCTCTCCCTTTTCCCCTCTATTGCCATAGGTCTTTGTGCGTTTTCATTTTATTTATTTTACCATTGCCTGCCTCCTCCTTTCCTCTTCTTCAAGTACAATCTCTTTTGACCACTTTACTAGATTTTTATCACATCAAAGTCTACTTGCACCCATATCCTCTGTCTATGCATACCTCTTTATTAATGTCATAATAACAATACAGTTCTTGAAAGTTACAAGTGTCATCTTCCCTTGTAGGGATGTAGATAGTTTTCCTATATTAATAACATGTTGCTGTTTTATTTTTCTTTTCAGTTTGCCTTTTTATGCCTCTCTTGAGTCTTGTACCTGAAGATGAAATTGTCTGTTGAGCTCTGGTCTTTTCATCATGAAGGTTTGGAAGTCCCCTATTTCAGTGAAGGTCCAACTCCTCCCCTGAAATATTATGCTCAGTTTCACTAGGTAGTTGATCCTTGCTTGTAATCCAAATTCCTTTACCTTACCAAATATTGTATTCAGATCTTTTAGTGTAGAAGTAATGAGGTCCTGCATTATCCTAACTGTGGTTCTATGATATTTAAATTATTTCTTTCAGGCTGCTTGCAGTATTTTCTCTTTGAAATGGTAATTTTGGAATTTGGTTATAATATTCTTTGGCCTTGTCAATTTGGGAACTCTTTTAGGACATGATCATTGGATTATTTTACCCTCTAGTTCTAGGACTTCAGGGCACTTTTCCTTGATAATTTCTTGAAAGATGCTATCTGGGCTTTTTTTTAATCATGGCTTTCTTGTAGACCAATAATTTTGAAATTGTCTCTCCTGGCTCTATTTTCCAGGTCAGTTGTTTGATCAATGAGGTACTTTACATTTTTTTTCTATTTTTTCTTTCTTTTATTTTTATATGACTGATTCTTGATATCTCATGAAGTCATTAGTTTCCACTTGCTAAATTCTAATTTTTAACATATTGTTCTCTTCAATTAGATTTTGTACTTCCTTTTCCATTTGACACATTTCACTTTATAAGGAGTTCTCTTCAGTGAGTTTTTGTGCCTCCTTTTCCATTTGGCCAATTGCATTTTTTAAGGACTTGTTTTCTGGAGTCAATTTTTGTCCCTCCTTTTCCAAGATATTGATTCTCTCTTGTATACCTCTCATTTCTTTTCCCATTTTTTCTTCTACCTCTCTTATTTAACTTTTAAAACCCTTCTTGAGCTCTTTCAAGAAGGATTTTGATGCTTGAGACAAGTTCATATATCCCTTCAAAATTTCAGATGTGGATATATCGACTATGTTGTCTTCGTCTGAAGTTGTACCTTGAACTTCCCTGTCCCCAAGATAAGAATCTATGGTCATTGTCCATTTCTGCCTTTTGCTCATGATGTTTGCCTATTTCCTGGC